>JANAVB010039432.1:272500-751974 GCA_029216955.1 Iris pallida | reverse complement strand
CAACCAGATCAAACAGATCCTCGATCTGGGCAGAAAGTACTTATTCTTTAGTGTCTGGTAACCGATGCACATCCGTTGTTCCATCCTTCTTGGGCAAAAACAAGATAGGTGCTCCCTAAGGTAAAGTTCCACTCTGAATAAATCCTAGAGCCTTCATTGATCTGGTCCTTCATCTTCTTGGCCACCTTCGGGTTGACTCTGTAACATCCTTTAGAATTTAGGGAAAGAGCCGGGGACTAGGTCAGAGGTGAATCCTATGTCTAGATCTGGGATAATCCGGGGAGACTATCAGGAAAAACATCTGCCATAAGGGTGTAACAAAACTTCTATTCATGTGGAGAATTCCAGCAAAAACTCTTATGATTGATCTAAGGACATCCTGTTACAACTTCCAAAAAGATGATGCTATACAGCGGTTCTAGGTACTATTCTTCATGGTCCTGGCTCTTGCATGAGCAGTCTCCAACTGCTTCCTTTTCTATGAACCTCGAGTATGCATCATGTCTTATTGTAAGGGGCAGGGTATGCTGGATAGAAAGAGGGTCCCTAGGTTGTGGCCTAACAGGTGTTGCTGGGATATGAGCTCTGGTTTGATAGAAAGATAAGGGGCAGTCCTTTACCCGATGTTCAGCAGATCCACATGCCAAACATTGTCCCAATCTCTTGCGACAACGTACGGTCTGATGACCAGGCCACTTGCAATAGTTACAAGCCCATAGCTTCTTACGACAAGGCTGCCGGAAAGTAGGGTACTTGATGGGACCCAAATATCTTCTAGATTCAGGGATATCCTTCCTAGGACAAAAGTTCTGCTCTAACTTGGTTGGAGATAACTAAGGCTACATCATTGACGTTCTTCATGTCTTCTATCGTGATATTCTTCTGTTCCTGCTGGGCTTCATCTTGTGCTTTCTGGAACTCTAGGGTTTCTTGAAATAGGGCAACCACTTGGAAGATGTTTGCTGGTACTGGTGGAGTAACAAAATGAATACTCCACCAAGGAAATGCAACTCAGTTTGAGATGAGGTAGGAATCGCCAGTGTAGGGAAAACTTTACTGGATGCACTATGAGGACGGTCAAACAGCCGCGAGGGAAAAGACCCTGGGCTTGGTTGAGGAGATGTGGTATGATCCGGAGATGACACCTCATCGTCAGCAGGATTTGGTCAGCGGTCATTCTCTGGAAGGTTTAGGACGCACACATAAGCAAGGTAGCCTACCGGTCTATAATCAAGCAAAAATATATATTTATATATGAATCGGACCTATGTCGTGACAAATCAATGTTCTAGTGTTCTAATTGTTTCTAGATAGGTTTTCCTAAGTTGTTGTTGTGGACCTGCATGGGCCACCACTGAAAACATGTCACGACCCGATCCCAACTAATTGGGTCGAACCGGATCATGCCCAGCCTGCACCGTTGTTGAGACGGCGGTAGTAAGCTGTTCAGTAGCAGGTAACCATACAACAACACTATATTTGTCACAACTCAAAATTCAGAAATTTAAAACTTTATTAAACTTTACAATGGAATGAAAGATACAACTTAAACCATTTTCTACATACATCATAAATAAAAGAAAACTCTAGGCAAACAGCTCATCAGTCTCGAAATCCTCGTCTTGGGATCGCAGAACAAAGCCTCATCAGTGATACCTAAAATATTGGTTCTCCAGTCAGGAGGGAGCAAAGTATAATTCATGCTAATTTAAAACGGTTAAAGTAAATAATAGAATCATGCAGTTTTAAACAGTTTGAAGAAAGAATAGTTTTCAGCGGTAAAACAGTGTGATTTGAACAGGCAATAAATTATGACCGGCTTGGGATGTACAGTAGTATCCTAGCAATACGATATGGCTTGTCCCCGTGTGAAGAGGGGAAAGCTAATACAGTCAGTAGTTACAGTTGGCTTTGGTCATAATCATTACTCTATTCCCCCAGTCCCAATCAGTACAGTAATCAGTACTCTCCAAGAGAGTTTCGTGTTTGCATCATGGTTTAAACATGCAGTAAAACGATTATAGAAATAACTGTAAAACTAACACAAACTATACTTGCCTCAGGAAAATGACTGGAGAGATGAGTCGGTACCGAGGAGGAACGTCAGGTATATCTTCGAGTTCCTACAGTTGAGAACTCGACTTAGATCCGCTAGATAACCAAGCTAAGTGTGCTAATTGCAATCTCTAGTAACAAGTCCTAGTCAGGTTTTTAAGTTGTTATTAAGCTACAGCTAATGTTTACGTCGCAAACTACGTGCGTTGCTTACACCAGTTAATTTGATTATTTGGAAATAATAATGAGAACCGATTATCTTTGGAAAACTTTGTGTTTTCATAATATATCTATAAAAAAATAGTTTCTTTTAGTGATAAATCATGAACTAGTTATTTACTAATATTTTATCCATTTATTTAATTCTTAATTAATTATATGATTACGCTCTAACTACGATTATACATCCAATCCAAAACCACCCAAAAAATCAACATCAACCCAGAAAAGAAAGTAAAATCTACACTATGCAATACATGGCACAGCTAATCATCCTAGAGTTATGGGCTTATGCCCTGTACAATTCTTTTTACATAAAATAAGAGAAAATGATTTAGTTACTAAATAAAAGTGCAGTAAATATATAACTATAATAAATAACTTAAACACTAAATAAAATAATTTAAATTAAAGGTTGGAGTCTCAGACTCGGTCCATCATCAAAATCCAGCTAATACCACAACGCCCGGTCGGACCGGTGCATTTGCATTTCGCAAGGGCCCACAGACCGGTATGGTCGTCGCCCGAAAATCAGTTTTAAAATTCATTTCCGAAAACCGATTTTTGAAATCAAATTAAATAAAGTTTTGTAAAAATTTGGACAGCATTTCCTCTATTTCGGGACAACCCAAAACTGGGAAATGTGCCACAAAACCTGCAATTGTTCCAACCAAATAATAATCCCAAAAATATATCCACCGAAATAATTTTCCAAACCACCAGAACCTTCCCGAAATACCCGGGAATCCCGCAATCAAACCAACCACACAAATCTCAGCAGACAAAATCACAGAAAGTGCTAACGCAGCTAACCGAATCTACTACGTAGCTAATCGGATTTCCGAAGGGGAAACCGGGGACCGATATCATCACGGACTACCAATGAAAAGCAACGGGACAGAGAATTATACCTCGGGGTGCTCGGCTAGAGCTCTCAGATGATATAGAAAGAAAATAAATATAATCTAGCAGCGACGTCGACGTCGAAACGCCGGAATCCAAAGATAGGCACGCTGGCCAGAGAAAGATCCCGCAAAAATCAGCAACGTTGCGGACAGATCTGGACAGCAGGGAGTTCGCGCGCACAAGGGCGGCGACGGGGAGCGCTGTGGTCAGCCGGAAGGGCCACGCGCGCTGGAAGAAAAGGGGCCGCGGAACGCTGGCTCCGCAGGGGTGGCGGTGCGCGGGAACGAGGCGCACGGCCGGGGGCTTCGCCGGAGAAGAAGCCGCGCAGGGGAGGAGGCCGCGGATCTGGGGCTCGCCGCAGTGGCGGCTTCGCCGGAAGGCGTCGGCGGTCGGGGGACAGCGTGGAGATCACGCGCGGGGAGGAGCCGCGCGGTTGGGCGGACGGCCGGGCGCGGCGAACTCGGGGTGGCCGGATCGCGCCGGAGGGAAAACTCGGCCGCGGTGGGGAAGCACCGGCCGGATCTAGAGTTGGGGTTAGGGTTTGGGTAGGGGGTTCTGAGAGATGGAGGGAGAGAGAGAGAGTTATAGTTGAGAAGCTTCTGTAAGTAATGGTGAGAGTAAAGAGATTGAGGGATTTTTAGTTTTCTCCTCTGATGAATCGTGGGAGAGGTGGGTTTGAGGAGTGTGGGAGAAAGTGGAGAGTTTTAAGGGTGGGGTTCTGTTGAACGTGATCGTGAAGAGATGGGAGGGGTAGGTGTGAGTAATAAAAGGGAGAGTGGGGTTTAATGCTGTGGGAAGTTATAAGAGGGGGGAAGTGGAAGAGTTTGTGGAGAGGAATAAGGGGGTTATGGAACGTGGAAAGTTGGGGGAGTGTGCTGGTCCTTCGGGACCAGCTCTCCAAAATGTTTTTTTTTTTAGATAATAATAATAACCAAGTCAGATCAGAATTAAATAGGAAAGGGCGGGCTCAGGCCTCGGTCTGGGTTCGGAAACCAAAAATCCATGTTATTATAATTTTGAAACTATTTTCCACTCAAAAATATTTAATAGTAATAATATTAGTAATAATAATAATTTTGAAAAACTAAAAGTAACATTAATTATAAAACACAAATTATGGGTTTCACACTTCCAGTCTCAAACGGGACATCTCCCGAAGGAAGACACGCTACTCACCAGCCTGTTTGTCGGGGCATTGAAAGGAGTGGCTTACGACTGGTACTGCAGTCTCCCTGACAAATCCATATCCTCCATTGATGACTTGACACGTCTCTTCCTCGATCATTTCTACGACGGGGGGAAAGACATGATAATGGCATCCCTTATAGAGGTACGTCAGAAGGAGAAAGAGACGGTTCGAGCATTCATCGAACGTTTCTGACAAGCCTGCTTCAGACTGCCCCCGGGTATGCCAGAACATGCACTCCTCTCCTCCTGCAGCATGAACATGCTTCCTGCGATTAAGCTCTGGCTCAACTCCACTCCTTCTTCCGACTGGAGTTCATTGATTATTGAGGCCGAAGCAGCAGAAAAGAAGGCATGCAATGCTCGCCTTCTGGGAGTCAGTTTCCCTGCCTTTGAAGACAAGGGAAAATGGCCTGCTGCCAACAACCCTGGATGTGAGACGAAGGGGAAGCAGGTGTTGACTGTCAATTCCTCCAAAGGCGCACAAGCACCTACTCAGAAGCCTCCGCTTGCACTGAGGCCAAAGGAGGTCTATTCTTTCAATTATGAAGACACCTTGCAACTCTTCGAGATGTTGAAGCAGGGTGATAAGATCAAATTACCGGACCCGAAGCATCCCGACGAGGTTAGGAGAGTAGAAAATCTGAGGTACTGTCACTACCATCGGTTTGTCGGACATCCAACTCAGGACTGTTACGTCCTCAAGAATTACATCCAGCGCATGATCAATGTGAATGTCATCTCCGTCGATTGCGAGGAGAAGATAGTCTCGGCCAACCTGGTGTCGCTCCAATTTGGCACCTCGCCATCAACCACAGCACAGGATGGCGTCATCCCCATCCCAAAGGCGATAATGGAGGTGGTTAACCTACCACCTACTCGTGACAACATGAGTGGACTCATCCCACTCACCACATCTCGGGGAGAGATCTTATGGGTTCACCCAGATCTCGTCTCCGAAGTTACTCAACCGGGGGTACGCTCTGCCTCCAAAACCAAGGGCAAGAAGATAAAGTCTTGCCGCATGGTCTTTTTCTCCGCGGAAGAGGCACTTCTTGTACAAACACGTTCGTAGCAGAACGCCCAACCTGACGAAGCTGCCATCGAGGTGGTGCCTCCCTGCTCTGCCCCTGCTGCACAGGAAGAGGGCCCATCCAGACCTCCAGCAGCCAATAAACAGAAGCACGTAAAGGCCCGTTTCGACAAGCCTTTACGAAGGAAAAATGCTTCGGGGCTAGCCAAGCCCCAAAACTTCGACATACTGGCACAACTTGCCAGTACTCCTGTCCACTTATCTCTGTTTGAGCTTCTTCGTCTTTCCAAAGACACCCGCGAAGCTCTCTGTGAAGCCTTGAAGGATGTTGAGTCCTTCATCAGTCAGGTCAAGCAGCTTGAGGATATCTCGACCACATGTGCGCACTGCCATTGTGCGGATGAGGTCATCCCCAACATAACCTTTACCCAACAAAACATGCTGCTCAAGCACAACCGGCACAATAGGCCACTGTATTACACAGGGTATGTGGGTTTCGTCAAGGTGAAGCGAATTCAGATTGATCCAGGGTCTTCCCTCAGCATCATCCCTAGGACTCTCCTCTCAACACTGGGGGATCCCGATGTACCGTCTGGCGCCTTCCAATACTACAATCAGCGGATTCAATGCCAGCAAAGTGAATCGTTGGGCAAAATCCGACTAAAATATCATATCGTTAATCTCCGAACCGAAGTGACTTGCTATGTCGTGGACGCCAACATCAACTACAACCTCCTGCTGGGTCGCCCGTGGCTGCATGAGTACATGGTGGTGCCATCTACACTCTACCAATGTATGAAGTACGCGTCCACTAACGGCATCATCCGGACAGAGTTCGCGAACATTGACCTTTCAAGGGGTTGAAGCTTACTTCACCGATGCTAGCTTGTATAAGTCGCTCGATGAAGGGAAAGCCAATGATTCTGACGACGAAGCAGAAACGGCGGCGGAGCCGGACATGGAGCCAGAGATGATTCCCGACGCTCCTCTGAAAATTCGACTAAAAGGAAAACCGCCTCAGATGCTGCCTCCCATGGCAATCAAGCTACCTGGAAAAGCACCGACTTCTCTAGGTAGAACACCCACTGAAGCTCCCTTGAAGATACGGCTCAAGGGAAAACCTCCTCAAACGTCGGCTCGGCTCCCCTTGTGGCAAAACTACAGGGGAAGGCACCTGTCATCGAAGGCGCAGTTGAAGCACCCCAGAAGGTGCGTCTTAAAGGCAATCCTCCGTAATTGTCTGCCTTACTCAAGCTGCAAGAGAAGGCCCACATAGCCCTCTCGGACCCCAAGGTCAAATCTGCGGTGGGCTCTCCCGAACCAGCCCCAGTGCTCACAGATGAAGAGTTAGGGGAATACATATCTGCTGATATAGATGCACCTTCTCTTGACAATGTAATCCCGCGGGGCAAAATCTCATGTTTTATCAATAATAGAGTGTCTTTCAATTATTCTAGTCTTCTACATTGGAATTCTATGTATACATTAGATAACGCTCTACGGTCGTTACAAACACAAATAACGACCGTCAATCATGTAAATCGAGTAGTCCCATCACAAGGAGTCTGTTTTATAGTCCTACCGCGGAATCGGGACAAAGAACCCATCATCTTCGATAAAGTCGAGCGTCATCAGGACCTTCCGCCACTCGAGCCAGAACCAGATACCGACGGAATACAAGTCTATCAGTACACGAACAAGGTAAAGTACCTCATCCAAAAGATGGGTTACGATCTGAAAAGTAATAAGGGCCTGAACTACGGTAAGGGTCGACATCTTCCTTTCCGGCTCCCAATGCCTAAAGGAAAGCTGCAGGACTCTACTATCATCATACTCGACGGGGGGTGGGCTATATCACGCCGCCGGCAACTCCAGAGAGTTCGGAAGCAGAAGAAGTGGAACACTCTCATTCGTTCGAAGCATCAACTTAGGATTCCGATACCAGTATCGGCTCAGTCTTCAGGAAGGTGCTATCAGTCAATATGACATATGCACAATCTCAAGAGAATAAAGGCGATGACCAAACGTCAGAATTCTTTGAGGAAGAACCTTGAGATTAACGCCTAGGAGCGCAGTGGGATTCTTGTTTTGAATTATGTGAACCCCCTACTGAAGACGAGGTCGAACAGATCGACCTTGGGGATGGATCCCCTTCCAAACCCATCTTCATTAACAAGAGTCTAAAGGGAACAGACCGAGAGTCTTTAGTCCAACTGGCCAAAGAATATATCGACGTCTTTGCCTGGTGCTACGAAAATATGCAGGGACTTGATCCCCAGATCGTGATGTATAGACTTAACATCTTACCTGATGCTAAGCCTATAAAGCAATAACAACGACATTTTCGTTCTGACATCATGAACGTTATCGATTAAGAGGTGGACAAACTCCTGAGCAGCGGGTTCATTCGTAAAGAGCAACATCCGGACTAGGTGGCTAATGTCATCCCTATCACCAAGAAGAATGGGAAGATACGAGTCTGCATCGACTTCAGGAATCTCAATACTGCTTGCCCGAAAGACGAATTCTCGCTTCCAATTATTGACGTGATGATCGATAATACATGTGCATGTCTTTTATGGACGGGTATTCGGGCTACAACCAGATCAAAATGTTCCCCGATGACGCAAAACATACGTCATTCAGGACTCTGAAGGGGGTTTTCTGCTACACAGTGATGCCCTTTGGCTTGAAGAATGCTGGTGCTACGTACCAACGAGCTATGAGTACCATTTTCCTTCAACATCTGTGCAAAATAGTTGAATTCTATGTTGATGATATCGCAGTCAAGAGCCGTCTCAAAGGTGAACACCTATAAGACCTAAAGACAGTCTTCGATCTCATGCGAGCGCATCAACTCAAGATGAACCCCGCTAAATCCTTCCTTGGGATTTCTAGCGGAAAGTTCTTGGGCTTCATTATCACGGCGAAAGTAATTCATGTCGATCCCGAGAAAACTAAAGCCATCCACGACATGGACCCTCCGAAGAACCTCCGAGAACTTCGAGGCCTACAAGGGCATCTTGCATACATCCGAAGGTTTATAGCAAACCTTTTCGAAAAATGTTAACCCTTCACCCACCTCATGAAGAAGGGAGTCTCCTACATCTGGACAGAAGAATACCAGAAAGCTTTCGATGATATCAAAGCTTACCTGACGAGTCCGCCAGTCCTGGTGGTAACCGTCGCAGGCAAACCATTTCTCCTCTATGTCCGTGCCATGGATCATTCCCTCGACGCTTTGTTGGCTCAAAATAATGATGCAGGATACGAACAAGCTATCTACTACCTCAGTAGGACACTGATCGGGGCTGAACACCGGTACAACCCCGTTGAAAAGGAGTGTTTGGCTTTGGTATTCTCCATCCAGAAGAATCGCCATTATGTTTTGGGCCAGACAATTCTTGTCATCTCCCGAGTCAATCCACTCAGGGTTCTCATGACGAAGCCAGGATCATTGAACTCCCGACTAGCTACATGGGCAATCCTGTTGACGCCGTACAACATGGTGTTCGTTCCACAAAAAGCCGTCAAGGGTCAAGCTCTAGCCGACTTTTTAGCCGCACACCCCATCACAGAGTCCTCCAGACTCTATGAAGACATCCCGGATGAGGTCCAAGAATCAAATGTCACCGAAGAAAACTCCGCCTGGCGGATGTTTTTTGATGGCGCTTCAAGAGTAGGCCCCAAAGGCCAAATCATCGCCGGAGTGAGGGTAGTCTTAGTCTCCCCCGATCAGCTGGTCATCCAGCGTGCTTACTCCCTTTCGAAGCCGTGCTCCAACAATATTGTCGAGTACAACGCTCTCATCATGGGACTCCAGCTGGCACAATAGCTGGAGGTAGATCATCTGGAAGCTTACGGCGACTCAAAACTCGTCGTTAATCAAATCTGAGGGCAGTACGAAGTTCGCCATGAAGATGTGGTTCCTTACCATGAAGTTGCATTGAATATTATTTCAACCTTCACTAAGTTCTTCATAGAACATGTACCTCGGCTACAAAACCTGGAGGCTGACGCTCTGGCTGGCCTCGCAGCTTCATTAGCAGCACCCCTAGGGACTCAATACTACGTCACGGTAGTAGGACGAGACTTGGTCTGTCCTAAAAATAATCTATACACACAGATAGCCCATGCCATGACGGTAAGTACCGGTGTTAATGTCCGAGACTGGAGGTTCCCATTCATCGACTTCGCTGTCCATGGAATTCTTCCAAAAGACCTGAAAGAAGCTGTCTCGGTCAGGAGGCATTTTTTTTGATTTTATTATGATATAGCTACTAAAATGCTGTACCGACGTTCCTTCGATGGACTTCTCCTTCGATGTCTATCCAACGAAGAAGCAGCCGAAGCCCTTCGGAAAGCTCATGACGGGACTTGTGGGGATCATCAACCTGGCCCTAAGTTGCAGGATCGACTGCGATGCATGGGTTACAACTGGCCAACCATGGCAACCGACGTCGTCGACTATGCTAAAAAGTGCCATGCTTGCCAGCTTCACGTCGACTTTATCCATACACCATCGGAACCACTATATCCTACGGTCGCCTCCTGGCCTTTTGAAGCTTGGGGCATAGACATTGTGGGACCGATCACGCCTCCTTCATCGAGGGGACACTGCTTCATCCTAGCTATCACCGACTACTTTTCCAAATGCGCAGAAGCAGTTCTGCTGACGGAAGTAAAAAAGCTCTAGGGTGATCAGCTTCATCAAGCATCATGTCATCTACCATTTCGGGGTACCCCGTAGGATTGTCCACGACAATGGTCCTCAGTTCATCAGCCATGTTTTCAGCAGATTCTGTGACAAGAATCGAATTCAGAATATGGCATCAACCGTCTACAATCCGGTAGCGAACGGATTGGCCGAGGCATTTAATAAGACTATCGTCAGGCTACTCAAAAAGGTCGTGTCATCCAACAAATGTGACTGGGACGAAAAGCTCGGCGAATGACTTTGGGCCTACCGTAAAACGGTACGGACTCCTACGGGCAACACACCTTTCTTCTTAGTCTACGGGAGCGAAGTGGTACTGCCTCTTGAGATCCAGATACCCTCACTCCGTGTAGCGATCCCAAATCAATTGACAGAAGAAGACAATCAGCGTCATCGTCTGCGAGAACTGGAGGCACTTGACGAAAAACATCTCCTAGCTCAGCAGCGTATTGAACTATATCAAGCCCGTATATCACAGGCTTTCAACAAAAAGGTCAAGCAGAGGACTTTCCAAGTAGGCAACCTGGTCCTGGCAGTCAGGAGGTCGATGGTGTTGACTCACAAAACACCAGGAAAGTTCTAGCCCAAGTGGGAGGGACCTTTCATCATAGAGACGGTATACTCAAACGGTACTTACCGCCTCGCCCGACCAAATGGGAACTTGTTCATGATGCCCATCAACGGCAAGTTCCTAAAGAAGTACTACTCTTGACATCTTTCAGATATGTACTTCCATCTCTACCTAGCAAGGGAATCAGTAGACCTGATCATCAGAGCTCACATACACCTCCCTTTCACAAAATCGTATGCTTTCGAAACCTAGTTGTTCCGTGGCATTCTATCTCCAGTAGAAGAACAACCACGTACACATTACCTCTGAGTTGCTCCTCTACATCCTACAAAGCGTAATCTTACACTACGTAGGATTGGGCTACTTATCATGTTTACCATGTCCACATTACCTCTGAATAAACATGCCGTACAGACAACCCCCGCGTTGCCGTACATAGATCGCAGAACTTCCATGTCCATATTACCTTTGAGTAGTTCCGCGTATCCCCTAGAGTCACTCCTACCACGTCCATAACACCTCTTAGTAGGAAGATTCTGTCATTTGAACCCCATATTTGCCACGTCCATATTACCTCTGAGCAAACATGTCGGTTCTCTCAAACTTATTATCTGTACCTAAAAATCAAGGTGTGCAAAAGATAATAGGTCCACACAAATTACTAGTTCATGACAGCAAAAATGAACACACCACAAAATTCTTTATTTTTTATTTAAAAGTAAAGGATTACATCCCCAGCAAAAGTTGCCAAAATATAACAAAAAAAGAGACTACAATCCTTAAGCATCACTGGGATTGGCGGAAAGCTCTTCAATCTGATGCTTCAAGTTTTCAGCCCGAGTCTCTACAGTTGCCAAGACTCGGCGTTCAGCTTCTTGACGCATCACTTCCACCGCTTCAGGAGCAGTATTATTCTCATACTTGGCGTCCAACACTTGCCGTTGGTGAGTCAGAGAAAGAATATGGCGAGTAACAGCTGTTTCTTCCTCCTTGGACGATACGTGCTCAGCCTGGGCTCGTTCAGCATCTAGCAAAAGTTGGGCTCGCTGGTCTTCAAGGAGGTGAATCTTGGCAGTGACCCCGCTATACTAGCATCCAATGAGGCTCGCAGCTCCTGTAACACCCAGTTTTCTAAAATAAAGGTAATTTTGAAATTTTATATTTTAATTTATTTAATTATAATATTTAAATGATAAATATGAATTTTGGTGATTTTAATCATTCTAAAACTATTTTAAATCATGACTTATGATTTTGGTGTTTGTCTAGTGTAACCTTAGAGCCTAGCCATGTGATTAGGATGTTTGACTAGTACATTTTAGCTTAGAGGGTATTTTGGTCATTTTAGGATTTATTTGAATTTAATATATTTTATTAGAAATTTTTGAATAATTTAATTGAATGGCTGATTTAAATACTAATTTAGTTATTGCCTTGTGTTTTGGTTAGCCTAACCTAGATTGGACCTAACCTAGATGAGTCATGACTAACTTAGTGAGCCACTTTGAGAATTAGATGGGTTGGTTAAGGGGTTAAGTCAAGTTTAGTCATGGTTAAGTGATTTGCAAAGGACTAAGATAGAACCCTTTGTTCTAGGCCATCTATTTCCCTTGATTCAATCCTAGCCATAGGATGAAACCTAAAAACCCTAACCCTAACTTTTATGACCAGCCAAGACCCCCCCTTGCCTATATAATGTCTCTATGGGGAGTTGTTCCTCTTTCTTTATTAGTTCTTCATTTTCTTAAGGGATAGGTAAGCCTCCATCAAATTTCTTCCTAGTTTAATCAATAGGACTTCTTTTTGATTGGAATTTCTTCCACTATGATCTAACCAATGTTCTCTTGCTGTTCATGGAGAGTATTCTCAAATTTGGGACAATTTGGAGCTTTTGGGTAAGCATGAAGGATCCTCCATTTTGAAGCTTCTTAAGGAGAAGAACACCAATAGGTAACTTCTCTTTCTCTCTATGAAATTCTAGTCTTCTTGCATATTTGGACAGTCCTAGGAGTCCCCTAACAGTAAGAATTAGTTTTGTGTCTTGGTGGACCCATTTCGTGTCCGTATCGGACACGTATCCAATAGGATACCTAAGTGTTTGAAGAAATGCCTCTAAGAGATTTATTTTGTTGTTTTAGAAATCTGTTTGAATAGGATTGTAGATCTAGGGTTGCTCTATGATTTTTGTGTAGACACTTGGGTGTTTCGTGTCGTGTCGTGTCCACACGAGGGACACGAACACGCTGTCTGTGCACTGTCCCTGTGTCCTGCATCACGGGGTCTGTTTCTCACGACACAGGACACGAGGACACACGAAATTTTGGATGAGTGTTGGGGCAGTGACTGCCACCATGCTCCCAAAATTTGGGAGCCTCTCGTTTCGTGAGCGAGGAGAAATCCTCCTCGCACTGGTCGCACTAGCCGCGCGTGCGCACTGTACGCGCGGGTAAAACCCCCTCTGATATGCACGATTATCTCGGACACGACACGTCCCCGACCCGATTCAGGGTGATGACACCCTAGCCCTAGTCCTGGCGAACTCATGGATAAGTGCACGTGACACGAAGTGTCCTGTGTCGTGCTCTGGACACAGCTGAACTCGTGCACGAGGATTTATCCTATTTTGTACTGTTTTGTTTTGTTCTCTGTTTTATTCCATTTTAATGGTTCTTAATTCATGTTTAATTTGCTAATTAAGATCCTAACATGATTAATGATCTATGATTAATCGAGTTTACATGTTAGTATAGGTTGTTTTATTGTGAATGGGGATTTGAATGTGAAGTTGGAAATCACTGATAACATGTCTGATACATTATCTTTTCGAATTTCCTGAACTATTTAAATCTCTAATTTGATGTTTTTCAACTGATTATTACTCCTACATGATTGGTAGTCCATATTAGAACAATGTTTACATTCGAATCTGGCCTTGGTGTGAGAATGGGATAGTTAGAACATTAGTTGATTCACTGTTCAGACTGATACACTATTTTTCTAATTTCTAGCAATTTAATCCCTATTTTAGTAATGTTTTTCACTGGATTATGATCCCCACATATTTGATTGTTTATGTTAGTTTAGCATTCCATTCAATTGGTTTTTATGATATTGAAAATGGGATTTTGGTTTTGGTGATGGTTTGAATGTTCCCTGTTAACCCCCTTCAACTGATATTTGATTTCCTATTTCCATTCGAAATTGCCTTAGCTGATACATGAGTTCATTCCCAGATTTCTAAAACCTGAGAATGATTGAATTCATGCACTGAATTGAAGGCTCCTTAACCTCTCTATATATGTGTGTAGATATGCATAATGTTCATATGTTTTCTATAAATCTGAGTATCATTCACCCACTGCTTGATGGTTGTATATTACAAATCTGAACACCACCTGTATAAAATCACACACTCACACACACAGTACACAACCTGAACTGACTTCCTTTTCTTATATGAACTATCACCTGAAATAGATAGGTTGTTAGTTAACTGGAATTTATTTCCTTTTCCTTTTTCTTCTTAACTGTTGTTTCATTTCATATATGGGTGTAAAACTGAAAACTAAATTGCAAACTGATTTTGGGTTCATATTGAAATGTTTGAATGTTCTTCATGTGGACTGCACTGAGGATTGGTTGCTATGTAAACCTGAGTTGAATCTCAGTTCAGTTTGGATGTGGTTTCCTCTTCCTTTTTTTTTCCTTGTTAACTTGATATTCATTGTTATTTGAGTTGATGTGGTTCCTCTCCTATATTTGTGCATAACTGTCATTGATATACATAATGAATGAATTGATTTCCTTGACTATTCCTGAGTTTTCCCTGTGATCCTAAACCTGAGATTGGTTTTAACAGTTTTCCTAGTCTTTTTCATTAATTGATTGTCTACATACATGCTCTCCTATCTTTCCTAACACACTGCTGTCCACTCTCATGTCTTTTCTGCACACATATTAGACTATGTTCACACACACACACTGAATTATATAACCTGTACTGCCTGCTAACTGAGACACACACCATTGCACTCACCCTTAACTGTCACACCCATGGGCTAACTGTCACATTGACAGTACACACACCAAGGCACTCTAACCTGTCTTTGAAGCAGCCCCAATCCAGTCCCTTATCTGTCCAGTAGCAGTCCCATTAAAGCCCCCTAGACAGCCCAAACACCCATCCATGTTAGCCCCACAAACCCTGTCCTAATGACAGCCCTTAGCCCTATAATTCAGTCCTTAATACCCCACTGGCACCCCCCTAAAACCTGTCAAGGCTGTCCCCTTTTGTTTCTAAATGCCTACCCATTATCAGTCCTGTATCCAGCCATGTTCAAACCATTAGAACAGCCCATCTAGGCAGCCACAAACCAGTCCTTAAACCATGCCAATATCAGTCCCTATCACCCACACATTCACACACACATCTACACACATGGTCACTCCCTCCTTCACCTACACATTGTCTTCAATACATATTTCTTCCTATTAATTCCTGTAACAGTTCTTTAGTGCACACACACATAGCCTATAGCCATGTACCCCTGTCACACACACATGTATAGCTTAATCTCTCTCTAAATCTCTATGTATATATGAATATATGTAAATATGTATATAGGCTTGTATGATATGTAAAATAGGTAATACAATATATGCATGGATAATGTGGTATGTAAATTGTAGGGTTGATAGCTTGTATAGCCTTGTGATTGGTGTGTGATTGCTAGACTAGGCTTGGTTAGGCCTAGTGAGACTTATTAGACTTGTTGGGCTAGGACTTGACCTAGTTTGACTAGTCTAGTTGACTGGAGTTGACCAAGTGTTGACTTTAGTCTAGTTTGACCTAGACAGCATGCAGATGCATTGTACATTTCATATATCACCCTCTGTATACATCTTGACTTGTGTTGCTCTAACTAGGAGTCATGTACCTCATCTCGGACAGTATATTCTCTTCAGACACTCAGGATATCAGGCGAGTACATTCTCTGATCATTTCATATCCTGCTTAGAATTATTTCCTGCAGTAGATTACTTTACTTGTACTGTCACGTTGGTCACACGGATTGGTACTATATGGATCCTTTTTTGAGATGTTATCCTTAAGGAGCATCGGGTACTCTATGTTCTGTGTGTTTCACTTTCATAGCGTATCATATGCTTCTTGGTTCTTTGATCACTTACGACATGTACCCTCATGATCGTAGAGTCTTCCTGGAAACTTACACTGTTGGGTTATCCCCAGAATCCCCATTTTTATGGGACTTACACTGTTGGGTTATCCCCAGAATCCCTATTTTTATGGGACTTACACTGTTGGGTTATCCCCAGAATCCCCATTTTTATGGGACTTACACTGTTGGGTTATCCCCAAAATCCCCATTTTTATGGGACTTACACTGTTGGGTTACCCCCAGATTCCCCATTTTTATGGGACTACTATGTATCACCTTCGGGGTCTACTACCCTTCGGAGGCTTATCACCTTCGGGGTCTATCACCTTCGGGGTCTGTTATATAGCATTATATAACATAACCTGGCTGGATCCTTGTGTATCGATTGGGGGTACGGGGGAGTATTACATGTTCATATTGTACTCTGACTCACTAGTCACTGCTAGTTCCCTATGTATAGTAGATATTTCTATTACAGTTCTCTCTCTGTTTTTATACTACACTTCTTTCAGTACTTGTATCTTACTTTACTGCATGTTCATATTTTCTAACCTGCTATGAATTGTTGAGATGTACTGTGCTCGCTCCCGTCCTGACTGGACCTGTTGAAAATTTTACAGAGGATGATGAGGCACCCTGCACCCTTACTTGGAGCTTGCCTAGATGACAGTCGCGACCTGGACCCCTGGGGAGGTTCAGGCAGCTGCTCAGGATGATACCTTGTATAGTTTAGATAGCTTAGACTATTTCTTTTCATGTTTAGCTGTTGTCTTGGTTTCAGAGTTGTATATTGTAGAGATGTTGAGACTTGTATTCTTTTCTGTTGTACCTCAGTTGAGGATTCTCTTATCTATTTTATCATACCATATTCTATCTCTAGATTGTGATTGAGTTGTACCTCTGTGTTGGCCTCCTTATGGAGAGTATTCTATTATGTTAGTTATAGTTCATGACATAGAACAGCGTTCTACTACCGACACTGCGGTGTAGGCTGGGCGCTGTTACGTTCTCGTACCCTCACAGTGGGTGCGGGTCGTGACACGTTTTTAGTGGTGGCCCATGCAGGTCAAGTTTATGTAGTGGTATTCGAACTAGAGTATCACTACAGCCTGCAGTAGGATTAGGATATTTTTGGGGTACTCAATCACATTAGGAAAAACTCTTAATCAGATTTCTTTTATCCAATTGCTGCTTATTGATTTCCCTTGAATATAAACTGTCCTCCCTTGATTTTTTGCTTCATTCTCAGAAATTGTTTCTTATTTTGATCTGTCTCCATGATGGTTATGAAGACACGATCTGATCGTTTCGGTTCGGGGGATACTATCGAGAGGCTGGCCACCTCTCGTCCTGTTCATCAGGGCCTCGAGACCGCAGCTTCTGTTGTGCCGACTCAGGTTGGCATTTCTGTTACATTGGAGGTGCACCTCTATCTGTACAGAGATTTTCTTCCGTCATTTCTGACTTCTCTCAGCAGCGGTGATTCATGCAGCATCAGTAGCAGACCAAGGGAACTAGCAGGGCGAGCTATCGTCAGGACAGTCAAGAATGCACAGGCCGTTGGAGATCTAGTTGCAGGTTCCGTTCTTTTGATTTCATTTCCGCAATTGCCTCTTATAGCTGTCTTGAAATTCGATTCTCCCTGTTCCTTGTTGATTTATCAATTTTGTCCTGTTGTTTTTGGTGTTATGTTGATTTTCTTCTGAGAAAATCATATGGGCTAGGTCACCTAAATCATGGGATCTAGAATCTTCGATAGTCGTAATAGTTGGCATAGTGAGGACACGTAGTCAGACTTTGGATGTATTTCTCGGGTATGGGAATTTAAGGTTTTTGCCGTCGCATGCGACAATGCAAAAAATTTTAAATACCATGAACCTAGAGGTACGTACCTTAGTCAAGGACTCCGTGATTATCGTAGCCGTGCTCACTAGCATAACGAAGATTCCGAGTATCATGATTTTGGACAGACACATATGATTATCTGACGGTATGTTTGAGACCTTGATTGTGGGCTGTTGACTTAGAAGGCCTGCTACCATCTTAATTTTGAGGACGAAATTTTTCTATGGTGGGTAGGATTGTAACACCCAGTTTTCTAAAATGAAGGTAATTTTGAAATTGTATATTTTAATTTATTTAATTATGATATTTAAATGATAAATATGATTTTTGGTGATTTTAATCATTCTAAAACTATTTTAAATCATGACTTATGATTTTGGTGTTTGTCTAGTGTAACCTTAGAGCCTAGCCATGTGATTAGGATGTTTGACTAGTACATTTTAGCTTAGAGGGTATTTTGGTTATTTTAGGATTTATTTGAATTTAATATATTTTATTAGAAATTTTTGAATAATTTAATTGAATGGTTGATTTAAATACTAATTTAGTTATTGCCTTGTGTTTTGGTTAGCCTAACCTAGATTGGACCTAACCTAGATGAGTCATGACTAACTTAGTGAGCCACTTTGAGAATTAGATGGGTTGGTTAAGGGGTTAAGTCAAGTTTAGTCATGGTTAAGTGATTTGCAAAGGACTAAGATAGAACCCTTTGTTCTAGGCCATCTATTTCCCTTGATTCAATCCTAGCCATAGGATGAAACCTAAAAACCCTAACCCTAACTTTTATGACCAGCCAAGACCCCCCTTGCCTATATAATGTCTCTATGGGGAGTTGTGCCTCTTTCTTTATTAGTTCTTCATTTTCTTAAGGGATAGGTAAGCCTCCATCAAATTTCTTCCTAGTTTAATCAATAGGACTTCTTTTTGATTGGGATTTCTTCCACTATGATCTAACCAATGTTCTCTTGCTGTTCATGGAGAGTATTCTCAAATTTGGGACAATTTGGAGCTTTTGGGTTAGCATGAAGGATCCTCCATTTTGAAGCTTCTTAAGGAGAAGAACACCAATAGGTAACTTCTCTTTCTCTTCATGAAATTCCAGTCTTCTTGCATATTTGGACAGCCCTAGGAGTCCCCTAACAGTAGGAATTAGTTTCGTGTCTTGGTGGACCCATTTCGTGTCCGTATCGGACACGTATCCAATAGGATACCTAAGTGTTTGAAGAAATGCCTCTAAGAGATTTATTTTGTTGTTTTAGAAATCTGTTTGAATAGGATTGTAGATCTAGGGTTGCTCTGTGATTTTTGTGTAGACACTTGGGTGTTTCGTGTCGTGTCGTGTCCACACGAGGGACACGAACACGCTGTCTGTGCACTGTCCCTATGTCCTGCATCACGGGGTCTGTTTCTCACGACACAGGACACGAGGACACACGAAATTTTGGGTGAGTATTGGGGCAGTGACTGCCACCATGCTCCCAAAATTTAGGAGCCTCTCGTTTCGTGAGCGAGGAGAAATCCTCCTCGTACTGGTCGTACTAGTCGCGCGCGCGCACTGTACGCGCGGGTAAAACCCCCTCTGATACGCACGATTATCTCGGACACGAAACGTCCCCGACCCGATTCAGGGTGATGACACCCTAGCCCTAGTCCTGGCGAACTCATGGATAAGTGCATGTGACACGAAGTGTCCTGTGTCGTGCTCTGGACACAGCTGAACTCGTGCACGAGGATTTATCCTGTTTTGTACTGTTTTGTTTTGTTCTCTATTTTATTCCGTTTTAATGGTTCTTAATTCATGTTTAATTTGCTAATTAAAATCCTAACATGATTAATGATCTATGATTAATCGAGTTTACATGTTAGTATAGGTTGTTTTCTTGTGAATGGGGATTTGAATGTGAAGTTGGAAATCACTGATAACATGTCTGATACATTGTCTTTTCGAATTTCCTGAACTATTTAAATCTCTAATTTGATGTTTTTCAACTGATTATTACTCCTACATGATTGGTAGTCCATATTAGAACAATGTTTATATTCGAATCTGGCCTTGGTGTGAGAATGGGATAGTTAGAACATTAGTTGATTCACTGTTCAGACTGATACACTATTTTTCTAATTTCTAGCAATTTAATCCCTGTTTTAGTAATGTTTTTCACTGGATTATGATCCCCACATATTTGATTGTTTATGTTAGTTTAGCATTCCATTCAATTGGTTTTTATGATATTGAAAATGGGATTTTGATTTTGGTGATGGTTTGAATGTTCCCTGTTAACCCCCTTCAACTGATATTTGATTTCCTATTTCCATTCGAAATTGCCTTAGCTGATACATGAGTTCATTCCCAAATTTCTAAAACCTGAGAATGATTGAATTCATGCACTGAATTGAAGGCTCCTTAACCTCTCTATATATGTGTGTAGATATGCATAATGTTCATATGTTTTCTATAAATCTGAGTATCATTCACCCACTGCTTGATGGTTGTATATTACAAATCTGAACACCACCTGTATAAAATCACACACTCACACACACAGTACACAACCTGAACTGACTTCCTTTTCTTATATGAACTATCACCTGAAATAGATAGGTTGTTAGTTAACTGGAATTTATTTCCTTTTCCTTTTTCTTCTTAACTGTTGTTTCATTTCATATATGGGTGTAAAACTGAAAACTAAATTGCAAACTGATTTTGGGTTCATATTGAAATGTTTGAATGTCCTTCATGTGGACTGAACTGAGGATTGGTTGCTATGTAAACCTGAGTTGAATCTCAGTTCAGTTTGGATGTGGTTTTCCCCTTCCTTTTTTTTTCCTTGTTAACTTGATATTCATTGTTATTTGATTTGATGTGGTTCCTCTCCAATATTTGTGCATAACTGTCATTGATATACATAATGAATGAATTGATTTCCTTGCCTATTCCTGAGTTTTCCCTGTGATCCTAATCCTGAGATTGGTTTTAACAGTTTTCCTAGTCTTTTTCATTAATTGATTGTCTACATACATGCTCTCCTATCTTTCCTAACACACTGCTGTCCACTCTCCTGTCTTTCCTGCACACATATTAGACTATGTTCACACACACACACTGAATTATCTAACCTGTACGGCCTGCTAACTGAGACACACACCATTGCACTCACCCTTAACTATCACACCCATGGGCTAACTGTCACATTGACAGTACACACACCAGGGCACTCTAACCTGTCTTTGAAGCAGCCCCAATCCAGTCCCTTACCTGTCCAGTAGCAGTCCCATTAAAGCCCCCTAGACAGCCCAAACACCCATCCATGTTAGCCCCACAAACCCTGTCCTAATGACAGCCCTATAATTCAGTCCTTAATACCCCACTGGAACTCCCCTAAAACCTGTCAAGGCTGTTCCCCTTTGTTTCCAAATGCCTACCCATTATCAGTCCTGTATCCAGCCATGTTCAAACCATTAGAACAGCCCATCTAGGCAGCCACAAACCAGTCCTTAAACCATGCCAATATCAGTCCCTATCACCCACACATTCACACACACATCTACACACATGGTCACTCACTCCTTCACCTACACATTGTCTTCAATACATATTTTTCCCTATTAATTCTTGTAACAGTTCTTTAGTGCACACACACATAGCCTATAGCCATGTACCCCTGTCACACACACATGTATAGCTTAATCTCTCTCTAAATCTCTATGTATATATGAATATATGTAAATATGTATATAGGCTTGTATGATATGTAAAATAGGTAATACAATATATGCATAGATAATGTGGTATGTAAATTGTAGGGTTGATAGCTTGTATAGCCTTGTGATTGGTGTGTGATTGCTAGACTAGGCTTGGTTAGGCCTAGTGAGACTTATTAGACTTGTTGGGCTAGGACTTGACCTAGTTTGACTAGTCTAGTTGACTGGAGTTGACCAAGTGTTGACTTTAGTCTAGTTTGACCTAGACAGCATGCAGATGCATTGTACATTACATATATCACCTTCTGTATACATCTTGACTTGTGTTGCTCTAACTAGGAGTCAGGTACCTCATCTTGGACAGTATATTCTCTTCAGACACTCAGGATATCAGGCGAGTACATTCTCTGATCATTTCATATCCTGCTTAGAATTATTTCCTGCAGTAGATTACTTTACTTGTACTGTCACGTTGGTCACACGGATTGGTACTATATGGATCCTTTCTTGAGATGTTATCCTTAGGGAGCATCGGGTACTCTATGTTCTGTGCGTTTCACTTTCATAGCGTATCATATGCTTCTTGGTTCTTTGATCACTTACGACATGTACCCTCATGATCGTAGAGTCTTCCTGGAAACTTATACTGTTGGGTTATCCCCAGAATCCCCATTTTTATGGGACATACACTGTTGGGTTATCCCCAGAATCCCCATTTTTATGGGACTTACACTGTTGGGTTATCCCTAGAATCCCTATTTTTATGGGACTTACACTGTTGGGTTATCCCCAGAATCCCTATTTTTATGGGACTTACACTGTTGGGTTACCCCCAGAATCCCTATTTTTATGGGACTACTATGTATCACCTTCGGGGTCTACCACCCTTCCGGGGCTTATCACCTTCGGGGTCTATCACCTTTGGGGTCTGTTACATAGCATCATATAACATAACCTGGCTGGATCCTTGTGTATCGATTGGGGGTACGGGGGAGTATTACATGTTCATATTGTACTCTGACTCACTAGTCACTGCTAGTTCCCTATGTATAGTAGATATTTCTATTACAGTTCTCTCTCTGTTTTTATACTGCACTTCTTTCAGTACTTGTATCTTACTTTACTGCATGTTCATATTTTTTAACCTGCTATGAATTGTTGAGATGTACTGTGCTCGCTCCCGTCCTGACTGGACATGTTGAAAATTTTACAGAGGATGATGAGGCACCCTGCACCCTTACTTGGAGCTTGCCTAGATGACACTCACGACCTGGACCCCTGGGGAGGTTCAGGCAGCTGCTCAGGATGATACCTTGTATAGTTTAGATAGCTTAGACTATTTCTTTTCATGTTTAGCTGTTGTCTTGGTTTCAGAGTTGTATATTGTAGAGATGTTGAGACTTGTATTCTTTTCTGTTGTACCTCAGTTGAGGATTCTCTTATCTATTTTATCATACCATATTCTATCTCTAGATTGTGATTGAGTTGTACCTCTGTGTTGGCCTCCTTATGGAGAGTATTCTATTATGTTAGTTATAGTTCATGACCTAGAACAGCGTTCTACCGCCGATACTGCGGCGTAGGCTGGGCGCTGTTACGTTCTCGTACCCTCACAGTGGGTGCGGGTCATGACAGCTCCACCTTTTTCCTGTGTGGATCGAGATAGTATCTCCACCGCGGCCTCAGCTTCGGTCACCGCGCGGTCCCAGACAGCCACCGTGGCCTGATAAGATGACTCGATTTCAGCTATTAATTTCTCCTTTTCTGCTTCTATCAGAGCAGAAAAGTTATTTCGCCGGATGCTCTAAAGTTCGAAAAGATGCTAGTCGAGCTCAGCCACCGACACCTCCAGAATCTCGGCCATATGATCATGGCCCTGGTGGGAACGTATCAGACCAATGTAAGGGAGCGCCATGGCTTTCGTCGTCGCGAAACTCTTATTTTCATTCAGCACTGTCGATGCGCCTTTTTGCAGCATCTTGTACACTGCCTCAACGACAAACTTCACATACTCATCCGCATCAGCCAACACTTGAGGCATCATAACAGGAATTGGAGGAGCTACTCTGGATGACGGACCTGAAGAAGACCCATCGACCTCAATTTGTGAGGCTGGAACCTCAACCTCAGCGGACCCTCCCTCATTAGGGACTTGAACTTCGTCGCTAACCCGAGGTGCCAAGAGGACGGAAGGAGTCGAATGGGGCATCGATATCGTCCCCCAAGTAGAAGGAGCAACAGAGGGTTCTCGTACCAGCAAACCCTTACCCTTTTCAGTCTCGGAAGGACCACCAACGTATGGAATTCTACCTGTAGCCAACACAGGGCCTTCCTCATCTGACAAGACAGTAGGATCGGCACCCGCTTCCCGACTCGGCATTTCCTCTGGAGTCGGGTTCGGCAGACGAGTCTCTCCCCCTTTATCAAATCCCTCCACGGGAATAGAGTTTGCCAATGCCTCCTGGACGACAGCCAGCTCGGCTTCCACCGCTGAGTCTGGGGTAGGGCTCGGCAACGGTGTAGACGACCTCCCTTCTTCATGACGAGGAGAGGAATCAACCCTCTCCTCCGTTACAACCACGCCTGTTGCCTCTACCACGGGCTCAGGGACCTCTGGAAGAACGTCATCAGAAGAAGACGAACTCTATTCCTCTTCCTCATCCAGAAGCGCAGCTTCTGCTGGGACTTCGATACCAGAAGCCCCCACGGTAGCTTGTATCTCCACAGAAGTCACATCATCCGGGTCCTCCTCTACAGGGGACATCACAATCGACGGAATGCGCTCATCAGATGAGCCCGCCACCCACTTTGGTCTGCTAGCACCCGATTTTGGAGTTCGGGGTCTCCTTTTCAGCGGCTCCTACAAAAAGAAAGCATATGTCACAAAAATGGTAGAACTAACCAAACTATGTGGGACATCCTTACCTCTACAGGAGCTGATTCTGTTGACGCTACCGGTGACATTGCCTTCCTTTGCCTCTTCGGTGCAGAAGAACCAGCCTCCGTGTCGGCACGTCTCTTCGGGTGATCAGTCGAGGGATCTGCCTGAGTACCCTCCGAGGATACGGCAGGAGTATCTCGATAACCAACCTCTGGCGGGTGGTACAATCGAGCCTTCGCCAACATATTCCCAGTTACCTCCAATTGGGTGCCGACGATGAAACTGGTCTCCCTATCATATCCATGGATACGGTATTCATCATACAATAAACTTTGGTGGCT
This sequence comes from Iris pallida, assembly GCA_029216955.1. Lineage (NCBI taxonomy): Eukaryota > Viridiplantae > Streptophyta > Magnoliopsida > Asparagales > Iridaceae > Iris > Iris pallida. The sequence goes on along the minus strand of JANAVB010039432.1, from coordinate 727,339 downwards.
GAGAAAAGAATCGACGGCTGTGGATTCAGAACTGGCCTGGTAAAGCGAGCTCTGGTGCATCCAGCATTGTAGTAATGCCAAGCTCGTGCCCCGTCCAGCAGACTTCCAGTATATCCCAGGCTAGTACTGGGGTTCTCCAACATCAACTGAGCATAGCCGAATTAACGTGCGAAACGGCTCGGCAAGTACGGCTCCAAGTAACACTGATTTTTATTCCTGTATACCAAATGAGACGGTCGGATGCTTTGCAACCAACGAAACGGCTCGGCAAGTACGGCTCCAAGTAACACTGATTTTTATTCCTGTATACCAAATGGGACCAACTTTAGTGATCTTCCATCCCTGAAGATAGAATAAAACTTTCCTACAAACAGGAATGCCTGTATGCAGTCATTTCCTCTGGTAGAAGCGACGGAGGAATGCATCTCCGGCCACATGGTCTTCTTCCTGGCCCGAACTCATCACGTTGGGATGGTGCAAAATCAACCACCCCATCAGATAGTGAAACGGCAGTTCGACACGAGAAAAGTTATCATTCTTACCTCGTTCGTGAACAACGTTACCTGCGAATTCTCGTAAACCTCGCAGCAGGTTGCATACCATCGCGGAGAGTAGAGCCAAGGGATGGCCAAAAACCAACTTCACAGCTGGCAGGATTAGGTTCCGGGTTACCCTCTCCACAGAGCCTGACCCGCCTGAAAAGACGTAATCTCGGAGCCAGATCATCAGATAAGCAGCCAACACTGCTTTGGACGACATCCGATGAGTGAGGTGCCAGAAATAGCTATAAGAACGCTCGTCCGACTCCCGGTCCTCATTTTTTCGGGGACTCTTCTTATTTAGCCTGCTCATTTCAGAAAGCACCGCAATACTGGAGAGAGATGGCGGAGTCGTGAACTGAGAGGAATCCTCCTTGTCTTGCTCAAAGACGTAATCCCTCCAAGCAGTCACATGGGGCTGCGCCCCGTCCTTGTCCTTCTTCTGCATATAATAATGATGACTCGCAACTTCTTTAAAGACAACCATCATCTCCTCTTCTTTGTCCCCCAGGACTTGAAACTCCTCGTTAATCGGGAAGTACTCCTCATAGGGTTCTGATCCCCAAGGAAGCCTCGACACCTCATACATTTCATGAAGTACAAGTCCTAGTTCCCCCACCGGAGTGAAGAAGGTCCCGGTCTGGGTGTTAAACATCTCCAGGAATGCAAAGAACATATGCCTGTTGATGTCGACACCCGCCTGGGTAGTACGTATAGCGGCAGTCAGCCCAATCTCCCTGAGTTCGGTTCGAAACTTCGTCAGAACCCAGAGTGTCAGCTTGTACCACTTGGATACATAATGACACCAACCCTCTACTCGAAATTCATCCTTAATATACGACCGCTTCGATGACAGCATACGATTCATGAAAGTCGAAGCACCAAAGGCAAAAGTGTCGGCAGGGACGTCACTGTAAATACTCCCAGGACGCAGAGTTCGCCAGGTAAAAGAAGACCCAGCCCGCGTGGCAACCAAAATATCCCTCTGGTTTGAGGTAGCATCGATCCTGATGGTGCCCGCCACCGCTCCCCCCTGAGACGGGGTTAGCTCCCATGTCATCCTCCACTTGGAAGCAAGGCGACAGAAAGCTGTCAAAGGCCAATGACGCTCGAGCTGCTTCATGAACATGTGCACCCCCTTGGCTGAGAAGAACCAATCTTCCTTGATCCTCAACACCTTCGCTTCAGTAGAAGAAAGGCGATCCCCGAACACGAACTTAGGCTTCAGGAAAGTCTCATTACCAGGAACGGCAGATTGCAAACTGCCACGCTCCATCATTCGTTGGAGGAACACATAATGTTGTTCTCCGATTTGGGTCATTCTCTCGGAAGGCTGATCCAGCATGATGGTAGCTCGGGCAGGATTTATCACCTCCTCGTTATAATCAACTCCCATTTGACAAAGAGCAGCGTCTAGAAGTACTTTGTTCAAAAGCGAGACGGTCATCGAAACTGGCGATCAGGAAAAGATGACAAAGACTCAGATATGTTAAAGCAACAAAAAATCGGAGCCTTATTCTCATCAGAAGCGCACGCACTGAACCAGGGCTCAGGCGCATCTGAAAAGAAGCTTCAGCGCATCATCAGGACTCGAAGTCCATGCGCATCAACAAGGAGCTTCAGTGCATTATCAAGACTCGAAGTCCATGCGCGTCAGCAAGAGGCTTCAGCGCATCATCAGGACTCGAAGTCCATGCACGTCAGCAAGAAGCTTCAGTACATCATCAAGACTCGAGGTCCATGTGTGTCAGCGTATGTGAGTCCTAAAAAGATTTTTCCTCTCAAGTACAAAAAAGTACGGCAAAGAGTGACAAACCCACCAATCACCACCGGCCGAACGTCGACGGGCGTCCTGGGGACATCATCAACATCGGCCTCCGCAGGCTCTTTTCCTTTGCTTCGTCCTCGGCCAGCACCACCGCGAGGAGTTTTGGGAGCCATCTCGTAAAAAGAAGTTAGGGTTTTGAAAGAATAACTCTAAAGAAGAAGAAAGCAAAGAGAAGAAGAACTCTCTCTCCATCAGACGCCTATTTATAGGCTTGGGCATACGTAAAAACCGATGAAGAGTGACGTCAGCCACCGCTTGGGGTTCTGCGAAATGATAACTGCAAATAATCCAAAAAGATCATCATTAATCTTTTTGTTTATTTCGAAGCGTTATCATTTGCATTTAAAACTGAGAGGAGCGTGCACCTCATCACTGATGCGCGGAGCAATCATGCGCCCCGAACAGTCATACGCCCGATTGAAGACACCATCATGCTTCTTATTCAAAGTATTCCAAAACTTGACAAAAAGTTTTGAAAACTTTGAAGGAGGTCTTGTAGAAGCATAGAATTTCAGGCGTATCTACAGGCCAGAATTTCTATGCGCTTAACACAACATGTGTCAGGGAGGTCAAATGAAGTACTTGGCACAGCAAAGGACAGCAAAAGTATAGACATCAAAAAAAGATTTTTATTTCATATAAAAGTCTATTATATGTCTAAAAGAAATGCTTTACAAATGAGAACTTCTACAAAAAGAAGATCCTAATACTACAGCCAGGCACAGCAAACTGTCATGCGCCCCATGCCAGGCGCATCCTCAGTCAGGCGCGTCTCTTCAGCGTCTCAGTTAGGCACATCACGAAGTCTCAGCATATGCGCTCCACTTCAATCCGATCAAGTGCTTCGGCAAAAGGAGCAGCTTTGAGCATAAGAAGAGCGGACGATCAACCCCACTTTAGCAGGAGGAAGAGGTCCCCAAAGCCCAAGGAAGAGGAGAGCACCACAATTTTGATCTGTGGCTCTTTCAGCATAATAAAGAAGAGACTCTAACGTTCCGATCTTTGGATGCAACAGGCACCTTCGGCCTGCGTCGGGACCCTACGATCTCGACTTTTGGATGTAACAGTCACCTCCACGAGTGCATACGAAGACGAGTCGACGCATCTTCACCCTGGAAAGCGTCTTGGCAACAGAATATACTCGGACAAAGAAGTTCATCTTCGTCGAGAAGTTAAGGGAGAGACAACAAAACTCTCTCAAATTGTTGCTATTTATAGGCCAGGGCAAAATCAAACCCATGCGCCAAGTGGCAACCTTCCCGAAGTTAATGCAATGAATTTGCATTTACGATGATAAATTTGCCTCTTCGAATTCAGCCAAGTCAAAACGGCTATTTAAAGCACTCGAAGAACTCAACAGTCGGACCAATTAAGATGCGTCATGCAAACAGATACGTCGGTCAGACCGCGCATCATACAGACGCGCCCATCAGCACCAAGCGCCTCATAAGGATACGCCCCACGCGTCATCATGCGCCTAGTAGAACGCAAATCAATGTGCCCACTTAAAGGCCCATCATCCGTCAAGAACATTAAATGCTGTAGTCTAACACGACAGCAACCATACCTCGATGACAGAGCAGCAACAGCTTTTACGAAAAATAAAGCGCCGCTGACGTCAGCGTCATCATTACTCTCCTCTGGCAGTTACAAGCCACGTGGCCGATCGACCATTCGCATGCGCCTCCGCAGTCATGCGCCCGAAGACTCGCATGCGCCTCAAAAGTCGTGTGCCCAGACCAGTTCGTGACTCCTGAAGGTTACGAGCCAAAGTCTTCTCATGCGCCCAATCCCAGGCGCATCCTGTCAGATTACTCTCCACCAAATCCAAGATCTTTGAGCTACGGACATGCGCCACGTGTCCTTTGACTCAGTTCAGCCTATGAAGGGGTGCTAACCACCCAAAATCTCAGCAACCGAAAGATTCTCTCTACTGCTACGTGCCAGCCCACAAATACAGCATGAAGGATTCAACCCACAAGTTATGGTGCATCATCCATGTACCGCCTGCAGCTCCAGCCTCGTGGCATTCCTACGTACAGGCGCATCCTACATATGCACGCATGAACAGCCCAAACTGCTTATAAATAGAGGGATCATTTCCTTCTTCCACACACACAGACATACAGAGACGCACAGTCAAAGACAGACGCAACCAGAGCATCAGAGTTATCACCCACAGAGATCGGAAGAGTTTCTTCCCCTCCGCAAGCTCTGACATCCAGAGCAATCCAGACATTCAGAGAACCGAAAACCGTCGTTAGATCGTCAACGGAGTCAACGCATTACCACTCGCTCCATCGACACAGGACCCAGATAAAAACAAAAGTGTACTCCTAGGACTACATCGAAGTCCTATATTGTAACAATGTTCTGTTTGTAGTTAAAATTGCAATCAAAGATTTTAATGGCAAATAAGTGCCATTAAGATGGTCCACTAGAGAAAGGAGAAATGTAATTTTAGATGATTTTTTTTATTTTTCCAGGAACATGAGAAAAATTATAAAATATTGGAAGATGATCCAATCAACTTCCGTCAGGCCATGGAAAGTTTCACTTCTCAAAAGCAGATTGAGACAACAAATAAGAAGTAAAGACTATGCAGGAAAATAAAGTTTGAGAACTTGTCCCATTACCAAAAGGTGCGAAGCCCATTGGTTGTAAATGGATGTTTAAAGCCAAGAAGGATTCGAAGGGTAATATGGAGAGGTATAAAGTATGTCTTGTAGCTAGTGGTTTTACTCAAAAGTTAGGAATTAATTTTTAAAAAGACTTTTTCTTTAGTATCCTTAAAAGACTCTTTTAAAACAATCATAGTACTTGTTGCATATTTTGATCTTGAGTTACATCAAATGGATGTGAAAACAGTGTTTTTCAATAGAAACATTGACGAAATAATTTATATGGTGCAACCAGAAAATTTTGTGTCAGAAGACCTAAAGATATGGTTTGCAAACTGACAAAATCTATTTATGGACTCAAACATGCTTCTCGTCAAAGGTGTTTAAAATTTCACCAAGTGATTATCTCATTTGGTCTTGAGATAAACATTGTTGAAGATTGTGTGTATCACAAGTTCAGTAGGAGTAGATATATTTTTATGGTTTTGTATATCGATTAAAGTATTTAATGCAAAGTAGGTGACACATGTCGCTAAAAGAGACAAGTTCAGTCTCAATCAAGTGACCTAAGATGAGCCTTAAAATTAAGAAAATACAATAGATTTTTCGTTCATGATGTCACGACCCGCACCCAGTGTAGGGGCACGAGAAGTGGGTACGTCCAGCCTACGCCGCAATGTCGGCAGTAGAAAGTTGTTCTAGGTCACTATCTAATCAACAACTCATGCAATTATATAATGTATCTGTCACAACCTCAATCCCGAATGGAGGACAAGTATAAGATATGATATAACTCAATCACAGTCTAAGCACGATAGGATAACACAGAAGTCTATACTAAACTCAAAGCAACAACTTAAATAAACTTTTAAAATAATAATATCTCAAACAATCTCAAATACAACTCAAATCTCCACTTATAATAATAGAAGTTCTAACAGAGAAAACTAAACCATAAACTAGCAATCTACTCCAAGCTCTACTGGTCCTCTAGGCTAGCTGTGAATCTCTCTGTTACCTGTAATATTTTCAACAGGTCCAGTCAGGACAGGAACGAGCACAATACATCTCATGCAGTTCATATCATGTCAGAAGATAATAAACATGTAATAGAGTAAGATACATGAATAACTGAAAGAATGTACATGAAGTAAAAGAGATAACTGTAATAGAAATATCTACTATAAGTAAAGAACTATCAGTGACTAGTGAATCAGAGTACAAGATAGACATGTGAACAGCTGGAGGTGATTCATGAGAGGTTGAACATGGCTATACTACTTTGGAATTATTCACATGACTATTTCTACTCCCCATCCCCAATCAATACACAAGGATCCAGACATGTTACGTTAAGATTCATGATCTCACTGCCTCATAACTGAGAGCACACGTAAAATTGATTTATGGGGGCTCTGTGAACATGAGAGTACATGAATCATAACAGTATACATGAATAGTGAAGCATGAAGATACATGATGTAAGTGAAACATACATGACATGAAGTACCTGATGCTCCCGAGGGGGGATAACATCTCATGAAAAGATCCATATAGTACCAATCCGTGTTACCAATGTGACAGCATCAAGTAAAGTAATCTAGAGCAGGAATATAAGTTCTAGCAAGTATGAAACGGTCAGAGAATGTACTCGCATGATACCCTGAACAGCTGATATAAAAAGATGGCCAACTGGAGTTACAGAGTCTTAGTTATAGCAACATAGGTTATAAAGAGTTTAATTTATATGGTAATTGAAATTATAATACAATCTACATGAGTCTAAGTCAATCTAGGTCAAAGTTAACTCTTGGTCAACTCTGGTCAACTATAAAGTCAAACTAGGTCAACTCTAGTCAACTGGGGTCAAACTAGATAGGGTTGGGTCAACAACGGTCAACTAGTCTAGGTTAGTCAATTCTAGGTCTAAACAAACTAAGTCTATGCAAATCAAGTATCCGAGATAGCTACTAACTCATAGCCTAAGTCACTTGCTAGACCAAATACAAAACTAAACCATAAGCTAACAAGGCACACAAACTTAGTCATATAATGTATATATATTATTCACATTCACATATTCATATACATAGACATATATAGGAAAGCTATATATATAAGCACATACATACATATATATAGAGAGAGAAGGAGAGCTAAAAGAGTAAGTGAGTGTGTGAGTGTGTGAGTGTGTGTGTGTGTGAGTGTGTGAGTGTGTGTGTGTGAGTGTGTGTGTGTGTGTGTGTGTGTGTGTGTGCGTGCGTGTGTGTGTATTTAGCATGTGTGTGAAAGGATATGTGTTAATGTTCTCAGATTTAGTGATAGGTAGGTGTATGTGACATGGGATACATGGTTTCAAAGGGTGTATGAATGTATATGTATAAAAGATTATAGGTTAACTCAGTTTATAAAAATGCATACATATACATGCTTATATTACATACATGCATATATACATATCATGTATACATACATACATTGCATACATGCCTACATACATATCATATATGCATACTTGCATTCATTTATGCACCTATACATACATACATAGATGCATACATATATATTTGAATACATTATATACTTGCATACATTATATTCATATATGCATACTTTACATTATATTACATTCATTCCTGCATACATGCATACATATAATATATGCATACGAACTCAAAATATATGTGAATACATATATTACATTACCTTAACACATATATATATCATTCATTCATATCCCATATACATGCATCCATTCACATATCATTAAGTTGCATGTATATACTTATTTTTATTACATACATGTCATTCATGCATATTACATACTTACATGCATCTATACATTATATACATTATATACAACATATACAAATAGAAGAGAAAAAAAGGGAAAAAACTGAAATGGAAAGGGAAGGAAAGGAAAAATGTAAGGAAAAGGAAAAATATTGGACATATACATGATTGCATCATATATTCTACATTACCATACATACTATCATTATATATTGCATTACATTATTTATACATTATGCACTCATATCTATCATTACATGTATACCTTGCATTCATATCTAGCATTCATTATATACTTTCATGCATACATTGTATATCATTCTTTCATTCAAGCATTTATGCATTGCTTACATACATTACATTGATTGCATTCCTATATGCTTGCATTCAACCATATATATACATTAATATAAAGAGGATATATATCATATATATATCATTTAATTCATCTAACATATCATGCATTACATATTCTACATTCATTTAATATCCATACTACATAGGCTCATAGGTTACACAAAATGCCTATGTCGTATAGTCACTCTTCTACTTAAAATCAATACTGTACCAATTGGGCCTTCACTAAATTTTAAGATTAAGGTTGTTGTAGCCCTTTGTGTTAGCTTTTCGAAACTTCAAACGGATCGCATTTTCGTATCCGGAAGCTCCCGAAACCGCAAAAATACCGAAACGCGTTCGTCTTTCGTATAGCTGACACACAAATAATTCTACAGAAAGTTCCAGAAAGATTTTGGCTTATTAAAATATATATTTGGAAATCTAACTTCGATACGGTTCTTTTAAAAAAACGGAAGATTAATCGGAGTTCTAAGCTAAAAGTTATGACATTTCTAAGTTGCTTTGGTTAATAAAAACGTGGATGAATATTATGACGAATTTGAGTTATTTTGGACAAAAGAAACACATGTAGGCCAAGATACTTGGATACCAACATAGTTATCCAAATGAAACTCATTCTAACCATCCTAACTAAGATCAATCCACTCTCTAACTATTCTAAAACTGAATTTAAATATCTATTTAAACTATTATCATACATACATACACATGGGGTGTCCTAATTTGGGATCTATCAAGTAGGACACAAGACACATATCTAAAATCCTCAAGAGAGCTCCAAATGGCGTTAAATTTGAATCTAAATAGGGTATATACATGGTGGTGGATCCTATGGATTCAAAACTAACTAATATGCATAGGAAATTAATTTAGAGGATTGGTTTTACCTATTTGGAGTGGAATCCCAATAATACTTCTAAGGACACGGCTCCGACACGAAGATCTTCCAAAAAGGACACTCCTTCTTGCACTTTGCTCCAAATCTTTGAAATAACGTATAGGCAACTCTAGAGGGGGGTGAATAGAGTTTGTGTCGATAATCACCAAATAAAAATTAACTCTATATCACCTCCACAAAACAACTATCAAGATAGTAAATAAATCAGAGAGAAATGCGGAAGTAAATAAAGATCAGTAGAGCATACGCAAACACAGCAGTTTTAACCTGGTTTTCCTCGTGGAGGACTAGTCCAGGCCTGAGAACTCTAGCTCAGGATTGAAATCCACTATTTATGAAATAGTGTACAACCACGTACCTTTACTCAGAAGAGCACGCCAACTTCGTACAGATTCGCAGGTGGCGAAACTTGGAATTGTCCAAGTGACTTTTCTTTTCAACTCTTGCACAAAAACTTCTAGTTGAATCGCACTTGAGCACCTTGGGGCTTAGGAAGTTTTGTGGCTAGTAGATTGGAAGAGTAAGGCTTAGGTAGTATAAGACTTAGATGATTGAGAGTGAGAGATAGAAAGATGATGAAGAGATAAATAAAAATGGTTGAAATCATGCCCTATATATACTAGTCTGGAAGGCAGAATTCGGCCAGAATTCTGTCCTCAAAATTTAAAAAATATGGCCGTTGTACCAGCTAGCAATTGTTAACCCTAAAAATCAGTTCTTGGAAATCAGGGGACAGAGTTTGGCCCGAACTCTGTGTGGGGGCAGAGTTCGGCCCGAACTCTGCCTCCTAGGTGGCAGAATGGCCTTTGGGCTTTTGGGCTTAGTGGAGCTTGGGCTTGGTTCAGGTATTGGTCGCTAGACGGTTTGGAGAAATCTTTTTGTATGATGCCGTCTTTGGTCCATCATTAATTCTTCATTGCCTATGTCCTGGTTTGATCATGCTTACTTCATGTCTACAAATACATGTTAGGCGAGCAAAATATGTTGCAGTACGATACAAGCATGGCAATATGATATAGGACAAATAGGACAACGCTAAGTTTAAGTAGCAACATGATAGTAACTATATGAATATTAGTGATATCATGATGTTAAACTTAACTGATTAGCCATATTCAAAAACACGATGTAATCATTGGGCTAACAATCTCTCCTTTTTTGATTATGGCAAATCGGTTAAGTTTAAGACAGATACGATAGATGCATGTATCACTAATAAACACATATTGTGTGCTAACTTAATCTTATTTCTCTCCCTTTTGACATGATCAAAAAAATAAGCTCTCCCGTAATAAGAGATAAACGAACTCAAGCAGAAGTAAAGGAGGAAGGCATAGACAATCATGATCAAGATAGACTAAATGAGGAACAATGGGAAAAGTGTGTAAAGACAAGTATAGAAACTACAGACCAAATGTAGAGTGCCAAATAGAAAATAACTTGTCAAAGCACAAATAGTTGGTAAAACTAAAAGAATTTGAAAATAATCATTAGATAGTTTACCAACATGAAATCCAAGAAAGACATCCAAATACATAGTATGCTATGAAATATTGCTCTAGTTTTGGAGGAAAAAAAAATTAGTCAAAAACCATAGGGATTAGATAATTATAGATAATAGATATCAAAGAAGAAAGATATCAATTGAGATACCAATTGAAATATATAAACTTGATATCAATTGAAATATATAAACTTGAAACACTGATCAATGAAACTATGATAGTCACAATTGTCCACAGATAAGTAGTGGAACAAAATAAACGAATGATCAATGTAAAATAGAGCAATTGATATAAAATGATCTCATTATTTATAAAACTATTTGCTTATCCAAAATTCATGCATTTGAACTCAATTACCTTATCATGCTATATGAATACCAATTTAAATATATGAATACCCTTTAAATATATGAATACCAATTGAGAAAGAGAATTTCAGTCGACTTGAATGCTCCCCCTCAAACTATTACCAACATAGATAAAATCATAAATTTTGGGTAAGTCCTCAACAAGAAAAGCCAAATCAATTAAGCATACAAGAAAAACCAAATCAAAGAAAGCACAATAGTCATCAAGATAAGATACGAAGTTTAATATTAATGAGATAACTTATATAAAAGAGAGAGATAATATGATGAAAACAATTGCATATACTCTCATAAACCTTTCACAAAAGAACAGTATCATAACCTCAATCACTAATATATAAATAATGATAAAAATATGGGTCAATGATGAACAAGGTATACAACATATTAAAGAGTATAAATGAATTGAACCAATTTATTTGCTCCCCCTTAAAATATGCGTATCTAATTCTAAAGCACTTATAGCATAAATAAAATAATAACTTCAAGATCTAGGGGTAAATCAACTATTGATTTCTCCCCTTGCTCAATGCATATAAGGCTATAAAAACGTCATAAAACGAATAATGTCATCTTTAGTCAAGAAGAGATATCCACTTAATAGCTACTAAAGATGATAAATTAAAAGAATATTTCAATTTAGCACATGTAATCAAAGATGACGTACACTAACCTATATAGAAGAATATCATATTGAAATATGATAGATCAATGCATGTTACCTTTTGAAAAAAATGTCATCATGAAAGAAATAAAGTCAATTAAATCAATCATAGTGAAAGTCAAAATATAGCTCAAAAATACAAAAAAAATAAAACTCAAATATCATATTTATGATTATCTAATTAAGAAATGATCAACCAATTTATTACTTTGCATGGACTATGTGTGTTTTACCATATATGTACCCATCAACGGGTAATAATCCAACCTTGCTAATACTAAATGAGAGACCAATGAAGTTCAAATAGCAAAGAGCATATGTGATAATCCATGAGTAGTCAAAGTAGAGTAATAAATTAACTTGATAACCACATAATTAGATAATATAGGACAACTCAATCATTAGGATCATTCATAAAGTAAACCAATAAATAATTATGATCTGTCATAAAACTCTTCTAAAAACCATATAAACAAACAAATGAAAAGTATAGAAAAGAGTCAATTTTATTTAAATAATTGAAAATTTATTCCAAAGAAATGATAATATGATAAAATCATGACTCAAAAGATGAGAGAAATTTAAGAGATGCTTACCAATGACTAGTATGGAAGGAAATTAAAGCGATGAATCACAAACCTCAATAGAAACATGATTAAAAAAATTGTCAAACTAATTTTAGAGACCAAACATATGTATCTAAAACAGAATACAAATCTCATCAACAAAATTCATAAATCTTGTTTTTTGTAAACTAGCATATCACATATAGATTGAAATTCAAGAAGATAGCTAGATGAGTGAAAGTGAACAAAAATTATGTAGCGTAATCAATACATCGTAAATAAACAAGCTACATAACTAATTAAGATTAATGAGGTAGGCCATTAACAGGATAAATGTGCTCATTAAATCTTAAGTCACTAACACTAAAGATACATACTTAAGCATAGAGTTCACAATAAGGACAATACATTTTGAATGATCAAAATGATTTATATACTCTTTGTTAAGAAAGGATAAGAGTATAAGATAGCAAGTAAATGAATTAGACTCTCATCAAGTAAAGGACAAAAGAGATGTTCATGAAAACACAATAGAGCAAATCTCTTTGCCAAATATTGAGATTAACCCAAGATAATGAAATAATAGAATGATCTAGAGAATGCAAAATTATAACCATTATGAAAGTGTATTCTCTAAAAATGGAAAATCTCAACGTAAAAGTTCAACCGATAGTAGCTAAAGACATGAGAAGTATGATATATCAATTACATATATTCTCATGTGCTACAAAACATCATTGGGCAATAATAAAATATTTATAGCTCAAAATATAGGGCTAGATATGATGAAGTATTCTGGAACTTAGGAGTGGATCCAGAAATAGATAATGGTTGCAAGTAGACCTTAATAAATCTTAAGTCTATAAAGTATTGATCACTTTGGGTTAGCTGTAGGGGTCGGTTCCCAGCTAGCGGTAATCCGAAGACTAGTACACCGTATCGCTTCAGGCTATTTGCACCTGTATGACAGAAGGACCCTTTCGGCTTGTTCCCAAAATATTCTTTACTTTTAAGAACTAAGATTTAAATGAATATACGCAGTATCATCAAACAACATCAAAATCCAAAAACCCTAAGTATAAGAAAGGTTAATACCCAAATAATAATCAAAGAATGATCATCAAAATTTGCTAAGAATATTTTTAAAACAAACATTTTCATAATGCACTTATGGAGAAAAATATATAGAAGATACATGCTCAAAATGTGCAATAATAAGTACGATAATTTTAACAAGTAAGGTAAAGCACAAAACCAAGCAATTCTTAAAAGAACTTCCATAAAAGTCATGAACAAGACACTAATAAATATTTTCTTTCAACATCCTAACTTGAAGAAGTAAAACAAATAAATATCAGAAGTTAGGAATCATTAATATATTCATATATATCACAAATAGGCATACATGAAAAGATCAAAAATCAATTAAAATGCATGTATCCATAAAGTTAACAAATAAAAGCTAATAAGATATCATCAAAAGAAGACTTTAAGGAAGGAGCTAATTGATTCAAGATGAGATAACACAAATTTGATCAAAAGAATCAATAGCTAAAGTATGAGGTAAGCAAAAGTATAAATAGATACTCTTCAAAATAATATAAAACTTGAGCTTAACTCATATGCCAACATAAAGATATTTATAAAAAAATAGATGTCAATATGATAAATACATGATCTACATGTAAATGAAGATTTAATGAATATAGTCATGTATCCATAATGAATGTTTGAAAAACTATCACAAATTCAAAAACACGTATAAACAGACTTTATTAGGCAAAGACATAATTGATTCTCAAGAGAATAATCAAAATAAAATATGAGAATCGATAATTGAATATATTATACAAGCACAAGATTAAAAAGAAGTATAAGTATATACTTATCAAGTGATAAGAAGCTTGTGCATATATTCACGAAAACTGATTTAAAGTAAAATAGGACATATTAAAGAGAAATCGGTAAGAAGTAATTATCTTAGAAACTTAAAAAATAAAAAGTCAAGCTTTAAAACAAAATTCAAGAAACAAGCTCCTATGAACTAGAGTGATATGCATGCTTTATAAATAAAGACAAAGAATAGCGAGCATGCATATGTAAATGTGTCACACTAATAGAGAATGAGTGATAAACTACATAGTGTGAACTAATCATTTAAGCTAAGTAACTAGTCATGCTAGATAAAAGAAATAATAAGAAAATTAACTAATCATGCTAGTATTATATCTCACATTGATTTATATAATAAGCAACTAAAGGATATCTATGTGAGCTAGTAGAAAGACATCAAGAGAAACATGCTAGATTCAACAAATATAAACCATTTAAAGAGAATCGTTTAGCATATTACCAACTTGGCTCTAGTGGCCACAACTGTGTTGGTGCAATTGCTTGGAAGATGACCTTTAAGCTTTGCAACCACCAACACGTTCCTCGGTGCTATATCCCGATACAAGAAGTTCCACCTACAACATTAGGCGAAGACTTTGGTATCCAAATAAACTTGGATCCATATTTGTTAGCTTTAGGGACCCATATACTATTTACTCTAGCATTGGTAGAAAAACTCCTACAAATAGGACAAGTTACACTCATGTGTCCAATACGAGAGCAATAGAAGCACCTAATACTAGTGTGTGCATATGTATCAGAATGAGCATGATTATGAACATGTGATATACTAGAATGATAAATATTTCTAGAATGAGCATATATGAATTTGGTCTTAAGAATATCATGTTCTAATAGCAAATCATTATGCAGACAAGTAAGAGAATAAAATTTAGCATTTAAAGCATAATTCTCTTTTTCAAATAAAGCAATTCTAGAAATAAAATTATCATTTTGTTTCTTTAAAGATTCAATAGAAGAATCATGCAAATGATTTAGCTCATGTGCTTGCTTCTTAAGATCTTCTATTGATGAGGAAAGAGATTTAATTTTCAAAATTAAAGAATCATTCAAACTCTTTAAAGAAACACAAGATGAGTTTTGAGAATCAAGTCTAGATAATAAATCATTGTTTTCATTTCTCAAAAACTTATTAGATTCTTCTAAATGAATAACCTTTTCTGAAAGTTCTTCATTTGTAGAATGAAAAACTTTAGCAAACTTTAAGGATTGGTTAGCCATGGCTTTCCACTTAGAGCATTTCTTGCATTTAGAAGAAACATGATTGTCTATGCTACTAGAAGTAAAACTCTCTTTATCGGAGGAGGAAGAATACGATGCCATAGAAAAATTAACAAGGATCTACTCTAAGGATGTTAAGCCTAACAATAGAGACCTTGCTCTGATACCAATTAAAATCATGTATAGGCAACTCTAGAGGGGGGTGAATAGAGTTTGTGTCGATAATCACCAAATAAAAATTAACTCTATATCACCTCCACAAAAAAACTATCAAGATAGTAAATAAATCAGAGAGAAATACGGAAGTAAATAAAGATCAGTAGAGCATACGCAAACACAGCAGTTTTAACCTAGTTTCCCTCATGGAGGACTAGTCCAGGCCTGAGAACTCTAGCTCAGGATTAAAATCTACTATTTATGAAATAGTGTACAACCACGTGCCTTTACTCAGAGGAGCACGCCAACTTCTTACAGATTCGTAGGTGGCGAAACTTGGAATTGTCCAAGTGACTTTTCTTTTCAACTCTTGCACAAAAACTTCTAATTGTATCGCACTTGAGCACCTTGGGGCTTAGGAAGTTTTGTGGCAAGTAGATTGGAAGAGTAAGGCTTAGGTAGTATAAGACTTAGATGATTGAGAGTGAGAGATAGAAAGATGATGAAGAGATAAATGAAAATGGTTGAAATCATGCCCTATATATACTAGTATGGAAGGCAAAATTCGGCCAGAATTCTGTCCTCAAAATTCAAAAAATATGGCCGTTGTACCAGCTAGCAATTGGTAACCCTAAAAATCAGTTCTTGGAAATCAGACGACAGAGTTTGGCCCAAACTCTGTGTGAGGGCAGAGTTTGGCCCGAACTCTGCCTCCTAGGTGGCAGAATGGCCTTTGGGCTTTTGGACTTGGTGGAGCTTGAGCTTGGTCTGGTTGTATGGTAGAGCTTGGAGAGATATGTCTAGGGGTTGAGATGACTCAGTGCGACTCAACGTACACATTCTCCTAGACTCAATAAATTGAAGATTACAGACTTGAAACAAATAGAAAAACCAAGAGCCCTTTGATGACGCTGTTCATCTGATATTTGAGCAGACTTGAAGACGCCTTTTTCCTTGACAGCAGTCGTCCAAAGATAAACAGATCTGGAAATCTGAATACCTTCCGGGGGCTTTGCCCCCGAACCCTCGACGGAGGCGCTGCACCCTCGACCCCAGTCCGCTGATCGGGCAGCGGAATCCCCGATGCAAGGCCCCGGATAGGTCGCTATGCGATTTGGAGAAATCTTTTTGTATGATGCCGTCTTTGGTCCATCATTAATTCTTCATTGCCCATATCCTGTGCAAACCCCCTAATATTTTAGTAAGATTTTTTAAAAATAAATTGGCATTTATTTTGTACTTCGTATTTATACGTCGCATACAAATACAATTGTCGTCGTGCGCGAGTTTGCGATTTGTATTTTTCGTCGAGTGCGAATATGTGCGGGGTATATATTTTCAGAAAAATATTTTATTTATAGATTTCATTTTTATGGAAAATATAGTTTCTAAAATAAATATATATGTTTGTCGTTGTTGCCAAAAACCTTATTTTTTATTACATAATATAAAAGGGTAATTTGTTTTGTTGTTTAAAAATAAGTAGTAGTTTAAGAAAATTTTTGGTTTATATAAAAAAATATTCTAGATATTTGCAAAATTTGGAATTTGCTTATTAATATATTTTGTTATTTATAAAAGCTAGTTCATGAATTAACATTTAAGTATTTATCGTGATTTTCAAAATTAATTATTACTATCTTTATTTAATTATGAAAATGGTAAGGATTTTGTTAATTTTAATATTTGATTAAATATGGTAATTTAAATTGGAAAAGATTTTATTGACTTTATTTAAAATATTTTAAATTAAGTATAGAATTTATTTAGATTGGATTGATTTGAATTTAATTATTTTTAAATCAATTTAAATTAATAGATGATTATCTAATTGGGAAATTTAAACATCCCAATCCTTATCCAACTAGGAATTCCCACATCCTATAAATAGGCAGGTACTCCTCCATAAATTCCAACCATCTACAAATTTCCCCACCCACGTGAGTGCATCGTGTCCATGTAATCCCTCCCCGTCCAAATTCCTATTCCAATTTTTTGTTACATATACATTGTGTTCCCTTCTGTGTCGACAACCCCGACACGACAAACAATAAATCTTAACCCTAAACCTAGCTAAATTTGGTCGGACCACCCCTGGATCCCTTCTCCGACTCCCTTACTGCTTCCCTCGCCTCCGCCGGGAACCAACACTGCCTCGCCACCATGATAGAACCGCACTCCTCCGCCAGTACCACCCTCATCGCCCGACAAACACCCATCACCACCACCCCGACATCGCTGTCACCACCCCCTCCTGCTGATCGAACACGGGCGACCACAGCCCCTCAATCACCAGCACCACCACCATCATCCGGCCATACGATCGACCATCTCGCCGAAAAACCCCGAACTCCCCCATAATCTCGGCCAGCCCCAAATCAAACTCCAGCCACCACCCGTCGGGGCAATACCATCGTGTTCGCCACCACCATCAACACCCATCACCACCACCGTCTCCATCAAAACCAAACCCCCAAATAAATAAATCAAAAAAAACCTAACCTGACCTAGACGCCGGTCGCGTCGCCCTTGCCGTGCCGCCACGGCTCCTACGTCTTCCGGAGTTGCTTCCCCGCGTAGCCGATCCGCTTCCCATACGGTGGAGCTACCGCCGTCCGCCGCTGATGAGGCCCAGCCGCCGCCTCGGGCCGGCTTCCTCCGCGTCGTCCCCCTCCGGATTAGCCCGCCGTACTCCTTCCTCCTCTCCTCCGCCCATCCGCCACGTGCTCGAGAACCCATGGCGCCCCTCCTTGCCAGTGCCGGCCGCGTACCCATGCCGACCGCCTCAGCGCGCCTCCACCACTGCCATGTCGCGCCTCCGGCCACCCGACGCCAGCCGAATCCCCGCGCCACTCCGGCACCGTCTTTCCTCCGTGCCTTCGCCCCAGTACGCCGATCCATCGCGCCTCTCCGCAGATCTCGCGTCGCGTGCCGACCGCCGACGACAACGCCGGAGCCGCCCGGCGGGTAACCCTCTTTTTTCCCTCTCTCTCTCTCCACTCTCTTACTTTCTTCATTCTTACTTTATGATGAAGAACAGCATTTGCGGTTATAAGTAATATTATTTATTATCTAATATTATTATTATTACTATATTATTATTATTATTATTATTATTATTATTATTATTATTATTATTATTGTTATTCATTAATATCATTATTACCTATTTATTCTTTTGTTAGTTATTAGTAATATATATTTAATATTTTTAAATTTATTTGGGAGTGGGCCTTGAGTCCTACCCTTATTTTTTACTACACCTTGAAAGTTCTAAAATATGCTCCTATATTACTTATGCTATTTTAAAATATGGACTTTTTGGAGTCTAAAATTTTGTTTGCCAAAATTTAGTATTACCTTAAAAGGATTTCTATTTTTCGAATATTAACCAAAAATAGTAAAATATAGTTTCCTACCTAAATTTTTACTTTAGACAACTTAGAGTTTTTTTTCCTAAAATAATTTTTACTTTTTAAGTATTCTTCTAATATTATTTTTGACTAATAAAAATGGTAGTTTTCAAATTAAAAACTTATTTTAAGAATGTATTTTATCTAAAATATCTTGGCCTAATGAAATATATTTTTCAAGTATTATAAATATTTTTACAAAATAATATATGTATTATTTACACAAAGCCATCGTTTATCAATTCTTCATCATAACTAATCGTACTCTTACTTCCTTCCCGATTTCGGACCTCTGCACATTGATCATAGATATGGGACATTCATGGCTTGTCAGAGCATCGCACCACATCAGGCGACACACCAGGCAAGACACATTGCCTTTACTGCTTAATTTCTTGCTCAATATCATGCATGTTTTATTTCTTATAAGTTGTTCTTTTAAAACAGTATGTAGTTGCAAATTATTATATTGTAGTTTTCTTTATGCATTTGGCCTAGAGATAAGGGACCGCCTTTGTTTGTGCTGCATTCATTGGCCAACACCTGTGTACCACGATGTCACGTGTCTCATATAGATTCGGACTTGCGTACCGACCGTACATCGGTGCGTACAGGACGAGCGTCAGGGTATAACTGCTAATATAATTGTCTAGAAGACTTAGTGGTTATTAGAAATGTCGTGGTATGGATTCAGCACGAGTAGTGCATGGGGAGGGTGAAGACAGTTATTAGGCGCAGGGACTTTCACACATTTACTTTTCTCTAGCTGCCATTTGTGACTCAGTCGAGAGCTAGTGTGCCGTACATTTATTTACTTTTATCTACATGCCACTAGTGCCTCGGTTGAAACACAAATGTGCCGTGTATTTACTTTCCTCTAACTGTCGTTAGTGACTCACCCAAGAGCTAGTGGTCGTGCATTTATTTTTCTCTAGATGCCCCTTAGCTCTCACTCGAGTGCTAATGGGCCGTGCATTTACTTTTCTCTAGACGCCACTAGTGCCTTGGTTGAAATGATAACGCACCGTGTTTCTAGTCTCGAGAGCCCTTGTGTGGAACGTTGCCTTCAAAAAGCATTTTCACATAGAATGGTTAAGGACCTTTATTTGTGTAGTCACATATACTTTTTTTGTTGAGCTTTATTTATTCGATTATTGGCATGATATTATGTGTCTTGTTACGTCCCTTTGAGGACCTGGTTATCTCACCAGGTGTGTGCTCTTGTCTTTCGCAGGTGTCCTAGCTCTAGCCGTGATCATTGCTATTTCTTCGAGGAAGATTACGCTTGGATCATCTTCGCTCCGCTTGCCAAAATCTTTTTTTTACTATGTATTTTTTTCATAGTTGGTAGTAAATTTGTCTCTACCCAACTACATGTACCAAATGACAATTTCATGGTTAATTATATGTATCTTTTATTCCTTTATTTGTGGATGAGATTAGTTAGCCTTGGTTTTACTACATTTACAGCTTATATATACATACGAGACCCATGAACTTTGTATGTATACAGCTGGCATGTCTACGTTCCTAGTCCTACGTATTTTGGGACTGGAGCGTTACATATTTTTGTGGTGGCCCATGCAGGTCAAGATAAATTGTTTGGTTACTTTACCGTACCAAGCAAGCCTGCGTATAGGATTAGAGTCTAGGATCTCATCCACATACTTGACCGCCTTCTCGTTTGACTCCTCGAGTTACATCTTGCTTGATCCCTTCTATAGAGATTAATAAGGTAACCCATACTAGGTGGATATGACCCATTGTTCCATCACCCTACTAGTTTAATTCTTGTAAGTTGGGTAGAATGCCCTATGACCTAGCAATCCCTTTGTCCTTGTGACCTATATTAGCAAGTTTACTTAGGTTCTAGAATTTAGAGGACCCTAACCCATCTAGCCAACCAAACACTTGGACTCAAAGACTATAGGACGACTGTATAGATACCAACATAGGATATAACTTAGAGTCTTAAGGAGTTTGAACTAATTCTACTCTATTTCAATCTTAATCTCACGTGCCTATAATTTTACTATCTAGACTAATGATGCTAATGTAGCCTAGTTTTTGCAAGCCCAATTCTTTATCAAGCTTGTTCATGACATATGCTATTGAGCACTCACTAGCATATTGTCTAATTAGAACCGATGCATGATGGTCTGATCAACCAAGTGCACTTTGGTTCGCTTTTTACATATCGTTCTAACGTGGATGGATACATAGTTAAACTTAGCCTTTAGAATTCTATCCACGACTGCCTTGACAATTCTTTTGAAATTATTCGGTCGTCTTTGAACCACGTATTCGTATTCGATAAAATCGTCTTTAAACTCCTTATTGCTTTCGTCTTCACCAATTTTAGAAGAACGAAGGCACTTGTAAACTCCTCTAGCTGCCCTATCACTTATGACCATTACCACTCAATGTTACTATATCTTCGTCTTAAATTACTCGTCCTTCTTTTCGGCCCTATATTTACTATCATGACCTTCTAATCGCTTAATTTAGGCGTGAACCTAATCGCTCCCTTAATCGTGCCCCCAACCTACTCTCAAGGAACCATTTCGTTAAGTTCTCAAATTTATTTCTCTTGGTATCGTACTATTCTTTATTGAATGTTATCTTGATTAAACCTTAACCCTAATCATTTTCTTCTAGCTTTAGTTAACCATATCCATGATTATTTTTGGCGTTATTTGAAATCGTGATTTTCTAATGCATGTTGCATTGAACGTCGTCTCCTTGCCTCACCTGATGATATGATCGTGTTTCGTATCAATATACCCTTGTACCTTCTCGCCCCTTACTTATTCTTAATTTCGAGGACGAAATTCTTGTAAGTTGGGTAGGATGTAAACCCCCTAAAATTTTAGTAAGATTTTTTTTAAATAAATTGGTATTTATTTTGTACTTCGTATTTATATGTCGCATACAAATACAATTGTCGTCGCGCGCGAGTTTGCGATTTGTATTTTTCGTCGAGTGCGAATATGTGCGGGGTACATATTTTCAAAAAATATTTTATTTATAGATTTCATTTTTATGGAAAATATAGTTTCTAAAATAAATATATCTGTTTTTCGTTGTTGCCAAAAACCTTATTTTTTATTATATAATATAAAAGGGTAATTTGTTTCGTTGTTTAAAAATAAGTAGTAGTTTAAGAAAAATTTTGGTTTATATAAAAAAAATATTCTAGATATTTGCGAAATTTGGAATTTGCTTATTAATATATTTTGTTATTTATAAAAGCTAGTTCATGGATTAATATTTAAGTATTTATCGTGATTTTCAAAATTAATTATTACTATATTTATTTAATTATGAAAATGATATTTGGGATTTTGTTAATTTTAATATTTGATTAAATATGGTAATTTAAATTGGAAAAGATTTTATTGACTTTATTTAAAATATTTTAAATTAAGTATAGAATTTATTTAGATTGGATTGATTTGAATTGAATTATTTTTAAATCAATTTGAATTAATAGATGATTATCTAATTGGGGAATTTAAACATCCCAATCCTTATCCAACTGGAAATTCCTACATCCTATAAATAGGCAGGTACTCATCCATAAATTCCAACCATCCACAAATTTCCCCACCCACGTGAGTGCATCGTGTCCATGTAATCCCTCCCCGTCCAAATTCTTATTCTAATTTTTTGTTACATATACATTATGTTCCCTTCCGTGTCGACAACCCCGACACGACAAACAATAAATCCTAACCCTAAACCTAGCTAAATTTGGTCGAACCACCCCTGGATCCCTTCCCCGACTCCCTCACTGCTTCCCTTGCCTCCGCCGGGAACCAACACTGCCTCGCCGTCAGAACCGTACTCCTCCGCCAGTACCACCCTCTGTAATGACCCGCTCTGTCCTAGAGGAACGCCGATTCAAACGGCAAGTACAACGACTCAAACGAGCCGTCGACCGAAGAGTTGGCATCGACCTGATAAAGAATTGATGCAAGGCTTACATTGGCCCATCAAAAGATGAATCCAGACTTAGACTTTCAAAGGCGCGCTCGGAGTATCGTTCGGCCGATACGAACATCGCTAAGGTGGGTGGCTCTGATGAACCCGTCTTTGCTTAGCCTAGACACATAACAATACGGACACTATTGCTAGAATCACTAGACGATAACACCGCGCATGCTAATAAATGACCCAACGCACCTAGCTAAGGGAATAATCCCATCTGTATGCTTGTATAGAATATGGAAAAGAACATAGAAAAATGTGAGAACCCTCGCACCGCGCTCCACGCTCGTGCTAAGACACAAGCTTACGTTTCGAGTCCCTTATGCGTTTAACAATGAAACAATGAATAGTTTACAACAATGAAACGGAAGACTATCGACATAGTCATTCCGAGTAGATTATAGCAAAATGGAAAGGCTACGGGACCGATGGGTCGCCAAGGCGACTCCCGCACAGGGAGTTGCAAAATGTATAAATGAATGAATGAATGAATAAGTGAATGAATGAATCGACGAATGAATGAATGAATATGTGAATGAAATAAATCAATGAACAAACGGACAAGTGAAAGAAAGAAAAAGAAAGAATGAATGAAAGATAAGAAAGGAAAGAATGGTTAGCGACAGGTGTGACGGACACGTGCAACGGGACTCGCTACCCGCGCTGTACGGATGCCAACCTGGTCGATAACGCATTATGGCTAAGGGTTAGCCTACGGCTTGGAGACAGCCGTTAAGTTAAAATAACAATAAAATACGAAATGGTCGTGGACGGACTCGTGTACGAGTGAAAAGGGATTCCAAGGGCAACGAACGACGATTTTGTGGCCGGCCTAGGCGGAATCATGGCCTACGGGCGGACAGGTGTACGGGCTTGGGCACATAACCAAACGTAGGGCTGGTACTTCAATAGTCTATCAAGGTGTACCAGCCATCACGCTTGATAGATGAGAATGCCAAAGGGGAAATGTCCAAAATGGCTGACATGCCAGCGACCGGTGCATATAGATTTAAGTGGGCTTTGCTGGTGGCAATCCACGTGCAAGTCCTTGCATTGAAATCAAAGTAGTCTAAGTTAACTGAATGAAGTGCCCTCTGAACAGAAATTGAATGTAACATACAAATGATCAAAAGTACTTCGTGCATGTGAGTTAGAAAACACGCCTACGATGTGCTAGGACCTGAGGCAGGGACACGTCATTGATATTGAAAGTTCACATGAATCACGTTAAGTTATTTCCTATAAATTGTTGACTAACTTGGTTTACTTTGGACAGGGAAGGCCGGACGGTAAGTATGGGTAAGTCGTGCATGTATTTTCATACAACACATTGAATTTGGCAACATGAGATAGGTTATGAAATATGCATGAAACTGATCCTAAGGCAAGATTAGAAAGACAATGAATGATAGACGGTGCACGAAAGTAAATAGAATGTGTTTGGTAATGATAGCATTGTGGGCGAGCTAGCCTCCCCACCAGTGCATAACAATGTACTGATAACCCCACAGTCTGCTTGCAGGATGCAGGAGATGTCGTCGGGTACGGAGCTTCCCTCGAACGTGCTAAGGCACGGAGTTATCTCTGGAGCCTTGGAGTGTTGCAAGGAGCTGGAGCACCATATACAGGACATAATGTATCGGAACATCGCCATGAATCATTCCATGTTGTAAGCCACTTGGCATGCCTTTTATGTTTCAGAGAGAGAGCCTGAGAGATTTGTAAACTCGGCCTAGCACCGCTTGTAAACTTCTTGAATATCAATAAAGAGTTTGAATTCGCTTTAATTTGTGTTCATTTACTTTCTGCTGCAATGGGGACACTCTGTGCGACTCTGTGGCCTAGCTCAAATCGGTCGTTTCTGGACTTGGCCTTGTACGGGCACAACCTAGGCCCGTGCGGCATCACGCCTTAGCGAGGACGATCGCTCCTACGGGAGCGGGGCATGACAGATTGGTATCAGAGCACGACTTTACGTTCTTGGACTTTATTTTGATTTTTTTAGTTTTGAAAGCTCGTCGTTGGAAAAAGAAGTGTACGCTCTCTCTCATTGTGCCTTGGGATGTTCCATACAATAAGTCTAATATTTTCAAAAGCTCGTACGAGTACTCGGTTGAACGAGATCGATAGGCGAAGGCCTTTGTGCCAAACCGTGACGGACTCGAGTTGGAAGGAACGCACGCTAAAAGTTAGCAAACGCAGTGCGTGCTTAAATAGCCTTACGCTGACAATAGCGAACGAGTACACGAGACCGAAGTATAGTTCGAACGGGATGGTTATGCACGCAGCCTTTTGGCTAAGTTGTGCGGAGTATCGCGCACCTAGACCTTCCGAAGCGAAGTAGTTTACGAGCGAGACCGACTATCGCTCGGACGAGAATAAGTGAGACTTATAACGTATGTTGATAGAGACGCTACTTGACC
The DNA here is from genome assembly GCA_029216955.1 of Iris pallida. NCBI lineage: Eukaryota > Viridiplantae > Streptophyta > Magnoliopsida > Asparagales > Iridaceae > Iris > Iris pallida. Next base: position 702,080 of record JANAVB010039432.1, on the reverse strand, counting down.
AACGCTAAAGCGAACACGAGAAATGGTTCTTAGACTTTAAGGAATGGACGAACATGCGATTGAACACATCGATTGGGAATCAAATGATCTTTTGAGGATTTGTAGAATGACTTGACTCCGAGTGGTGTATGTGATAGGTTCGAAGAAGAATAAGAGTGAGTGTCGATGACTAATCGTGTGGCTCGAACTTTGAATGGTGTATGGACGTTATAGAAAATTGTTCGAGCAAAACTAAAGGATTTACCGGTAGAACGAGCATGTCGGCAAGCGATGATATCGCACAAAGCCTTAGAACGAGTAACGCTTAGTTGGTTGCGACTTTGAGAGTCTCAAACGAGATATCGTTCGAACGAATCAAGAATGCATAGTATGAATTACGAAACGATTGAATGGAGATTCGAAACGATAAAGTAAATGGGTGTGTTGGTCGAGAAAACGTAGCAAATCGTACATGCGATTTTAAAATTTGTCGAATGGATTGAAACTTGAGTTAAGACGAAATACTCAGACGAGATCGAAGATAGCACGATCGGAAGATAGCGTGCATAGGAAACGTTGATTTGGAGATACGAGAATGACTAAGGATTTGGAATAGATGTTGCTTGATGAAGGGTTAGCATGCGACAATGTGAATTGAGGAAATTAAGTTGCACGACTTGGAATTCGTTGCAAAAGGAAGATCGTCGGGTTATGTACATCATCGATGGTATTGAGGCGTATCAAAGATCGATGTACAATAACTCGGGGGTATCTGATTCGATGAATGACGATCGTGTTAGAAGTTATTGTTTTGAAGAATGCTATGTTGGAGATTTTGATAGGAATGAACGTTTGGATGAAGAAGGAAAGTGACTTGATTGTTCGGTGATAACCACAACGACAACGATCTTGTCTTGCGCGAGCGCAACTCCAGCCTCGCACATGCGTCACGTCGGATTTGGGACGATCGTTCCGCGTGAGCGTTGGCATGGTGATTCATGTCCAGCGGGAATGATCAAACTCGAAATTCCTTGACATGGCAATTTTGATTGCTACGACTTGTGGTTTGAAGCGAAGGAAAATTGAGGATTGATCGGACGTATAACAGACGGCAAAGTAAAGTCAAGGATTGAGTAGGCCCAATCTACGTATCGAAAATGAGTAAGTCTAGACGCAACGCAAGTGTTACGTCCCGATGAGAACGATTACTCCGTGGAAACGTTGACATGGTGATTCATGTCCGCCGTGGATAATCGGACTTGCGTGAGATCGGGACGCGACATATTGCAATTCTAGACGACCTTGTGATCGACTACGTGAATTGGATAGAATAGATATATGGATTGTATCAAACATACTTGAAGAGATAGACTATGAAAATTGTTAGTGTGGACGCACGATATTAACATGTCAAGGATTTGATTAAGGACAACCTATCATAGGATGACTTTCCTAGATGAGCTCGGACTTGGAGCGGAGAATGTGTTGATGCGAATAGGGTGAACGTTGCTCGATGTTTAGAAATTTGAGTAAAACGAACTTGGGTAGAGAATACTCCCGTACAAACGAACAAATGGTTTGACCATAGGATTTGGGGCGAGCGTCGTGCAACGACCTTGCACGATGAGCCACGGACTTGACTTGTAACTATGACCCTGTGAGATGACCTAGCGGATAGGCGGACGACCCTATGCCGAGTGATTGAACTTGTGCGATTGACCTTACAGTATCGTCTGGACGGACGATAGACTTGGGCAACAAGACTTAGAGTAGGACGGGGAATGGGGAGTGTGCGTGAACGACGGCGAGATTGGCTCCAAACGAAGGAAAAGATAGGAATGGATGATGCACAAGAAAAGTTGGGATAACGAACTGAATCATTGATTGGAAGACGTACTCGATGATATTGCAATACTTGGTCTTGAATCGGACGGGAATTACGTAAACTTGGTCGACTCCGCTAAGAAGAAGAAATCGTTTTGATTTCGTAAAAAGAACGCTTGAGAAACGAATCGGATCATCTCGAGGATCAAGATAAACGATAGTGAGATGCATGCAAGTTCGGTTTTAAATCGAAGTTAATAAAATGATCGGCAAATCAAAAATATCACGAGTAGCTTGTCCGACTTCGCTAATCGCTAAGCTTGGTTGAAATGTACATATTCGGGGGACGCCTTGAATTTGTGCATGATCCAAACTCAGCGATATAATGAAATCGAATGCAGCTGCAAGTGGGTGTTGAGATACGCTAAACGAAAGTGAGTTTGCCTCAGCCTACGTCCCTCGCGTGCGATAAATTATAATGCACCTCGTGCGACCTTTTCAGTCCCATGACACGTCAAAATAGCAACCAAGTCGAAGAAATACAACAATTGAATAAGCATCATCAAATCTAAAATGAGTGAACAGTCATTCGATAAAATTCACCAAACGTATGCAAAGTAAAACTTGGAAGGTATCGAGTATAGTTCGATGCCATCGAACGGTAAACCATTCGATAGGAATTGTCTAAAAAAATGCGACGACACAAGTCAAGGAATGGTAGGATGACCTACACTCAGGAAGTCTCGAGGACGAAACTTGTTTTGAGTGGTATATTATGTAATGACCCGCTCCGCCCTAGCGAAACGCCGATTCAAACGGCAAGTGCAACGACTCAAACGATCCATCGACCGAAGAGTTGGCATCGACCTGATAAAGAATCGATGCAAGGCTTACATTGGCCCGTCAAAAGATGAATCCAGACTTGGACTTTCAAAGGCGTGCTCGGAGTATCGCTCGGCCGATGCGAACATCGCTAAGGTGGGTGGCTCCGATGAACCCGTCTTTGCTTAGCCTAGACACATAACAATACGGACACTATTGCTAGAATCGCTAGACGATAACACCGCGCATGCTAATAAATGACCCAACACACCTAGCTAAGGGAATAATCCCATCTGTATGCTTGTATAGCAATATGGAAAAGAATATGGAAAAATATAAGAACCCTCGCACCGTGCTCCATGCTCGTGCTAAGGCACAAGCTTATGTTTCGAGTCCCTTATGCGTTTAACAATGAAACAATGAATGGTTTACAACAATGAAACGGAAGACTATCTCTTCATCATCCTCCGCGTCGTCCCCCTCCGGAGTAGCCCGCCGTACTCCTTCCTTCTCTCCTCCGCCCATCCGCCACGCGCTCGAGAACCCATGGTGCCCCTCATTGCCAGTGCCGGCCGTGCACCCATGCCAACCGCCTCAACACGTCTCCACCACTGCCATGTTGTGCCTCCGGCCACCCGACGCCACCCGAATTCCCGCGCCACCACCGGCACCGTCTCTCCTCCGAGCCTTCGCCCCAGTACGTCGATCCACCGCGCCTCTCCGCAGATCTCGTACCGCGCACGGACCGCCGGCAACAACGCTGGAGCCGCCCAGTGTGTAACCCTCTTTTTTTCCTCTCTCTCTCCACTCTCTTACTTTCTTCATTCTTACTTTATGATGAAGAACAGCATTTGCGGTTATAAGTAATATTATTTATTATCTAATATTATTATTATTATTACTATATTATTATTATTATTATTATTATTATTATTATTATTATTATTATTCATTAGTATCATTATTACCTATTTATTCTTTTGTTAGTTATTAGTGATATATATTTAATATTTTTAAATTTATTTGGGAGTGGGCCTTGAGTCCTACCCTTATTTTTTTACTACACCTTGAAAGTTCTAAAATATGCTCCTATATTACTTATGCTATTTTAAAATATAGACTTTTTGGAGTCTAAAATTTTGTTTGCCAAAATTTAGTATTACCTTCAAAGGATTTCTATTTTTCGAATATTGACCAAAAATAGTAAAATATAGTTTTCTACCTAAATTTTTACTTTGAACAACTTAGAGTTTTTTTTTTTTTTTTTGCCTAAAACAATTTTTACTTTTTAAGTATTCTTCTAAAATTATTTTTGACTAATAAAAATGGTAGTTTTCAAATTAAAAAATTATTTTAAGTATGTATTTTATCTAAAATATCTTGGACTAATGAAATATATTTTTCAAGTATTATAAATATTTTTACAAAATAATATATGTATTATTTACACAAAGCCATCGTTTATCAATTCTTCATCATAACTAATCGTACTCTTACTTCCTTCCCGATTTCGGACCTCTGCACATTGATCATAGATATGGGACATTCATGGCTTGTCAGAGTATCGCACCACATCAGGCGACACACCAGGTAAGACACCTTGCCTTTAATGCTTAATTTTTTGCTCAATATCATGCATATTTTATTTCTTATAAGTTGTTCTTTTAAAACAGTATATAGTTGCAAATTATTATATTGTAGTTTTCTTTATGCATTTGGCCTAGAGATAAGGGACCGCCTTTGTTTGTGCCGCATTCATTGGCCGACACCTGTGTACCACGATGTCACGTATCTCATATAGATTCAGACTTGCGTACCGAACGTACATCGGTGCGTACAGGACGAGCGTTAGGGTATAACTGCTAATATAATTGCCTAGATGACTTAGCGGTTATTAGAAATATCGTGGTGTGGATTCAGCACGAGTAGTGGATAGGGAGGGTGAAGACAGTTATTAGGCGCAGGGGCTTTCACGCATTTACTTTTCTCTAGCTGCCATTTGTGACTCAGCCGAGAGCTAGTGTGTCGTGCATTTATTTACTTTTCTTTACATGCCACTAGTGCCTCGGTTGAAACACAAATGTGTCGTACATTTACTTTTCTCTAACTGCCGTTAGTGACTCACCCAAGAGCTAGTGGCCGTGCATTTATTTTTCTCTAGATGTCCCTTAGCTCTCACTCGAGTGCTAATGGGCCGTGCATTTACTTTTCTCTAGACGCCACTAGTGCCTTGGTTGAAACGCTAACGCGCCGTATTTCTAGTCTCGAGAGCCCTTGTGTGGAACGTTGTCTTCCAAAAGCATTTTCACATAGAATGGTTAAGGACCTTTATTTGTGTAGTCACATATACTTTTTTGTTGAGCTTTATTTATTCGGTTATTGGCATGATATTATGTGTCTTGTTACGTCCCTCTGAGGACCTGGTTATCTCGCCAGGTGTGTGCTCTTGTCTTTCGCAGGTGTCCTAGCTCTAGCCGTGATCATCGTTATTTCTTCGAGGATGATTACGCTTGGATCGTCTTCGCTCCGCTTGCCAAAATCTTTCTTTTACTATGTATTTCTTTTCATAGTTGGTAGTGGATTTGTCTCCGCCCAACTACATGTACCAAATGACAATTTTATAATTATATGATATCTTTTATTCCTTTATATGTGGATAAGATTAGTTAGCCTTGGTTTTACTACATTTACAGCTTATGTATACATACGAGACCCATGTACTTCGTATGTATACAGCTGGCATGTCTACGTTCCTAGTCCTACGTATTTTGGGACTAGGGCGTTACATCCTGGTTTGATCATGTTTGATCATGCTTACTACATGCCTACAAATACATGTTAGACGAGCAAAATATGTTACAGTATGATACAAGCATGGCAATATGATATTGGACAATTAGGACAATGCTAAGTTTAAGTAGCAACATGATAGTGACTATATGAATATTAGTGATATCATGATGTTAAACTTAACTGATTAGCCATATTCAAAAACATGATGTAATCATTGGGCTAACGATCTTTGCTAGCACCCTCCCTTGGTAGTATGAGAAGCTTGGATGGAAGTTTTGGTGGAGGGATGTAAGGATTTGGAGATCAAATCAAAGAGGAAATCTCTCTAATTTGGGAAAGAACACTTTGTGAAGGAAAAGAGGCAAGATGGAATGAAATAAAAGAAAGGGAGGCTAACCTACCTGTACTGGATGCCCTTAGATGAATTAGGGTTAGGTTTTAGATGTAGATGAGTGGCTATGGCTTGTCCACCCAATTCTAAACCTTCCTATTGATTCAACTAGTCATATGGCTTTCTTTTCACAAATATCCTAAGAAGAAAATATCCTACTTATAAATATCTAGATATTACTAACATTGGCACTTAGTAGGAATGTTCTAACCATGATTCTAACCTCAAGACTAATCTAGATTAGGTTAAACTTATAGGTTAAGGCTTAACTAAAGGATTAGCACAATATTTAATTAATATAAATTATAATTTCACAAAATTATCAAAATTATCAAAATACTCCTAGGCTAAAAGTTGTAATTAGTCATCCTAATCACATGACTAGGCTCCCTTGGTCATGGTTAGTCTCTAGGCTTAGCAAAACTAGGTTTTAACTAGTTAACCATCAAAATCATAATTCAACATTTTAAATAGTTTTAAATTGATTAAAAATCACCAAAAATCACAACATGAGTTAAATCTTATTATTGATTAATCAAAATTATAAAAGTTCAAAATTATCCCCATTTTAGAAAAGTGGGTGTTACACATGATCAGTTGTAGGGAGTCTAATGTATGCTCAAGTATGTACGCGTCAAGATATTGTGTACATAGTTGGGATGTTAGGCATATATTTAAGTAAATATGGGATGAATCATTGGATAGCAACCAAGTTGCTAAAGTAATTAATAGAGAACAAGGATTTACATGCTCTTAACAGGAGATCGGATAATTTTGGAGATCATAGGGTATTCCGACTTCGATTTTGCTGGATGCCAACATAGCAGGAGATCCACATCAGGTTATGTTTACCTGTTGGTTGGTGGAGATATATTTTGGATGAGTGTCAAATAAACACTCATAAATTCTTCCATCATGGCAGCAAAGTTTATAGCATGCATGTTGTGAGCATCCATTCAGGGAATATAGTTGCAAAATTTTGTCACGAGACTGTGCCTACAAGAGGGTGTTTAAAGACCACTCAAATTATGGTGTGACAATAAATCAGCAGTACTGTATTCCAATAACAACAGAAACTTGTATAAGTCAAAGGATATTGACATAAAGTTTTTAGTTGTGAAGAAAAGAATTTAGAATGGTTAAAGTGTCCATATAGACCATTAGGACAAACTCTATGTTAGCGGATCCGCTCACAAAAGTATTATCATCCAAGGTCTTTCATGAGCATACTGCTCATATAGATGTTATCTTAATTAGGTATATGACAATATAGTGAGACTTTGTATTTTATGTATTTGGGTGCTATTTGGCTTTGGACACATTTATGTATTAAAGTATTTTGAATATTTATCTGATCAAATATATGGAAATTTTAGTTTGTTCTATTTTTATTATGTTAAAGTATTGATCTCACTAAAGTTAAGGAGGACAAGTTGGAAATAGACATGTTGATCACATTGCGTATCATTTCCATGCTATGCATTTATGATTAATCTATGTCATTTAGCTATATCGGTATATGTGACAATTGATGGTTTATTTACGCTAAATGTGACGAAGGCCGCTTTGATCCTATGTTGATATGGTTAATGAACGAGATTGTCCGGATATAACCTAAGGATTAAGATAACAATTTATGAGCTCAATAAGATTAACACAATTATAAGGTTACATATGTGGCCCAGTGGGAGATTGTTGAAATTATTCAATAATATGGGCCACATATGTAAAATTAATTATGTTGGACTATCTAAATAATTAAGCCAATTTAAAGTGTTCTTTTTGAAAAATTGGCTTAAGGATATAATTTTCATGAAAATAATGTGTAGATACTGGAGATAAATCTAATTTGATGAGGGGTCAAATTAGAAATATCAAAACATATATATGTATTCATTAGGATTATGGTCCCTAACTCATACGGCCACCAAAGAGAAGGTTTTCTTTATTCTCTTCTGCATTCCCATAAATAGTGAGGGGAACAAAGATTTCATCTTTGTTATTAAGGGTCATAGCGAGTTGGAAAATCGAATCCCCATAAAGAGACGTCTGCTTCAAGTTCCGTCAAGCCAATCAATGAATTCAGGTACGCTTCCACATTTATTTATGCTCTTCATCTAATGAATCAACATGTCAAAAGTTTTAACATTCTAAGCTAGAAAATAAAAAATATGTGTGCTCTCATCTTGCTATACTTGCATGAAGAGGAGGATAATATGGAGAGGGAGTGGCTAACCTTGACTTGCTAAGGAGGAAGAAAGAATGAAAGGATTAAAGAAAGTAAAGAAACGAATAAAATTTAAGAAGAAAATAGCTTAAAGAATAAGGAAGAAGTAATAATCAAAAGGAAAAGGGGAAGAGGTTATGTGCGACCTCTTATGCATGCAAGGAGGTGAATGGAAAGTAGGAGGTGTCGCGAGGAGAAGAATGCCTTAAAAGCTAAGAAAAATGACTATTCTACTTAATTAAGTAGCTCACAAGTAGCCCAAGCACCTCTATGAAAAGTAGGTGAAGTTCCTTAAGCTCCTCTATGACAAGTGGGTCAAGCTTCTCTAATATAATAATACTTTATAATCTTTATGCAAAAATATTATTATAGGATTAAAATTTTAAAAGTTCGTAAAAATTATATTAATATTATAATAAAGTTTTGTTCTTGTAAATTTTTCTCATAAAGATATTTTTCGTAAACATATTATAATAATATAATCAAGTTTTGAAAAAACAATAATGACATGCGATCCTTTGTTCGAAGTGCTTCCGAGCTAGCCAGACGTGATGTTGCAAATAAACGCTGCTACCTGTCCCAGCGATTGTCTGATCCTACCATTGAGATTTCTATTGACATTCGTTCACCATACGTTGTTAGCCCTCATTAGGGGACGTCGATGCTTACGGATTCCGCTATCTAGACGGCGTCAAACCTCTTGCTGCTGCTCCCTCCACTCCCATCCCCATAAATGATGACGTTGCTAGTAGAATTATGGTTATTACGATTGTATATAGATGATTGATATATTATTTGAGGTATAAATATCATACTACCGTCGACATTGTAAAGTAGGATGGACATACTCACGTACTCGTATCCCAAAAGTGGAAGGGAGTCATGGCATCGAGTTCTTTACGACAATAAGAATGTGCTTCATATTTTGTAGTATAAGGGACTTTTTCGAAGTCAGCTTCAACACCACCGTCCCGATTTTCTTCACTTTAGCTTGTGTCTTGTTAGCCAAAGTAACCTTCTTAAATGAAGGTTCATAAGCAGCAAATAGTTATTTCAGGAACACACATGATTAGAAGTATCCATTTCTACCCACCAATCTGTATTAATAACATACACTTTAAACTGTACAATTATAGAAATTAAGTTAACTTACCTTACTTTTGTTCCTTCTACTTTGGTTTGGACTTATATTATGTTGACCCAAACTGGATTACAGTCAACCTAATCTTGATAATTAACAAAATAATATTTGTCATAGTCCAACTAGACACATCAAGCTCTATCAACATCCAAGATCGATCAACTCATCGTATCAGCTCAAGACGACATCTGCTTCAGACCAGCTGCTGTTTGTATTCTGAAGTCTGTATTTTACTTTTATTGAGTCTAGGCAAATGTACGTTGAGTCATACTGAGCATCTTAGGGCTAGACTTATCCCTCACAGCTCCACTCAACCAAAAGCCAAATTAGCCCAATAAGCCCAACTGCCTTTGAACATTCTGTCCCTATGGAGACAGAGTTCGGGCCGAACTCTGCCTCCACAAAGAGTTCGGGCCGAACTCCTTCCCCTAATTTTCAGGATCTAATTTGTAAGGACTGCGAGATGCTAGTTGTCCAACGGCCAAAATTTTTGAATTCATGACACAAAATTATGGTCGAATTCTGTCTATCCCGACTAGTATAAATAGGCCTTGAATTCTCTCATTTTCAATCATCCAATCTTCTCATTCTCTTCTCTTCTATAGCCTACATACTAAAGAGCATAATCTTTCCATCCAACTTAGCCATCAAACTTCCCAACTGTCCAAGGTGCTCAGTGTGAGTCAACTAGAAGTTCGAGTGCAAGAAGTTATAAGTCACTTGGAAAAGTCCAAGTTTCGCCACAACGATCTTTGTAAGAAGTTGACGTGCTCTTCTGAGAAAAGGCACGGGGTGTGACTACTATTTCACGAATAGTGAATTTCAATCCTGAACTAGAGTTCTCAGGCCTGGACTAGTCCTCCACGAGGAAAACCAGGTTAAAATTGTCGTATTTGCGAATGCTCTTCTGATCTTTATTTACTTCCGTATTTCTCTCTGATTTATTTACTATCTTGATATTTGTTTTGTGGAGGTGATATAGAGTTAATTTTTATTCTGTGATTATCGACACAAACTCTATTCACGCCCCCTCTAGAGTTGCCTACACGTTATTTCAGTTGGTATCAGAGCTCTGTTCTCTTAACAAGGACTAACATCCTAGAACTGATCCATGGCAACCACACAACCTATGTTTTCCAACCATGGTGAGGGACAGTCCACTCATAGGCCACCCCTATTTGATGGAACCAAATACACCTATTGGAAAACTATGATGAGTTTCTATCTCAAGTCTCTAGACTTTGACCTGTGGACCATTGTCACTGATGGTTACAAAAAGCCCGCCAGAATAGTTGTCGAGGAAGCTCTCATCGAAAAACCCAACTACAATTATTCTGACGAGGAGAAGAAATAGGTGAGTCTAGATGCTAGAGCTATTAATGATCTTTTTTGTGCAATAGACATGACTGAATTTAACAGGGTCTCGACATGCACCACCTGGCACGAAGTATGGAAGCTTCTGGAAGTGACGCATAAAGGAATCACTCAAGTCAAGGAATCTAAGATCAGTCGTCTGACTTAAGAATACGAGGCATTCAAGATGAAGCCGAATGAGACGATCACTCAAATGTTCACAAGGTTCCTTTACGTCGTCAATCCTCTATCATCTCTTGGCAAAGAATACTCCAATCATAAGAAGATCCGCAAGTTACTCAGGGGGCTACCGAAGATCTGGAACCCTAAGGTAACAAAAATTATAGAAGGCAATGATCTCACCAAAATGTCTATGGAAACTTTAATGGGAAAGCAGATGACCCACGACCTCGACCTCAAAGACTTCGACGAACCTGCTCCAAAGGCAAAAAAGATTGCCATAAAAGCTTATCGTCGAAGGGCTGCTCCTGAAGAGACTGACGATGACAATTCAGAAGGTGATGATCAAGCTCTTCTAGTCCGTAACTTCAAGAAGTTCCTTCGCTTCAACCGAAGAAAGAGAGATCAACAAGGAGACGACGAGGAAGAACCTACCTGCTTCGGATGCAAGAAGACTGGACATGTCAGAAAAGACTGTCCGACTGCAAAGAAAGGAAGCAAGTACGAGAAGCCTTACAAGAAGTCATCCTCGCGAAAGTATGACAATACTAGCATCTGGCATGAAAGTAAAGCCAGTGACTCTGAAGACGAGATGACTCTCCTCAAGAAACGGCTAACGTCTGCCTAATGGCAACTTCTGATAAGGTAACCAATGATCCTCTCAATGACTTCACTTTTGATGAACTGGGTGATGCGTTCAATGATTTATTAAATGATCACAAGAAAGTAATTGGCAAGTACAAGCATGCTAAGGACAAGATTAAAGCACACGAAGTAGAAATTCATAAACTTTCTTGTCTTCTTGATAATGTTAGAAACACTACACCCACGGAAGTCACTAATAAGGTATCCATGCTAAAATTAAGCTTACATGATGTCGAAACACTTATTGAGAAGCAGACACGTGAGATCTCAGCACTCAACAAAGAGCTTGCTGAAGAAAAGAACAAATACAATATCTCTATTGCTAAGATTGATGGTCTGAATGCAAAGTACAATGAACTGAATGCTGTCTCTAAGAAATTAGAGATCAGATTGGAGAAATAGGTTGCTCAACCTCAAACCCAATTTCACAGTCACAAAACACCAGACCACTCATAATAATAAAATACGCTACCCACATGCAGCACATAACCATGCTTATATGTACGCGTACTCCCATGCAGCACGTAAACCACATGCACGTAGACATCATTCTCAATCTACTCATAACTATTATCCTGCTACTGCACATAGTCATAACTATTATCTTGTTGCTACACATAGTCACTATCCTATCTGTTCTTCAGTTGGATGAATTTTGGATAAGCAAATAGATTTGCAAATAATGAGATCATTTTATATATTTCAATATCTCAATTGGTATATTTCTTCTTTGATATCTATTATTGACAAGTTCTAATCCAAGCACACAATATATATATATATATATAGCTCATATCAAAGTGTTTCATATATCACATATATTTCTCCCCCTTTGACATTTAGCAATATGAGATAGAAGCTCCCCCGGAGGAAAATAACCATGCAATCACATAACCAAGCTCAAGTCTAACATAAGAGATGACTAGTAAACAATCCAAATGAAAGCCATAAAGCATAATGTCAAAGCATAGTGTTCAACTACATAATCACTGAAAAAAATAACAAAGTGCATAAATAACAGACATCCTAAGCATCACCAGCATCATAAAATGGACCACGGCCGTCATGGAGCACGGAAAGGTCCAGCAGAGTCGGATGGGTTGCTGGCAGAGTGACGAGGATTAACAAACGCCGCATCTGGATCCAAATACCTCCTGACCCAGGCGTTATCAATACGATAACCTTTGCGAGAAGGGTCTCGTACCATGGGGTAAGACACCATAGGATGAGAGGCCAAGGAGTACTGGATGTCATGCAGAGTGTTGTTGAAGGCAGACATCTGGAGGATGGTACGATAGTCCATCTGAGTCCAGCGATCGTCCTCCAAGCGGAAACAATCACGTATCATGGTCTGAATAGACTCGAGAGTAGCAGGTGGCTCGGGCGCAGATTGCCCAAGAGCAGGTGGATCAGCCTGAGCATCAGACTTGAAATGCTCGGACTCAGCAGGAGACTCAACAGCTGCTAGAAGTTGCCTTACCTTAGACAGATAGATAGGGGCTAGAAGGAACTGGCACTCATCAAGAGGAGCATTAAACGCATGAAAAATTATTGGCAAATATAGGGCATAGACCAATGATCGAGGTTTCTTTCGTGCTCTAATCATCCAGTCCATCATAGTACGCAAAAAAGTAAAAAGGGACATGGAAGTGAAGATGATAAAGTGTAGAGATCTCAAAATAAGTGTCAGCCCCTATTTTTCAAAATTAATTAAATTAGAGTTAATTAGTTGCTAATGACCTGTTTAGCATTAAAATAATTTATTATGATTTTTAAGAATTTTTTTAGAATTTTTAAATGATTTTAAATGAGTTTTAAATACTAAAATACTAATTTGCAATTAATTAAAATGTTTTAATATCTTTTGTAATATTTAGAATTGTTTTAATATCATTATGCAATTTATTAATTTGTTAATATAACAGTTTGTAAATTATAAATTATTATATATCTTTTATGCAAATTATTATTTGTATTTACCTACTAGAGGGACCTAATTGTAAATCCTAGAATCCTAGGGACCCTAATGCAAATCCTAACCCTACCCACCCCCGACGACCGCCAGCTCCCCGACGACCGACCCCCTTTTCTCCACCATTTCTGGCCGTCCAACCGACCTTCGACCGACCTAGACCCCTATAAAAGAACCCCCACACTCTCTCCGACCCGACTACCACCACCACAACCCATCCCAGTCTACCACCGCCCTCGTCTTCCCCATTCAAACTCGTCTGAACCCTAACTCCGACGAACCCCCGTCCAGCCTCCACAGTAGTCGACGTTGTCATCGACCACCCCCAATCAATTCGCCGCGACGAGCTGCGCCCAGCGCCGCCCGAGCGCCACCGCCACATCGACTCCTCCGCCGTCCAGTACCCTCGAACCCCATCAAGACGTCGGATACGTAAGTAGCAGTATGGAAACCGTGTCGTACGTGTCTCGTACACACTTATGTGGGTCGCCCGGACACGAGGATCCTAACCCAGTGCTCGGACACGCGAGACTAGACCCGTACGTGTCGTGCTTAGCACGGACACGCGACTCCTGTGTCCCTAACTGTCAGGACACAGGGTTTGTTTTATCGGATTTTATTATTATTAACTTAAAACCTAAATAAATGTAACCCGAATCCAAACCCTAACACCCAGAGCGGGCTGACCCCCTGGCTTGCCCGACCGCACCCGAGAACTCGACCCGCTGGGACGAGTTCGAATCCCCCCTGCTGTCTGTTTCTTTTTCTTTTTCTTTTTATTTTATTTTATTTTATTTTGTTTATATATATATATATATATATATATATATATATATATATATATATATATATATATATATATATATATATATATATTTATATATATATATATATATATATATATATATATATATATATATATATATATATATATATATATATATATATATATTATATATACTGTATTATATGTATATATATACTATATTTGTATATATATATATATTTTATATTTAGTACTTTATTATATTATATATGTGTATATATATATATATATTTTTATATATGTGTGTATATATATATATATATATATATATATATATATATATATATATATATATATATATATATATATATATATATATATATATATATATATATATATATATATATGTATATTTTTTTTATGTATGTATATATATATATATATATATATATATATATATATATATATATATATATATATATATATAATATATATATATATATATATATATATATATGTATAAAAAAAAAAAAAAAAAAAAAAAAAAAAAAAATATATATATATATATATATATATGTATGTATGTATGTATAAAATATATATATATATATATATATATATATATATATATATATATATATATATATATATATATATATATATATATATATATATATATATATATATATATATATATATATATATATATATATATATATATATATATATATATATATATTTATGTATATATATGTATTTTTTTTTTATGTATATGTATATATATGTATATATATGTATATATGTATATATGTATATATATGTATGTATATATTTATGTATATATGTATATATGTATATATGTTCATGTGTATATATATTATTATGTATACTATTATATATATGTGTACAATATATATATATATATATATATATATATATATATATATATATATATATATATATATATATATATATATATATATATATAGTTAAGTATTTCTTATATATACATATGTATATTTAACATGTGTATGTATATATCCACTATGTATATATATAAATATCTATATATTTATATGTATATATAAATATTGTGGTTATATATTTTATATATGTATTTCAAAAATTCTACTTTGTACAAATTATTATTGTGCATAAATTTCCAAGTCATTTTTATTGTTTAAATTATGACTTGTATATTTTACCATTTTAAAAAGAATATATATATATATATATATATATATATATATATATATATATATATATATATATATATATATATATATATATATATATATATATATATATATATATATATATATATTATTATTATTTAAAATCCTGTATTTTTGTACTGCAACCATTTGGTGTCCAAGCCTAGCATGGGTTTTTGGGCTCCAATGTGTTTTCACACATTCAAGGCCTGTACAAGTCATATTGGACTTGATTCATGGCCTTGGGTCCTGTATTTGAACTCTGGTTCAAATTATGTACATGGACAAAATACGCAGATAATTAATTATTTAATTTCAATTGTGTACCATACTGTTTTTGAATTTCTAAAAATACTTTTATTGCTATTAAAATTCTGGAAAATAGTATTTAGATACTATGTTAATTTAGCTAATTTATCATAATTTTTACAGTATTTTATTTACAGTTTTGCCACTGTTTTGGCATATGAAACCAGAACTCACTTTCTGTGTACTTATGAAAACTGATTTTTATAAAATACATGTACTGGTTAATAAATTCCAGAAAAATTATAATAAATTTCTATAATTAACAAGGATCATTTTGGTACTTTATTTTATGTAAAATTGAGCTTTTTGTCTATCTCAAAAATTATTGGAACACAATGTACAGTTGATTTATTTATTGAATAATTACGACTTTCAACTTTTTGTGTTGTTTTGTGTTTTAGTCGTATTGGACCTCACCCCGCACTAGTGTAAAGACCCTAGAAAGTTAGTTTGAGTATTGTGTCACCCCACATTGGTCTCCTATGCTAAAGTCATCATTTTGGCTAGGTGCCCAGTCACAAGTCGTGTTGTACCACTTAGTGTCTTAGTGTTTAACTTAGTGTAAAAACTAAGTTATGTATTTATTTCTACAGTGATGAGTTACCAGGCATCTATAGCATTCTTATCGCTGCTTTGCTTTGCTTTGCTAGAGGCAAGTACTTTCTACGAACTTTACATACTGCTATAACAATAAACTGCGATTCACCAACCATGGTAAATGCTGATCCTTGGGGTAGCAAGTTAAAATTTTGCATGTTGTATTACTTTCAGTCTCTGCCATATTTAGGATAATTTTTATATCTCTCACATGTTTAAACAACGGGTTAAGGAGAAACTGCTAGTAGTGTACGTGATCATGACCCCTTCTCCGTATGTATTTACCGAGCACCGTTACATTCTATATGTATCTGTGTCGTATGTCTGGTCCCGCATTTGTGTATGGATGTACACCGATGCCGTTAAGTGTGCGTATGTACACTTCAAAAAATTGATATATACCGCTGTACATCCTGATTACCTATTGACTGATCACTCACCTACTACAGTTTTAAACTTTAAAAACAATAAATTATTGACATGATAAAATGTAGCTAAAATCGGATAAACATGATATGTCATTCCTTTTCATCACATGATCAGTATTATATGTTTGTTAGATTCAGTACTTGCTCCCGTCCTGACAGGATAACGTTGTAGGTATCCTTACTGAGGAGGAGTTACTCTGCGACTCATATTATGGAGATACTGTCGAGGACCAGGCTTTGTCTTACGAGGATGTACCTGCGGGGAAACTCGTCTAGTTTGCGTAGTTGTTTGGAATATTTAGTGTAGTCATGTATTAGACTACGTATTTTGTAACTGGACATGTATCCAGTTTTATATTTCAGACTTGTACTTGGACTTATTTCTATATGAGACAGCTTTTGTGTTTGGAGCATTTATGACTTTTATTTAGAACTGTTAGCACATTTACTCTTAACTTGTTACTTCTAGAACAGCTTATTGCGCTTTATCTCAAGCGTAGGCTGGACATGACTCGGCCCGGCCCAACAATTTGGGTAGCGGGTCGTGACATGTTTTTAGTGGTGGCCCATGCAAGTCGAGACTAAATTGTTTGGTTACGTTATTGTATCAAGCATGCCTGCAATTAGGAACTTAAGGTAATTAGACAACATTAGGAATGACGCTTAGAACACCTAGAGGAATACTAGGGTTGCAACATAGGAAATACATCACATGCTTGCTATTATAATTAGATTTTCTTGCCTATGATTGCTTACTTTAAAAGAGTCCTTATAAGTCCTTTTTATTGTAATTAGATGGTGCTTACTCGTTCTTCCCAGTATGGCACACCTGAGAATGACACACTCCCTATCCAGTCAGCTGACCAGTTGACTGATACACCCCTACCTCAACCTACCATACTCTTCCACTCCACAAATCCACCAACCCAGATGCCTCCACCACCTTCCACATCACAGTCCCAGCAGGACCCGATACTTCCACCACCCCCTATTACTATACCTACCCAGGCTTCCGTCACACTCGACGGAAACCAACTGCTCACTCTGATCCAGGGATTCCTAACAATCCATCAGGAGCAGAGTACCCTACTCCGCCAGAGCATGGAGCGTTCTGAGGAACGTACCGTGGTCCCACCACCTGTAGAGCCACGGCAGAGAGCGGGGACGATCAAGGACTTCATGGGTCTGAACCCCAAGGAGTTCTCCGGGACTGAGGGCATAGTAGTAGCAGATGACTGGCTAGACTCGGTAGAGAGGAAGCTCCTTGGAGTTAGGATGCCGGATGACCTCCAGGTCGAGGCAGCGAGATTTCTGCTGATAGACTTGGCAGGAGTTTGGTTCCGGAATGAGCCATTATTTGCGAGAGGAAGGGCCACTTAGGATCAGTTCAAGACCCAGTTCAAGAAAAATTCTTCTCGACCACCGCTAGAGTAGCCATGGGGCTAAGATTCCAGAACATCCAGCAGAGGAACCGTTCTGTCGATGAGTATGCGGCAGAGTTTAGTCGCCTGAGCCGTTTCGCTCCTAGTCTGGTTGCAGACCCAGAGGAGATGACGCGTAGGTTTTGCCATGGTGTAGTTCCAGACATTGGCATTCTTATAGTGGCGAACGGTACGACTGACTACTACCAGAGCCTAGAGTTAGCCCAGAGCATCGAGGAGCGTCTTCTGTCTTGCAAGAGGCCGGCTTTTGTACACCTCGAGGGACCGTCCAAGCGTTAGGCTTTCCAGCAGAGAGCACCGACGTCGCACCTGCAGACTTACCGTCCTCCTACACCACATCACCCGACCCCGCCAGTTAGAGCCCCAGGACCCCGGCAGCAGCAGAAGGGAGGTTTGTGTGTATTCTGCAAGAGGGTAGGCCATGACGCTTCCATCTGCAGGAAGAGGTTGGGGCAGTGTTTAGCTTGCGGGTCTGCCATCCATCAGCTTCGGGAGTGCCCAGCAGCCAAGGGACCTAGAGGGCCGCTCCCGACTCAGAAGCAGAGGTTTGGGCAACATCTGCAGCAGCAGAAGGGACCCCAGGGGAAGGCTTATAGTCTAGCCCTTGAGCCGGAGCCAGAGCAGGTTTTGAAGCCAGATTACTTAGCTGACGTCATCACAGGTCATATTTATTTGCATACTTTTCTAGCTCTATGCTTGTTTGATTCTGGTGCATCTCATAGCTTCCTGTCATTATAGTTTTTGCATAAACACCATTTAGTAGCTACACCTACCAAGGAGATCAGTAGAGTAATGACGGGAGGCGGACCAGTGCCTATTAGAGCTATCTATAGATGCTCTATTTTATAGCCGGAAGAGAGTTCAGGGGACGATTCTTTGTGATGCCACTCCCCGGTTATGATATCATATTGGGGATGGACTGGCTTAGCTATGCCCATGCAGCTATAGACTGTCATGAGGGTAGTATTCTGTTCAGTCCCCCAGGCACAACACCATTCAGTGTCAGGAGGACAGGGCCGGAGATCAGTCTAGAGCCGAACTGTTGTGCGACAGTTGGGGACGTTGCACCGCCACACCCTATCATTAGGGAGTTTATGGATGTATTCCCAGAGGATCTTCCAGGACTTCCGCCTGACATAGATATGGAGTTCACTATAGATTTAGTACTGGGTTCATCACCAGTATCCCGGGCTTGCTGTAGAGTGAACCCCAAGGAGGCCGTAGAGATGAAAAAGCAGATTGATGACCTATTAAAAAAGGATTTCATTTGATCTAGTCCTTCTCCATGGGGAGTGCCAGTGCTCTTTGTGCCTAAGAAGAATGGTACAGTTCGGTTGTGTATTGACTACCGGGCCTTGAATGCCATCACCATCAAGAACAAATATCCTCTGCCCAGGATAGATGATTTGTTCGACCAGTTGAGTGGGGCGAAGGTGTTTTCCATGATAGACTTGAGATCCGGGTACCACCAGGTGAAGGTCAGGGCAGCAGACATCCAGAAGACGGCGTTCAATACGAAGTACGGGCAGTACGAGTTTCTGGTGATGCTATTTGGTCTCACAAATGCGCCAGCTGTCTTTATGAATTTGATGAATGAGACATTTCACCAGTATCTGGATAAGTTCATCGTAGTGTTCATCGACGACATCCTGATATACTCGAAGACGCCGGAGGAGCATGCGGAGCACTTGCGGACAGTTTTGGGGATTCTGAGGCAGGAGAGGCTGTTTGCCAATTGCCGAAGTACGAGTTTTTTTTAGACCGAGTGGAGTTTCTTGGCCATGTAGTTACTGGAGAGAGAATCTCGGTGGATCCCAGGAAGATGGCTGCAGTTGAGACATGGAAGGCTCCGACGTCAGTTTCAGAGATCATGAGCTTTCTGGGTTTAGCCGGCTATTATAGGAAGTTCGTCCAGGACTTTACTAGGATAGCTGAACCCATGACGAAGCTAACGTAGAAGGACGCAGAGTACATTTGGTCAGAGGACTGCCAGGCAGCGTTTGAGGAACTAAAGAGGAGGCTGACGACCACTACAAAAAAAGTGACCTTTTGGGACAACAAAAAAACGTCATAATAAATAGGTTTACCGTCCCAACTACTATTTGGGACGGTCTTTAGGACGGCAATGGGTGGTCTTATTAGGGTGGCGTGGCAAAAAGTTAAATGACGGATATTTGCCGTCCCAAATACTTATAAAGGACTGTTAAACTCCCGTCCCAAAAGGTTTCAAAATTACAAATTCTGCAGGACAGTTTATAAATCTGTCCCAAAAAATACGTCCCAAAAACTTAATCCTCCTCCTATTTATATATGAAATATACAATTAAATTTTATATAGAACAAAAATCACACAGAACTATTTAATCGCAAATGCATTATGGTAGCTACAACATTAAGACAAGAAATTTTTATAAAACATTTAAAAGTCATATCCAACTGTTTACAAAATAAAACAAAAGTTTACATCACGTCGAATCTTTCCCCCATAACATAAAATTCATATCCCATTGTTTACAAAATGAAAGTTTACATCACGTCGATAGCCGCATGTGCATGTCAAACGCACCATCTGCAGCCTTCTTTGGAGCAGTCTTCTGTGAAGGAGTTACACGACAGCAGATGGCTGTCCTCGAGAGAATCGCTAACAGGTATATAAGCATGCCTTCCATTAACAGGTCCAACAGTGAACCCCGTGTACCCTGCCATTGCACCATGGATGGCACTATGAGCAAGCAAAGTGCAGTAGACATTATCAGAGGCATTGCTTGGAATTGCACGAATCATGTATGTTGGATCTGTAGTTGGGACACATCACGTGATTAATAATTTCTATTGAAGTCGGTTCAACAAGAAACTGAAGATTCACTTAAAAACTGACCTATATATTTGAGATTTATAGTCATTTTCTCTGTCCTTCTGAAGTGATCCTGTAAGATCAGGAAAAGTAAGAATATGAAGAAACCACTAAATCTATTTCTCCCAATGTAAAACATAAAAGTGGAAGTCTGCCTTATTATCTTCCTAGAAAGGCTAGTTAACTAGGGGAGAACAGGATCACTATAAGATTAAGTAGGACTTCTCAAAACATAATGAACAGAATTCTTAGAGAGTACATAATGTGCAAGGCTCAAACCTTCGAGCAAAAAAAGATGGAAACAGATTTATATGATGAATTTGAATGTATTTTTTTAACCAATTGGAAAGCATTGACAGGCAAAGAACAAGTAGTTATTCCACAATTATAGGGAGCAAGCACATTCTTACTTCTTGTATAGACAACATGGTTCACATGTATACCTTTATCCTTTGTGATAACCATAGCCCAATATCTAGGAGTAGCTTATTTCCTGAAGCATCTTCATTGTTCATGGACCGTATGCTTTCAGCAATAAGCTCTTGCCCTGCACCCTCAGCAACAACGATAACCATGTGGCCATTCTCTTTAAGGCGCTTTTCTACAAATTCAAGGAGTCCACCCTTCCCGTCCAGATAAAAGGGTGATTCAGGAATCAAGCAACAGTCCTATAGAAAATAGCAGAAGGAAAACACCAGAAACTCTAATTAGGTATTTTCCAATAAAGAAATATCTGCTCTGAACAACAAGAACAAAGATCCAGAACCAGAAGTACATGGTTTAAAACACTCTAACCAAGATTGTAAAGAAAAAAAAAAAGAGACCACACGTACCACATCTCGGCTTGCAAGAGTAGCATACATTGCAATGAACCCTGCATCAATAAACACATTAGATATCGGAATTCCACATTGATAAATAAAAAATAAAAAAAATCATATGGCTACACCAGTCATTTTCTAATTTCAACTCTGCCAACTTCACAACATTAGGTAATTGAAATCATGATCCACCATCAATAGAAGCAAACAACTTATATAGCTGCAAAGACCTAAATTACAATCTTCCTTTCGACTATTGCAGTGAAATGATTACATACAACGAATAAGAGAATGCAGTTTGTCATGTTGTAACATAAGGAAATTCATATTTGCCCATGACATATGGCTACACCAGTCGTTTTCTAATTTCAACTCTGCCAACTTCACAACATTAGGTAATTGAACTCATGATCCACCATCAATAGAAGCAAACAACTTATATAGCTGTAAAGACCTAAATTACACTCTTCCTTTAGACTATTGCAGTGAAATGATCACACAACGAATAAGAGAATGCAGTTTGTCATGTTGTAACATAAGGAAATTCATATTTGCCCATGTTACAAGCAGTGAAGTAGCATATGAAAATCCATAATTTATTCTGCGACACCTTATTAAACAATAATGAAAACTATTATTAGCATAATCACATAGAATAAAGTTCAGATAACGCATTAAATAAAGGGACAGTGATCCATCAGAGGGAAAGAGCTGGAAATAACAACTTGATGAAGAAGTGAGGAGTTGAAAACGGTAAATTCTAAGATACAAACAATATAAAGTTACTGCTGGAAATATTTTAGAAAGGAGAATCAGACTTCTATAGAGGCAACCAAACAACCATCTGATTATATTCAATTCTCCATACCATATCCTATTCACAAATAGAATGTGGAAGCAAAATACAATATGTTCAATAAAGGAGAAAAAAATAATGATGATAGATCATCTATATTGCACGAGTACTCCCTGAGAGGAAAGAATCCTTGTCCACGTCTGTGTCCATATCCTAATGATAGTTGCTCGATACTCATGCCAAATAAAGTTCACCCCATTTTTAAGCTCCAGAAAGATCCAAACATGGTTGAAACTTGAAAGTGAATATGCATTGTCGTGGTGCAACATAATTGAGATATGAGAATGCAACGTTTCTTTGTATCACATCTTTTCTAGAACTTTTTAAACCAATTTATTACCTAAAAGATGCACAAAAATAAATATTATTGAGATCCTAATGTGAAAAATATGCATATAAATATGTTTTCATCTATATAGAACCGTATTCGTACCTTACCCATATCCTAATTTTTCTAAACATGTCGTATTTTGGTCGTGTATCGTGTCTGTGTCTATGCAACCTAGGAGATCAGACATTTGGAACATGTATAAACTATAAAGAAAACCTTAAGTATATAAATTATTTCACATGGTGCTTGTTAAATGATGTAACAAATGATCTGTTAGGTACAATAACCTTGGATATATATACAAGTACAATCAGGGATAATCATTCTCACAACTGATGTAGGACTATCTATACTAGCTCTACTCCCACCCACCCACCACTAAAACTCACAACGGGTTATCTATAACAATACATCATGATGGCTTAATGATATATACAATGGGGAAATATCTATAACAACATAAATTTAAAAGTTGTGTAGAAATGTAGATGTAGGAATTCCTAATGCATTACAATGTTACAATGCAATCCTCGAGATCGGGCATATTATGGTAACAATTTTAGAATTACCCAATTCAAATTAACCTGGCAACTCAAAATTAATAAGATTAGCATCTAATATCACTCACCAGTTTCACAGGAAGCTAGTTCTTATCATAAGAACGTATTTATCTGACATTTGAGACCATATATCTAGATGCATGTGAACAATATTCATATTATGATGATGAATGCTAGACAAGATGTAACTAATTTACAAAGAGTAAATATCACTTTTTTCCAATTAGTAGCGACAACTACAACCTTTATGGTATTGGTGTAGACAGATGGACATTCAATAGTTGGTTTGAACCGAGTGAAATTACATACCATATCATCAATTACAGAGAGACCAGCTTTCTTGTCCCGATTGACAAGATGGGCTTTAACAAGCAATGCATAAATTGTTGCATTTTGCTTCACACCTAAGCTTACTAAATGCTCTAGCACTTTAGAACATTCAGATGTCTAAAGTATCATGATATCATCAGTTAAAAATAATAAAAAAGAAGTCCTAACTAAAAATAAACAAAAAACGGGATAAAACAAAATGGTGTCTTTCATCAGAGGAAAGAATGGGGTAACATTCATGAAGTTCAACATTTTTAAGTACCCTATACTGATAGCTTTTACTAAACTCCTCATGCACATGCTCAGAATAGAGCACCTTTGTTTATTCACACACACCTCATATTGCGACCTTCAATATTGTATGTAACTCATCATGATATCCACATGCACCTACAGTCTTCTTTCAATGGAAGTAATGGCATGCAAAAGATCTGTGAATAAAAGGAGAATTCAATAACTAGTAGCAAGAGACCAGTTACCAACAAGAAGCGAAACTCTTCACTTGCCATTGCCATTGTTGCCAAAGATGAACCATGCTACCACATTTATTATCAACCTTTAAACTTTATCAACAAATATATATAGATATAAACTTGCGTCTAGTCTCTCATTACATCCATCACATCTTCACTTGAAACTAATGCATATAAACATATTACATAGCTGAAAACTAACTTGAATTGAAGAAAAACCTTCTCTTTATCAGTAAAAATATCAAAACGGAAAAGTAGAACTAAATTACCTTATATTTCCGTATACAGGCTCCCCGTAGGCTATTGGCGTTCTCGTCACTGAAATAATTTGCATATGCAGGCTCCCCATAGGATAGGTACTTCTCCATTTTAACTTAGAAATGCCAAGCACTAGATCACATATTTAAAACTAAAAAGCATAAAATCAAACATGTACCATGCAGAGTTTTGACGAGAGTATAAAAAATACCTCTTGTTCAGAGGAGAGAGACAGTGTAGCCTGATTGGGGAGGGACCATGAAATTGAAAGCCTCTTGGTTTGTGGGCAGCGCCTCTCCACTGGAGGTCGTCGGTGCTCGTCCACGTTGCCATTGACAACGACATAAGGTTGCAAAATAAGAAAAATGGTCAAAATCGGACTAGTAAATATTGCACTTCAATCGGGAGTTCCATTTGGAGTAAGATCTAGGGATGGTGAACCTATAGAAGAACTCGCTGATGGGACGAGACGACCAATCCAACTCTCGAAGAGCGTCGACCAGATCTTCCGCCGTTACGTTTCCCCAATCCATTGCGAGATCTCCCTCCAAACACTAGAATTTTGATCTCTCGAGGCGTTGAAAACAAAACCCTAATTCCACTGCAAAAAAGTTCAAAAAAGTCCTAAAGAAAAAATACAAAAAAGAAAAGCTCCAAAGGTCCACTGCAAAACCCCCAATTATTTTTGACCAAAAAACCTAAATTCCTTCCCTTAGAAAACTTAATTTCTTCCATAATATGGGCAAAAAAATCGATGTATAAAGAAAAAATCAAAGTGGTCATACCTTCTTCTTCAAATAGGGGAGATCGAAGTTGTCGCATGGTGAAGATCGAAGGCACCGGGGCCTCATGAAAGTTAGGGTTGTGGAGGATCTCGAGAGCAAGACGGAGTAGGTGGAGGCCATGAAAGGAGGTGGAGGAGGAGGAGGAGGAGGAGTTGAAGAGAAGAGGGATTTTGTATTATAATTTATGCCAAGTAAAATACTAAACTAAAATCTAAATATTGACTTATAATCCAATAGTTAATCCTAAATTCAAAATTTGACCAAAAAATTACCCGGGTGTTTTTTCATTTTCTGCCAAACTATTTGGGACAGGCTGAAATTCTATTTGGGACGGACAGAAAGGTCAGTCCAAAATAAGTAAATATTATCAGGGTCGAAAAATAATGCGTCCTAAATGATATTACTTTGTGTCCCAAATAATATTATTTAGGACTCATAAAATTGTGTATCAAATAATGTCGTCCCAAAAGGTCACTTTTTTTGTAGTGGACCGCTCCAGTTCTAACATTACCTTCAGGTTCTGGAGGTTTCACCATATACAGCGATGCTTCAGGAAAGGGGATAGGATGTGTCCTACAGCAGCATGGAAAAGTGATTGCTTATGCATCTAGGCAATTGCGGACTCATGAGCGAAACTATCCTACCCATGACCTAGAGTTAGCTGCGGTGATCTTTGTACTCAAGTTATAGAAACATTACTTATATGGAGAGCGTGTGGAAATCTTTACTGACCACAAGAGGTTAAAGTATGTGTTCACGCAGAAAGAGCTGAACATGAGACAAAGACGATGGTTGGAGTTGATGAAAGACTTCGACATCGATTT
The DNA here is from genome assembly GCA_029216955.1 of Iris pallida. Taxonomy (NCBI): domain Eukaryota; kingdom Viridiplantae; phylum Streptophyta; class Magnoliopsida; order Asparagales; family Iridaceae; genus Iris; species Iris pallida. Next base: position 675,905 of record JANAVB010039432.1, on the reverse strand, counting down.
ACAGTATCATCCCGGGAAGGCAAATGTGGTGGCGGATGCGCTGAGCAGGCATCCGATGGCATGGTATCTGATGATAGATCGGCATTTGCGGAAAGATCTGGAGAAGCTCGGTATCAAGATAGTTCGACCAGGATCAGTGATACAGATGATGGCGCTTGACCTCAGTCAGGTTTGATAGAGCAGATCAGGGAGGCACAGTCTACAGATGAGAGCCTTCGCAGACTTCGAGCCCAGGCTTTAGCTGGATTGCTGGATGATTTTACTGTAGCAGAGGATGGATGCTTGAGGTATGGCAGCCGATTGTGCGTGCCGAAGGAAGAGCTGGTAGAGACAATCTTGCAGGAGGCACACCGATCGAGATATTCTATTCACCCTGGTGCTAACAAGATGTACCATGACTTGCGGGAATATCTTTGGTGGCACGGGATGAAGAGGGATGTATCACATTTCATTTCGAGATGCCTAGTTTGCCAGCAGGTCAAGGTAGAGCGCCAGAGGCCAGCTGTTCTATTGTAGCCGTTACCCATTCCCGAGTGGAAGTGGGAACACATTATGATGGACTTCGTCTCAGGGCTTCCTCGTTTCCAAGGAGGAAAGGATGCCATTTGGGTCATCGTGGACAGGCTGCCGAAGTGTACGCACTTCATACCCTTTAAGGTGGGACTTTCTACCGAAAAGTTGGCAGAGCTATACATGCAGCAGATTGTTCGCTTGCACGGAGTACCAGTGAGCATCGTGTCGGACAGAGACAGCAGATTCACGTCCTACTACTGGAGGAGCTTGCAGGAGGAGTTGGGCAGTAGGCTCAAGTTCAGTACGGCGTACCATCCGCTGACAGATGGACAGTCCGAGAGGATGATACAGACACTGGAGGATATGCTGAGGACCTGCGTACTGGACTTTGGAGGATCATAGGAGAGCCATCTGTACTTAGTAGAGTTTTCATACAACAACAGCTACCAAGCCAGTACCGGTATGTCTCCTTTCAAGACACTATATGGACGACGATGCCGCACACCGCTCTTTTAGGATGATGTCGGGGACAGAGTTACGCTTGGGCCAAAGATGATCACTGATGCAGCAGAGAAGGTCGGGATGATCAGAGACAGGCTCAGAGTAGATCAGGACAGGCAGAAACACTGGGCTGATGCTAGTCGCAGACCGATGGAGTTCGCGGACGATGATATGGTGCTAGTGAAGATATCACCTACTAGACGGACGATCCGGTTCGGAAGAGGAGGAAAGCTGAGCCCCAGATACATCGAGCCGTTCGAGATACTTGGCAGGATTGGAGAGGTAGCTTACAGGGTTGCACTTCCACCCAACCTAGCAGGAGTTCACGATGTCTTTCACGTATCCGAGCTGAGGAGATATGTTCCGGACCCCAGCCATGTGCTAGATCATTCAGAGTTGGAGATCGGACCGAGCCTTACAGTTACTGAACAGCCAGTGGAGATATTAGACAGGAGAGAAGAGGTTGAGGAACAAGGTTATACCCTTAGTACGAGTAGCTTGGAGCCGTCACTCTCCAGGTGAATCTACTTGGGAGAGGGAGTCGGACATGAGGGAGAGATACCCTTACTTGTTCGATCCAACCGCTGCGAGGGAACCACCCGTTCCCGCTTGATACCTTAGAGGTTAGTTTCGATCGTAGCCTTAGTCATTTGTTGCATTGCTTGCTATGTTAGAATATTGTAAGGTCTTTAATCCTTGTGAATTTCGAGGACGAAATTTTTCAAGGAGAGAAGACTTGTCAGCCCCTGTTTTTCAAAATTAATTAAATTAGAGTTAATTAGTTGCTAATGACCTGTTTAGCATTAAAATAATTTATTATAATTTTTAGGAATTTTTCTAGAATTTTTAAATGATTTTAATGAGTTTTAAATACTAAAATACTAATTTGCAATTAATTAAAATAATTTAATATCTTTTTGTAATATTTAGAATTATTTTAATATCATTATACAATTTATTAATTTGTTAATATAACCGTTTGTAAAGTGTAAATTGTTATATTTTTGTTATACAAATTATTATTTGCATTTACCTACTAGAGGGACCAAATTGTAAATCCTAGAATCCTAGGGACCCTAATGCAAATCCTAACCCTACCCACCCCCGACGACCGTCAGCTCCCCGACGATCGACCCCCTTTTCTCCACCATTTTCGGCCGCCCAACCGACCTTCGACCGACCTAGCCCCTATAAAAGAACCCCCATACTCTCCCCGACCCGACCACCACCACCACGACCCATCCCAGTCTACCACCGCCCTCGTCTTCCCCATTCAAACTCGTCTGAACCCTAACTCCGACGAACCCCCGTCCAGCCTCCACAGTAGTCGCCGTGGTCATCGACCACCCCCAATCGATTCGTCGCGACGAGCTGTGCCCAGCGCCGTCCGAGCGCCACCGCCACATCGACTCCTCCGCCGTCCAGCACCCTCGAACCCCATCAAGACGTCGGACACGTAAGTAGCAGTGTGGAAATCGTGTCGTACGTGTCTCGTACACACTTATGTGGGTCGCCCGGACACGAGGATCCTAACCCAGTGCTCGGACACGCGAGACTAGACCCATACGTGTCGTGCTTAGCACGGACACGCGACTCCTGTGTCCCTAACTGTCAGGACACAGGGTTTGTTTTATCGGATTTTATTATTATTAACTTAAAACCTAAATAAATGTAACCCGAATCCAAACCCTAACACCCAGAGCGGGCTGACCCCCTAGCCAGCCCGACCGCACCCGAGAACTCGACCCGCTGGGTCGAGTTCGAATCCCCCTGCTGTCTGTTTCATTTTCATTTTCTTTTTATTTTATTTTGTTTTATTTTGTTTATATATATATATATATATATATATATATATATATATATATATATATTATTATATATACTGTATTATATGTATATATATACTGTATTTGTATATATATGTATATTTTTATATTTAGTACTTTATTATATTATATATGTATTTATGTATATATATGTATATATGTATATATGTTCATGTGTATATATATTATTATGTATACTATTATATATATGTATACAATATATATATATATATATATATATATATATATATATATATATATATATATATATATATATATATATATATATATATTTTATATATATATATATATATATGTTCATGTGTATATATATTATTATGTATACTATTATATATATGTATACAATATATATATATATATATATATATATATATATATATATATATATATATATATATATATATATATATTATATATATATATATATATATATATATATATATATATATATATATATATATATATATATATATATTATAGTTAAGTATTTCTTATATATACATATGTATATGTAACATGTGTATGTATATATCCACTATGTATATATATAAATATCTATATATTTATATGTATATATAAATATTGTGGTTATACATTTTATATATGTATTTCAAAAAATTTACTTTGTACAAACTATTATTGTGCATAAATTTCCAAGTCATTTTTATTGTTTAAATTATGACTTGCATATTTGTACCACTTTAAAAAGAATATATATATATATATATATATATATATATATATATATATATATATATATATATATATATATATATTATTATTATTATTATTATTATTATTATTTAAAATCATGTATTTTAGTACTGCAACCATTTTGTGTCCAAGCCTAGCATGGGTTTTTGGGCTCCAATATGTTTTCACACATTCAAGGCCTGTACAAGTCATATTGGACTTGATTCATGGCATTGGGTCCTGTATTTGAACTCTTGTTCAAATTATGTACATGGACAAAATACGCAGATAATTAATTATTTAATTTCAATTGTGTATCATGCTGTTTTTGAATTTCTAAAAATACTTTTATTGTTGTTAAAATTCTGAAAAAATAATATTTAGATACTATGTTAATTTATCTAATTTATCATAATTTTTACAGTATTTAATTTACAGTTTTGCCACTGTTTTGGTATATGAAACCAGAACTCACTTTCTGTGTACTTATGAAAACTGATTTTTATAAAATACATGTGCTGGTTAATAAATTCCAGAAAAATTATAATAAATTTCTATAATTAACAAGGATCATTTTGGTACTTTATTTTATATAAAATTGAACTTTTTGTCTATCTCAAAAATTGTTGGAATCAGTTGATTTATTTATTGAATAATTATTTTGTGTTGTTTTGTGTTTTAGTCGTATTGGACCTCACCCCGCACTAGTGTAAAGACCCTAGAAAGTTCGTTTGAGTATTGTGTCACCCCACATTGGTCTCCTATGCTAAATTCATCATTTTGGCTAGGTGCCCAGTCACAAGTTGTGTTGCACCACTTAGTATCTTAGTGTTTAACTTAGTGTAAAAACTAAGTTATGTATTTATTTCTACAGTGACGAGTTACCAGGCATCTATAGCATTCTTATCGCTGCTTTGTTTTGCTAGAGGTAAGTACTTTCTACGAACTTTATATACTGCTATAACAATAAATTGCGATTCACCAACCATGTTAAATGCTGATCCTTGGGGTAGCAAGTTAAAACTTTGCATGTTGTATTACTTTCAGTCTCTGCCATATTTAGGATAATTTTCATCTCTCACATGTTTAAACAACGGGTTAAGGGGAAACTGCTAGTAGTGTACGTGATCATGACCCCTTCTCCGTATGTATTTACCGAGCACCGTTACATTCTATATGTATCTGTGTCGTATGTCTGGTCCCGCATTTTTGTATGGATGTACACCGATGCCGTTAAGTGTACGTATGTACACTTTAGAAAATTGATATGTACCATTGTATATCCTGATTACCTATTGACTGATCACTCACCTACTACAGTTTTAAACTTTAAAAACTATAAATTATTGACATGATAAAATGTAGCTAAAATCGGATAAACATGATATGTCATTCATTTTCATCACATGATCAGTATTATATGTTTGTTAGATACAGTACTTGCTTCCGTCCTGACAGGATAACGTTGTAGGTATCCTTACTGAGGAGGAGTTACTCTGCGACTCATATTATGGAGATACTGTCGAGGACCAGGCTTTGTCTTACGAGAATGTACCTGCGGGGAAACTCGTATATTTTGCGTAGTTGTTTGGGATATTTAGTGTAGTCATGTATTAGAATACGTATTTTGTAACTGAACATATATCCAGTTTTATATTTCAGACTTGTACTTGGACTTATTTCTTTATGAGACGACTTTTGTGTTTGGAGCATTTATGACTTTTATTTAGAACTGTTAGCACATTTACTCTTAACTTGTTACTTCTAGAACAGCTTACTGCGCTTTATCTCAAGCATAGGCTGGACATGACTCGGCCCGGCCCAACAATTTGGGTAGCGGGTTGTGACAATAAGATACTTCATCAGTCGATCCCGCTTTGGGCAAGATCGTGGAGAAAATGATACGATGAAGTTCATAGAAATATGGGTTAAGAAATTTAGCAAGTAACTTACATGGACGAGTGTTGGGAGTACACAAATCATCCTTGAAATTCTCAAGGGATGATCCATCGGGAAATTGAAACTTGCGTGCATCGACAAGTTTCTCCCAAGAATTGGGTTCCGGGATCTCGAGATATTCCGCAAGTTCAAAATCATCAAAAGTGATGTCAATTTCGGCGACACGAGAATAGATTCGTGTGTCATCAAAGGTGAGATTATAGTAAAACATTTGGATAGCATTCAAATATATAAGAGATGATGTAGAAACTAACTCATCTAGACAAAGATCATGGAACAAAGAGTCATATCTAAAAAATATTGTGAAATTGATAGGATGACCCGCATACACACTCCTTGAACGAAAATCATTGAATCATTCATTGGAAGCCTCCAATGAAACAAAAATTTGTTCATTGAATGTGTTAGGGTCATGAGGTGGTGGAGGATTAAAAAGTGGATGAATTGGAGGAGCAAGAGGAGGAGGAGGATTGGATGATGAAGCACCTTTACTCCTTCTTCTCTTGCCTCTTCCAAAAAGTCTAGGAGCCATAAAAAATTGAAAGAGATGAAGAAACAAAGTTATACCTTAAAAATAGATGGAGTAGGATGGAAGAGAATGATCCAAACGCTATGCTCCTTGAGTTTAGGGAAGAAAATCCCAATAATTGAGATTTCTAGGGTTAGGGTTTTGAGAGGATGAACTTGGAGAGGGTTTAGAGGTGGCAATGGAGAAGAAAGAGAAGGAAATTCCCGAAATATGAAGTTAGGGTTGGCTAGTCGGGTGAAATCTGGATCGTTGGATCAAAATAAATGGAAGGCTGAGAGCTATCTTGGGTTCTGGAATCAGCAGACCGAACTCGGCCCGAACTCTGTGTTTCATATATGTGATATATGAAACACTTTGATATGAGCTATATATATTGTGTGCCTGGATTAGAACTTGTCACAGGTAATATCTCTTTACGGGAGAGCTGACATGTTCACTTACGGGGGAGCTATTATCTCTATGTGTCCAGGTATGGATGTTGCGACATAAAAATATCATATTTTTGTCAATAATCAAAATGGGAAAGATTGTTGACCCAAACTGATTACAGTCAACCTAATCTTGATAATTAACAAAATAATATTTGTCATAGTCCAACTAGACACATCAAGCTCTATTAACATCCAAGATCGATCAACTCATCATATCAGCTCAAGACGACATCTGCTTCAGACCAGCTGCTGTTTGTATTCTGGAGTCTGTATTTTACTTTTATTGAGTCTAGGCATACTGAGCATCTTAGGGCTAGACTTATCCCTCACAACTCCACTCAACCAAAAGCCAAATCAGCCCAACAAGCCTAACTGCCTTTGAATATTCTATTCCCATGAAGACAGAGTTCGGGCCGAACTCTGCCTCCACACAGAGTTCGGGCCGAACTCTGTCCCCTAATTTTCAAGACCTAATTTGTATGGACTGCGAGATGCTAGTTGTCCAACGGCCAAAAAATTTGAATTCATGACACAGAATTCTGGCCGAATTCTGTCTATCCCGACTAGTATAAATAGGCCTTGAATTCTCTCATTTTCAATCATCCAATCTTCTCATTCTCTTCTCTTCTATAGCCTACATACTAAAGAGCCTAATCTTCCCATCCAACTTAGCCATCAAACTTTCCAACCGTCCAAGGTGCTCAGTGTGAGTCAACTAGAAGTTTGAGTGCAAGAAGTTATAAGTCACTTGGAAAAGTCCAAGTTTTGCCACAGCGATCTTTGTAAGAAGTTGACGTACTCTTCTGAGAAAAGGCACGGGGTGTAACTGCTATTTCACAAATAGTGGATTTCAATCCAGAGCTAAAGTTCTCAGGCCTGGACTAGTCCTCCACGAGAAAAACTAGGTTAAAACTGTTGTGTCTGCGAATGCTCTTCTGATCTTTATTTACTTTTGCATTTCTCTCTGATTTATTTACTATCATGATAGTTACTTTGTGGAGGTGATATAGTGTCACGACCCGTTACCCAAATTGTTGGGCCGGGCCGAGCCATGTCCAGCCTACGCTTAAGATAAAGCGCAGTAAGCTGTTCTAGAGATAACAAGATAAGACTAAATATGCTAACAGTTCTATAAGTGAAGAAGAGTCATAAATGCTCCAAACACAAAAGTCATCTTATATATGAATGTCCAAAGTACAAGTCTGAAATGTAAAACTGGATACATGTCCAGTTACAAAATATGTAGTCTAATACATGACTACACTAAGTATCCCAAGTGACTATGCAAACTAGGCGAGTCTTCCCGCAGGAACATCCTCGTATGGCAAAGCTGGGTCCTCGGCAGTAACTCCATAATATGAGTCGCAGAGCAACTCCTCCTCAGTAAGGATACCTATAATGTTATCCTGTCAGGACGGGAGCAAGTACAACCTCTACAACTAAAGTACTGAACATATAATGAAAGAGATGTACAACAAGAAACATGGTGTGATAAGTCTATAAAACAGGAAATACTGGAAAACATGGCCTCATGGTACAACTGGGATCACAGTATCATAGTAACATAGGGAACATGGCATATCATAGTTTAATTGGTTCTTTTTAGAAATGACAATATATAGTTTAAAAGTTTAAAACTGTAGTATGTACGTGAATCAGTCAATAGGTAATCAGGATGTACAGCGGCACATATCAAGTTTTTCTGGCATGCACGTACGTGCACGAACGGTATCGGTGTATATCCATACACAAACGCAAGATCAGAACCTACGGCAAGGTTACATATAGAATGTCGCCGAGCGCGGTAAATACATACGGAGAAGGGGGTCATGTTCACGTATAATACTAACAGTTTTCCCTTAACCCGTTATTTAAACATGTGAGAGATATGAAAACAGTAAAAACATGTAGGAGATACTGGGAGCAGTATAAGCATGGCAGGTACTGAAAGTAATACAACATGTGAAGACATAACTTGCTACCTCAAGGATCAGTATTTTAATAGGGTTAATACATGTTCTAGCATTAAAAGACAGTAAATGAGTGTGTAGATGTACTTGCCTGGGATCCTGCTGTCAATATGAATCAAGGCTCGGAGTGAAGCCACAGTCCTAAAGATGAGATAATACAATAGCTAATCAGGGTGAAAAGACATACTATAATGTCTAGGTCAACTAGGACAACCTGGGTCAGAGGTTGACTTATAGTTGACTTTGGTCAACTCCGGTCAATTCCAAGTCCAAAGTGGGGTGACATGCTACTTTAACTAGCTTCCTAGGGTCTTTACACTAGTGAGGGGTGAGGTTCAACACGGCTAAAGCTCAAAGTAGCACAAAAACTTGCAAGTCGTAATTAATCAATAAATAAATCAAATGATCATTGTGTTCCAACAATTTTTGAGATAGACAAAAAAGCTCAATTATATATAAAATAAAGTACCAAAATGATCCTTGTTAATTATAGAAATTTATACTAATTTTTCTGGAATTTATAAACCCTCATAGATATTTATTAAAAATCAACAAACATATGTATCCTGAAAATGGGTTCTGTTTTCCTATTTTTATAAAATACCAAAAGTACTTATTAAATGCTGAAAAAATTATAATAAATTAGCTAAATTAACATAGTATTTAAATACAATTTTTCCAGAATTTTTACAGCACTTAAAATATATAAAAAAATTCAAAACAGCCTAACCGGATTATCCGACGGATTACAGCGGATTACCGGCGGATTTTCCGTTCCGTCACAGCAAGTTTTGTGGTGAAAGTTCGGATTTTCCGACGGATTTCCGCGGATTTTCGACGGATTTTCCGAACCGTCGCAGAAAGTTGATTTTTGAACTCAAAACTTGTTTCGGCCATAAAAACTTCGTTTTAAATCGAAATTCGGACTTTCAAAAGTCAAAATTGAATAGAATTGAATTTCCTACAACATGGAAGTATTAGTTTTCACAAATCAAAACATTTGATAGATCAAAACCTCAAAATACTCGAAAATCATATCTAGAAACTCAGATCTACGTAATACTGTCGATCAAAACCAAAAGTGCTATATACTAAACATGTTAACAATTTAAAGAAGCAAATTATAGGCCAATAAAACTTTAGTTTCTATGGAAAACAAAAATAAAGCCTGGTCATGTCACTTTTGAGCAAGATGTACTTGCCTAGGTTAAGCTCCAAGCCTAATCTTCTACTCCACCACCAAGAGGGGTACGAAACCACACTCTAGACCTCAAGGCCAAGCTCTTGGCAAGCTCCAAGGGAAGAGAAGGGAAGAAGAAATGAAGAGAGAGTGAAGAGAATGAAAAGAGAGAGGAGAGAGAAAGTGAAATGGTATATATAGAAGGGGGAATTAATCTTAGCCGTCGGATCGTGATCCATGTCAAAATCTAAGTCAATCATGGCCATTCAAACAAAACCAATTATCCATTGGATAATAGAGTGCATCTACACTATTCACGAAAATATCTTAAACACTATTCACGAAAATATCTAAACACTATTCACGAAAATATCCGAAATACTATTCATGAAAATATCAGAAACCGAAAATATCTAAAGTGTAGAAAATCTGTCCGGGCGGTATGCCGTCGGTATACTCCGGTATACTGGCGGTATGCCGGCCAAGGAAAAATCTATAAGTTAGAAAAAATCTCAAAGCATTACGAAAACCAAAAAAATACGAAATACGTTACAAAATACGTATTTAAATTAAATACAATTAAAAATTATAAAAAACTATTTTTTTTGAAATCCAGGGGCTTACAAATCTTTCCTCCTTGAAAAATTTTGTCCTCAAAATTTACAAGGATAGAAGACTCTACAAACATTCTAACATAACAAGCAATGCAAAAATGACTAAGGCTACGATCAAAACTAACCTCCCGAAACCTGCTCCGGCTCCGGCTCAAGAGCTAGACTATAAGCCTTCCCTTGGGGTCCCTTGGCTACTGGGCAGTCCCGAATCTGATGGATGGCAGACCCACAAGCTAAACACTGCCCTAACCTCTTCCTACAAACGAAAGCGTCGTGGCCTACCCTTCTACAGAATGAACACATAGACCCCTTCTGCTGCTGCTGAGGTCCCGGGGCTCTAACTGGCGGGGTCGGGTGATGTGATGTAGGGGAACGGTAAGTCTGCTGGGGCGGCGTCAGTGCTCTCTGCTGGAAAGCCTGACGCTTGGACGGTCCCTCATGATGTACAGAAGCCGGCCTCTTGCTAGACAGAAGACGCTCCTCGATGCTCTGGGCCAACTCTAGGCTCTGGTAGTAGTCAGTCGTACCGTTCGCCACTATAAGAATGCCAATGTCTGGAACTACACCATGGCAAAACCTACGGGTCATCTCCTCTGGATCTGCAACCAGACTAGGAGCAAAACGGCTCAGGCGACTAAACTCTGCCGCATAGTCATCAACAGAACGGTTCCCCTGCTGGATGTTCTGGAATCGTAGCCCCATGGCTACTCTAGCAGTGGTCGAGAAGAATTTCTTCTTGAACTGGGTCTTGAACTGATCCCAAGTGGCTCTCCCTCTCGCAAACAATGGCTCATTCCGGAACCAGACTCCTGCTAGGTCTATCAGCAGAAATCCTGCTGCCTCGACCTGGAGGTCATCCGGCATCCTAACTCCAAGAAGCTTCCTCTCCACCGAGTCGAGCCAGTCATCTGCTACTACTATGCCCTCAGTCCCTGAGAACTCCTTGGGATTCAAACCCATGAAGTCCTTGATCGTCCCCGCTCTCTGCCGTGGCTCTACATGTGGTAGGACCACGGGACGTTCCCCAGAACGCTCCATGCTCTGGCGGAGTAGGGTAGTCTGCTCCTGATGGGTTGTTAGGAACCCCTGAATCAGAGTGAGCAGCTGGTTCCCGTCGAGTGTGACGGAAGCCTGGATAGGTATAGTGATAGGGGTGGTGGAAGTATTGGGTCCTGTTGGGCCTGGGATGTGGAAGGTGGTGGAGGCATCTGGGTTGGTAGATTTGTGGAGTGGGAGAGTGTGGTAGGTGAAGGTGGGAGTGTATCAGTCAACTGGTCAGCTGACTGGATAGGGAGTACACCATTCTCAGGTGTAACATACTGGGATGAACGAGTAAGCACCATCTAAATTACAATAAAAAGGACTTATAAGGACTTATTTAAAGTAAGCAATCACATACAAGGAAATCTAATTATAATAGCAAACATGCGATATATTTTCTATGTTGCAATCCTAGCATTCCTCTAGGTGTTCTAAGCGTCTTTTCTAATGTTGTCTAATTACCTTAAGTTCCTAATTGCAGGCATGCTTGGTACAATAACGTAACCAAACAATTTAGTCAGGACCTGCATGGGCCACCACTAAAAATATGTCACGACCCGTTACCCAAATTGTTGGGCCGGGCCGAGCCATGTCCAGCCTACGCTTAAGATAAAGCGCAGTAAGCTGTTCTAGAGATAACAAGATAAGACTAAATGTGCTAACAGTTCTATAAGTGAAGAAGAGTCATAAATGCTCCAAACACAAAAGTTATCTCATATATGAATGTCCAAAGTACAAGTCTGAAAGGTAAAACTGGATACATGTCCAGTTACAAAATATGTAGTCTAATACATGACTACACTAAGTATCCCAAGTGACTATGCAAACTAGGCGAGTCTCCCCGCAGGAACATCCTCGTATGGCAAAGCCGGGTCCTCGGCAGTAACTCTATAATATGAGTCGCAGAGCAACTCCTCCTCAGTAAGGATACCTACAACGTTATCCTGTCAGGACAGAAGCAAGTACAACCTCTACAACTAAAGTACTGAACATATAATGAAAAAGATGTACAACAAGAAACATGGTGTGATAAGTCTATAAAACAGGAAATACTGGAAAACATGGCCTCATGGTACAACTGGGATCACAGTATCATAGTAACATAGGGAACATGGCATATCATGGTTTAATTGGTTCTTTTTAGAAATGACAACATATAGTTTAAAAGTTTAAAACTGTAGTATGTACGTGAATCGGTCAATAGGTAATCAGGATGTACAGCGGCACATATCAAGTTTTTCTGGCATGCACGTACGTGCACGAACGGCATCGGTGTATATCCATACACAAATGCGAGATCAGAACCTACGGCAAGGTTACATATAGAATGTCGCCGAGCGCGATAAATACATACGGAGAAGGGGGTCATGTTCACGTACAATACTAACAGTTTCCCCTTAACCCGTTATTTAAACATGTGAGAGATATGAAAACAGTAAAAACATGTAGGAGATACTGGGAGCAGTATAAGCATGGCATGTACTGAAAGTAATACAACATGTGAAGACATAACTTGCTACCTCAAGGATCAGTATTTTAATAGGGTTAATACATGTTCTAGTATTAAAAGACAGTAAATGAGTGTGTAGATATACTTGCCTGGGATCCTGCTGTCAATATGAATCAAGGCTCGGAGTGAAGCCACAGTCCTAAAGATGAGATAATACAATAGCTAATCAGGGTGAAAAGACATACTATAATGTCTAGGTCAACTAGGACAACCTGGGTCAGAGGTTGACTTATAGTTGACTTTGGTCAACTCCGGTCAATTCCAAGTCCAAAGTGGGGTGACATGCTACTTTAACTAGCTTCCTAGGGTCTTTACACTAGTGAGGGGTGAGGTTCAACACGGCTAAAGCTCAAAGTAGCACAAAAACTTGCAAGTCGTAATTAATCAATAAATAAATCAAATGATCATTGTGTTCCAACAATTTTTGAGATAGACAAAAAAGCTCAATTATATATAAAATAAAGTACCAAAATGATCCTTGTTAATTATAGAAATTTATACTAATTTTTCTGGAATTTATAAACCCTCATAGATATTTATTAAAAATCAACAAACATATGTATCCTGAAAATGGGTTCTGTTTTTCTATTTTTATAAAATACCAAAAGTACTTATTAAATAATGAAAAAATTATAATAAATTAGCTAAATTAACATAGTATTTAAATACAATTTTTCTAGAATTTTTACAGTACTTAAAATATATAAAAAAATTCAAAACAGCCTAACCGGATTATCCGACAGATTACAGCGGATTACCGGCGGATTTTCCGTTCCGTCACAGCAAGTTTTGTGGTGAAAGTTCGGATTTTCCGACGGATTTCCGCGGATTTCCGACGGATTTTCCGAACCGTCGCAGAAAGTTGATATTTGAACTCAAAACTTGTTTCGGCCATAAAAACTTCGTTTTAAATCGAAATTCGGACTTTCAAAAGTCAAAATTGAATAGAATTGAATTTCCTACAACATGGAAGTATTAGTTTTCACAAATGAAAATATTTGTTAGATCAAAACATCAAAATACTCGAAAATCATATCTAGAAACTCAGATCTACGTAATACTGTCGATCAAAACCAAAAGTGCTATATACTAAACATGTTAACAATTTAAAGAAGCAAATTATAGGCCAATAAAACTTTAGTTTCTATGGAAAACAAAAATAAAGTCTGGTCATGTCACTTTTGAGCAAGATGTACTTGCCTAGGTTAAGCTCCAAGCCTAATCTTCTACTCCACCACCAAGAGGGATACGAAACCACACTCTAGACCTCAAGGCCAAGCTCTTGACAAGCTCCAAGGGAAGAGAAGGGAAGAAGAAATGAAGAGAGAGTGAAGAGAATGAAAAGAGAGAGGAGAGAGAAAGTAAAATGGTATATATAGAAGGGGGAATTAATCTTAGCCGTCGGATCGTGATCCATGTCAAAATCTAAGTCAATCATGGCCATTCAAACAAAACCAATTATCCATTGAATAATAGAGTGCATCTACACTATTCACGAAAATATCTTAAACACTATTCACGAAAATATCTAAACACTATTCACGAAAATATCCGAAACACTATTCATAAAAATATCAGAAACCGAAAATATCTAAAGTGTAGAAAATCTGTCCGGGCGGTATGCCGTCGGTATACTCCGGTATACTGGCGGTATGCCGGCCAAGGAAAAATCTATAAGTTAGGAAAAATCTCAAAGCATTACGAAAACCAAAAAAATACGAAATACGCTACAAAATACGTATTTAAATTAAATACAATTAAAAATTATAAAAAACTATTTTTTTTGAAATCCAGGGGCTTACATATAGAGTTAATTTTTATTCTGTGATTATCGATACAAACTCTATTCACCCCCCCTCTATAGTTGCCTACACGTTATTTCATATTCTTCTTGAAGTAGCCCTTCTAGCCGCAATTAAAAGCATGCCCCGTCCTTACTGCATTTGATCTTGAGGGAACTAGACTCCACTTTCATATTCTTGAAGCATTTCTCTTGTTATTGAAGGTTATTTTATGCTTACTCTTTTGATCCCTTGATGGATCATGTTTACCTTAGCAAATTGCTTGGACAAAGCCTCCACTTTGATCTTGCTCCTTGCCTCATCCTCAATACGAATGAATCACATAAGGTCTTCTAGCTTCACTTTCGCATTCTTGTGGTACATGTTAATTATGAAGTGATCCTAACTTGGAGGGAGTTTAGAGAGAATAACTCCCACAATAAACTTGTCTACTAGACGAATCTTCTCTTCCTCTAGCTTATGTTGAAGCTTCATGAGCTCCTTCACTTAGGGCAAAATAGTCTTCTCGTCTTCAATTCCATCAACATGAATTTGTTAACGAGATAAAAATTGGACATATTTTCATCATCCTTGTACTGCTTATCAAGAGACTCCCAGATGTTTGTAGCCTTTTTATTCTTGCTATAAGATTCAACTAAGATGATATTGGGCATATTTTTATTGTCCTTGTACTACTGCTTATCAAGAGACTCTGAGATGTCTTTAGCCTTTTTCTTCTTGCTATAGTATTAAGGAATCATTCAAAGAATCGAGGATTAACATTTTACAGAGATTGTTATCTCTCTTCCAATGTTGTTGTATAGATACCACATCGCCGATGATTTTAGAATTATTAGAAATTGGAGCAACTGATTATGCATCAGTTAGAACGTACTCCACGTTGACGAATTGAAGATTCAATCTTATCTTCCTCTTCTAGTTGTTGTACTGCTCTCCACTTAATTTTTTCAGTTTGTGAAAGCTTGTATTCAAAATACTTGTTCAGATTTCTATCACGTAAAGTGATAATAAAGGATATTCTTGCAACTTTATAGATCACAAGAATCTCACTTTGAGGTTGTTGTTGAAATTCGAAAAATTACCTACAAGTCTTTAAAATTGATCCACAAAAGTGGTATAATAGTATAACTTACTAATTAGTGTAGACATTGATGTAAATTGCTAATAAAATGCAACGAAGTTGCTAGTAGAAAGAATTGACTGAAAAGTAGTAAAACGGTTGTAAATTGCTGGTTGGGGTGATGAATATCATCATTGCTCAAGGCGAGATTTGGCCTTTCGTTGGTTTACTTATAGAAACCAACAAGTACGAAATAACTTCTGGAACGCTCTTTGTCACATTGCTTCATGGACAAGCACTGACATGCTAGTGGACTCACTGCTAGAGAATTTCTCTTTTTTGTTTCTCTCTAAAATTTTGATTTCTCCTCTAAGCACTAAGTGCTAGAGCTACCTCATATAGGAGAAACCCACTAATTAGTAGTAATCATCCACCAAAGGCGTAGGTGGATTTACTAGGAAGTAACTTCCTAATAATTAAGGAGTTACATGCAATAACTCCCTAATAAATATAACACTTATAAATTGATCAACCTCCAACTGCAGCAAAATTACGATACTGGGACAGAGCAACAGTATAGCGACACAGTCCTGCAAAATTGTGCTACTGTAAAGTGACAGTTTGCGCTAGGACTGGGCATACGGTTCCGACCCAGCTCGAACCAAGTCGGTTCATAAATTTTGGAATTTAAATGAGATGGACTGGGGCGGGTCATTTGACATTAATTGGTCGGGACAAGTCCTATTTTTAAAATAAACGGACTCCCGGTCGAACCTGTTTCTAGGTGTATGTATATATTTTTTTAATCAATTTTCTGAATTTTTTTGTTATTATAGTCTATATATAATAGAATATGTTATTTTTTAGTAAACAAATTCTAGAAATTTAAGAAGACATTAGACTTGTTTTGTTCTCATAGATAATATAACATATGTAAATGTTTACTATTATAGTTTGTGGAAAAAAATTACTATTTTTGGGACCCGTTTGGACCCGCGGGTCGGCCCGGTTTGAACCCGTTTCGAATGGGTCGAATCCGGTCCGGTTCCAATAATTTTTGGACCCGGCCCGGCCCGCCAACTAACGGGTCCGATCCGGGTCCATTAAATTTGGACCCGGCCCGACTTATGTCCAACCCTAGTTTGCGCCCTTCGTCTGAGTTCATTTAGCCCCTTTAGGACCTAGCTCCAAAGGAATCTCTCTAAGAAATTGGTGACAAATAAAATAATTGGTATATGATTTGAATCTTGTCCGCTAGTAAAACCTCCCTACATGCATACCACTTGAACTAACACTTCATATGTAGAAGTCAATAAATGAATACTCAAATATTGAAATACACACACGTACATACTTGTATTTTGTCTCAAAATGGAATGACAAGACCTGGTTGTTAGAATTTATTGTACCCTGTCGATTCATGAGATGAAGAACATAAATTAATTGCGGAAGCATACCTGAATCCATTGCTAGGCTTGATGGATCTTGAAGCGGTCGTCCTTTTGTGGGGTTCGATCTTCCAACTTGTTACGACCCTTAATGACAAAGAAGAATCTGAATCCTTTGTCTTTCTCTTTCTGTTGATGGGGATGCAAAAGAGAAAAAGAGAAAATCTCTCTTTTGGTGGCCGTATGAGTTGGGGACCTTAACCCTAATGAATACATATATTTATATGTTTTGACATTTCTAATTTGGCCCCTCATCAAATTAGAATTATCTCCGGTATCTACACATTAACTCCATGACAATTATACCCTTAAGCCAATTTCCAAATAGACCACTTTAATTTGGCTTAATTATTTAGATAGCCTAAACACAATTAATTTTACATGTGTGGCCCCTTAATTATTGAATAATTCTAACAATCTTCCATTGGGTCACATATGTAACCTTATAATTGTGTTAACCTTAGTGAGCTCATAAATTGCTATCTTAATCCTTAGGGTATATCCGGACAATCTCGTCCATTAACCATATCAACATAGGATCAAAGCGGCATTCGTCATATATAGCGTAACTAAACCATCAATGGTCACATATACCAATATAGCTAAATGACATAGATCAATCATGGATGCGTAGCATGGAAATTATACGCAATGTGATCAATACATGTCTATTTCCAACTGGTCCACCTTAATTTTAGTGAGATCAATACTTTAACATAATGAAAACAGAATGAACTGAATTTCCATATATTTGATCAGATAAATATCTAAAATACTTTAATACATAAATGTGTCCAAAACCAAATAGCACCCAAATACATAAAATACAAACTTCCACTATATTGTCACATACTTGATTGAGATAACACCCATATGAGCAATATGCTCATGAAAGACCCTGGGTGCTAATGCTTTTGTGAGCGGATCCGCTAAAATGGAGTTTGTCATAATGTGCTATATGGACACTTTAACCATTCTGAATTTTTTTCCTTCACAACTAAAATTTTTATGTCAACATCCTTTGACTTATACAACTTCTTATTGTTATTAGAATACAGTACTGCTGATTTATTGTCACACCATAATTTTATGTGGTCTTTCAACACCGTACTGTAGGCGCAGCCTTGTGACAAAATTTTGCAACCATATTCCCTGAATAGATGTCTCATAGCATGTTATAAACCTTGCTGCCATGGTGAAAGAAATTATGAGTGCATGTTTTGTAGGAACGAAGTCGTAAAGCAGAATACTCTAGAGGGGGGTGAATAGAGTAGGCAGTAGAATATTGCTAATTAAAAATCTTGTTAGCAGTTAGATCACAGATATAAAAATAATCACAAAGTAAATGACATAAATTAAAAGTGATCAGAAGGCAAATGCAAACACCAAAATTTATACTGGTTTTCCTCTTGTGAGGACTAGTCCAGTCGGAAGAACTCTAGCTTCCAGTTGAATCCACTATTGAAAAATCCTGCAAGTTTTTATACGAAGTCCTTGCAACTTCTACAGACGCGAGCTTTGATACGAAGAACTCGACCAACTTCAATTGTGAAGAGTTGTATCTTCTATCAAGCCTCTGATTACAATCGCTCTGAAACTTCTAGACCGTACCGCACTGGCAAATTGACTAGAGGATTGTAACTGGCTTGGGATTTGAAAATGAAAACTTTTTAGAACTCTTTGGAAGAAATGTAAGCTTTAGAAGAGAAGAGATTGAAAGTGAATTGGTGATTTGAAATGATCGAAATCCTTCTCTATTTATAGCTTTTCCAAAGACAGAACTCTGACAGAATTCGGACAGAATTCGGACAAAACTCTTTGTAACAAACCGTAACTGAAGGGTGACCAAGTTCAAAATCAAACGTTCACTAACGTTCATCTTGGCCGAACTCTGGCCGAACTCGGACCGAGTTCTGCTAGGGTTCTGCCAGTTCATTTTTGAGAAAAATTAATTTGACTTTTTGAAAAGTCCTTCAGAAGCTTTTTATAATAAGGATGTTTTTCAAAAACATAGGTCATTTGTAAAAGAATAGGATAGTTTTGAAAAACGATTTCGGATAGCCTATTTGCCAGTATGACTCGGTGTACAATGTATTCCTAGACTCAATAAAATGAAAAATTACATTGCTTTGAAGGAAATATATTCTGAATGGCAAACGGCTTCAGTCTTGAACATAGTTGATATCCATCGTTGAGCAGTGTCCAAAACGTCGTAGGTAAACATCTGAATTGACTTGCATTTATATCGAGACAGAGTTTGATCAATTATTAAAATCAGATTTGACCATGACCAATGGGCCAATAATCTTTCCCATTTTGATAATTGACAAAACTTGTCGATATAACATCTGAGTATGGATCAATTCAAAAATGTGTAATACCAGAGAAAACAAAAATTGTTCATAACCTGCATTCATGAAGATGTTAGATCTATTTCTCCCCCGTTGTCACTTAGCAAAATAATTGCAAAAGAGAAAGCTCTCCCGCAATAAATGCATAAGTAACAAACAGTGAAGAAACACACAAAAATATACAAAATATTCATCACAGGCATGGTAGAAACAGTTAAAAAGATATTGTATAAACAACACAGGCATGTTATTTGTCACAGGCAGTTTTAATATGAAGCAGAAAGAGAGATAATGCTAGAATAAAACTGAAACAAATAAAGTACTGAATAATAAACTAATATGCCAAACTGAGGCATAATAAAAACCATGTCTATGAAGTGTCACATAATAACTAAAATAAAGGTGCTGATAATAACTTGGAATGTCGGAGCATTTCCAAGTAAACATAAGACAAAAATAACAGTCTCATAAATCATAACATCTCAAAAGTCATCATCCTCATCATCATCGTCATCAGCTGCAGCGCCAGCATGTCCAGAAGGACCAGCTCCAGAAGTACCAGCTCCAGAAGTACGAGGAGTGGCACCAGAAGTATGATACCAATCGTAAGCGTTCCCTGGCTGGAACCGAGAGTGGATCGCCTCATCATCAACGCGGTATCCAGAACAGAAGGGTCTCGAGGTAGAGAGCTAGCTGAGTGACCCGTCTGTGCAAATCTCAGATCGACGAAGGAGTTGGCAATAGCCTGGAACCGAGTCACGTCACGGAACTCATGTTCTCTGGAAGTCTCAACATAAAAGGACTGCAGATCTGATAGGTGCTGATGAATACCCTCAAATGTCATAGGATAAGAATGAGGAGGACCAGGTGCTGTAGGAGTAGGTGCAGGAAGAGCAGGTGCAGTAGGTGAAGGAACAGTGGCAATGCTGCGACGAGAGAGTTTGAGGAACTTGGGTTCAGGGTCAACAGCACAAGTAGAGAGGTTAATGTCAAATCTCTGAAAGATGCGTGGGATGATCATCGCATAAGAGAGGTTGCGGTCTCTTCCGCGACATCTACCCATCATCTGAATGATAGTCTTAGGGGCAAAAAAAGGAACCCCCTTAAGAATGTGATATAGAACAGAAAGCTCAAGTGCAGTGACATCATCTTTGGAAGTAGATTTTGGAAGTAAAGTGGAATAGATAATGCGATGTAATTCGTAGTTAAACAAGTTCAAGTTATTAGCCTTGAACTTTCCAGGACGAGCGCGTGCGGGCGCACAAAGCTCATTATTGAAACTAACGAGAGTCGTACTATCGGAGAAATCAAAATCAGTGATGTCATCAAGCGGGGCACCTTCGTTTGGAATACCAAGGATTTTTGCTAACGTTTTATCAGTGAATTCGATATCTATCCCTCCGACACGTGTTCTCGCGGTGAAAGTGTCTAACACAAAATTACAATAGAATAATCTAATAGAATTAGTAGCAATAGAAAATTGTAAGGTAACAAAGTGTTGTAACCCTAATGCCTCAAAGTAAGGGCGGTGATCCGGAAAGATAGTCCATTTGATCGGTGAACCAGTACAAATAGTACGTATAATAAAATCGGCATACCACAATAAAGCTTGGTCGGAAGTTTTAAAGTAAAACTCGTCCGATGCACCGTCGTCCGATTGGACCGAAGAAAAGAGGGAATCCGTATGCGGATCCGAAGACGATGCCTCTTCACTGGCATTGGTCTTCTTCCTCTTGAAGGGATTGAACTTAGGCATTCTTTTCCAAAATTCTAGAAACCCTAAGAATTGAAAAGTGGAGAAGAAAAGGAATTATACCTTCCAAGAATTGGATATATTATTGAAGATGAAATTCTCTGCACGAATCCAAAGTTTGGATGAAGATCTCCACACGGATTGGAAGAACAAGGGTGGAGAAGAGCTAGGGTTTGGAGGCACGGCTGCTGCTGTTTGAGGATGTTTGGAAGAATGAAGAAGAAGGGAGCCTCGAGTTCTGGCTGGTATATATATATACCCAGCCGAACTCTGGCCGAATTCGGACCGAAGTCGGGCCGAATTTGCCAAGGGTTGCCTGACTATATATATATATATATATATATATATATCAAAAATAATAATGAGGGGGCCACATCTTTTTCATTAATTAGTTTCAAATGTTTAATTCAGAGTTTAGTAATTTTAAATCTCAAAATAATATAATTAATATTATTTTATAAATTAATATTCTTTACTCAGTATCTGTCTCGGATTGGCTGTAGGAGTACTGTCCCAGCTAACGGAGGTTCACCGGGGAACTCTTAAGTACCGTTTCGCTTCGACCGTAGTTGTGGTGACAGACAGACACTTTTTAGGCTTGTCTCGAAAACAGTTATCGAGTATCGAATAAATAATTAATAAAACAAAATTAATTAATATTATTGACATCTAAAATGCCTAATTCTCGACGTAAATAATTAAAACGATCTTCCACTAGAGATTTTGTGAGTATGTCAGCTAATTGATTCTGTGTGTCTATGTATACAAGGTCTATATCTCCATTTTGATGATGATCTCTAAGAAAGTGATGTCGAATCTCGATATGTTTAGTACAAGAGTGACATACTGGATTCTTAGTCAAATTAATAGAACTAGTGTTGTCACAGAAAATGGGTATGTGTGTAAAATACAATCAATAGTCTTCTAAAGTTTGTTTCATCTACAAAATTTGTGCACAACGTCCTGCGGCGATATATTCAGCCTCGGTTGTTGATAATGCAACAGAATTTTGCTTTTTACTAAACCAAGAGACTAAAGCTTTTCCTAGAAAATGACATGTGCCGCTGGTACTTTTTTTTATCTACTTTGCATCTGGCAAAATCAGCATCAGAATAACCGGTTAGGTCAAATGACGTGGTTTTGGAATACCATAAGCCGACAGAAGAAGTGCCTTTAAGGTATTGGAAGATACGCTTAACTGCGAACAGATGTGATTCCTTAGGATTAGCTTGAAAGCATGCACATAAATAAACACTAAACATAATTTCTGGTCGACTAGCAGTTAAATATAGTAAGCTACCGATCATACCTCGATACTTACATATGTCGACAGGTTTGCCTTGTTCATCAATATCAAGCTTGGTTGAAGTTGTCATTGGAGTGCTGAGTGGCTTGACTGCTTCCATGTCGAACTTCTTTAATAGATCCTTTGTGTACTTTGCTTGATTTATTTACATCCCATTGTTGGTTTGTTTGATTTGCAGTCCGAGAAAGAATTTCAGCTTTCCCATCATGCTCATCTCAAACTCATTCTGCATACACTTTAAAAATTCTTGACAAAGAGATTCATCAGTAGATCCAAAGATAATATCATCTACATAGACTTGAATCAAAAGAATATTGTTATTCAAAGATTTTATAAACAAAGTAGTGTCAACCTTTCCCTTTTAAAAAAACCGTTATCAAGTAGAAAAGAGCTTAGACGATCGTACCAAGTACGAGGGACTTGTTTCAGACCGTATAAGACTTTCTTCAACTTGAAAACATATTCAGGGAATTTGAAATCAGTAAAACCAGGAGGTTGAGCTACATAAACTTCTTCTTTTATAAAACTATTTAAAAATGCGCTTTTGACATCCATTTGAAATAATTTAAAATTATAAAAACATGCAAATGCACATAACATGCGAATGGATTCTAATCTCGCAACTGGGACATAAGTCTCATCGTAGTCGATACCTTCTTCTTGATTGTATCCTTGAGCTACGAGTCGAGCCTTATTACGAGTCACTAAACCATTTTCGTTCAGTTTATTTCAGAATACCCATCGGGTGCCAATGACCGGATGATCAATGGGCTTGGGAACAAGTTCCGAAACTTGATTCCGTTCGAATTGGTTTAATTTCTCTTGTATAGTATCTAACCAAAAATTATCACTACATACTTCATCAATATTTTTGGGTTCAAACTACGAGACAAAAGCAACACAAGAAGCTATATCTTTATTAGAGGAACGAGTACTTACACCCTTGGTAATCTCACCAATTACCAAGTCCTTTGGATGATTAGCCAAGAATCTCATTTCTTTTGGTGTAGTCTCAAGATTGCTAGTTTCGGCTTCTTTGCTTGGAGATTCATCTGATGCCTGATGTGATGGTTCTGTATCTCTGTGTAAAGGTTTTGCAGTAGCTGTACTTGGTACGATTATGTCTTTATTGTCATCATCGTCTAAGTGTTGATTTAGCTTATCAAACTTGACATTAATAGATTCTTCAATGATCATGGTTCTTTTGTTGAAGACTCTATATCCTTTGCTCTTTGCTGCATAACCTAAAAATATACCTTCATCGGTCTTTTCATCAAATTTACTCAAGTTATCTTTAGTATTAAGAATAAAACATTTACAACCAAAGATTTTGAAATATGAAACATTTGGTGTTCTATCAAACCATAATTCATAGGGAGTCTTCTTCGATATAGGTCGAATTAGAACCCTATTAAGAATATAGCATGTTGTATTTACAGCTTCAGCCCATAAGTATCTAGGTAGAATAAACTGGTTTAACATAACTATAGCCATTTCAGATAGAGTTCTGTTCTTACGTTCCACAACTCCATTTTGTTGCGGAGTCCTAGGACAAGAGAATTCATGCAAATAACCGTGTGTGTCACAAAATTGCTTGAATTCTGTACTCTCAAATTCGTCGCCATGATCACTACGAATATGAATAATCATGAACCCTTTTTCATTCTGTACTTTCTTGCAAAAGGTGACAAATTCTAATAATGCATCGTTCTTGCGTGCAAGAAAATAAATCCATGTATATCTAGAAAAATTATCTATAATGACAAATGCATATAACTTACCACCCAGACTAGCAATTCTACTTGGTCCAAATAAGTCCATATGCAACAATTGTAAAGGTCTAGTGGTACTTACAGCGTTCTTGGATTTGAATGCGGATTTGGTAGCTTTGTTCTTTTCACATTCACTACATACCGTATCCTTCTTGAAAGAAATATCCGGTAAGCCGCGTACCAACTTCTTCGTAGATAATCTTAAAATTGTATCCATGTTTGCATGACCGAGTCTCATATGTCATAGTTGACTGTCAATGCTTTTGGCCATCAAACATCTACCTGCTGTGTTAGCATCTTCCAACAAATAGAAAACATATATATTGTCTTCCCTAATACCTTCAAATATAGTACTACCAGTTGAACTATCAATTATAGTACATTTATCTTTTACGAAGTTAATACCATAACCGTGAACAGCTAAATGGCTTATGCTGAGCAGATTATGTTTTAACTCAGTAACTAGACAAACATCTTTAATCACTGGATAGGGAGTCTTACTAATGTCACCGATACCGATTATGTACCCTCTTAAATTATTATCGAAGGAGACGTATCCTTCTTTATTCCTCTTCGACAGTGTTACAAATAATGAAGCGTCACCGGTCATGTACCGTGAGCAACCGCTGTCGAGGATCCATTTGCTTCTAGCATGTGAAGGGCGTCCAACCTACAAAATAATTTGTAGATGAAACTCTTGGTACCCATTTCTTGTAGGGTCCTGACTGGTTAGTTTTCGGCATCCATGCATAAACATTTAAATCTACTAACTTTCTGATTCTATATGCAGAAGATATATGACCAATGAGGCCACAATAATGACATTTAGCATGTTGAGTGTTGAAAGTAGTGTGAGGTGCATGATTGGTAGGTTTTGGTTTTCTAGTATATAAGAATGCATGCCTATTAGTCTTCTTGGGCATAGTTTTGGTATGGTTTGGTCTGACAGTGTTGGGCGTGTTCCGATGATTCGGTAATTGACACGTGTTAGAATAGGAAGCAGCAACTTCAGGCCGTTTTCCTAAACTAATTTCCAACTTTTTGGAAGTGTCATATAATCTAGTATAGTCAGATGTGAGTGATTCTAATCTGACCTGTGCACACTGGAGACTCTTTCTCTCCTTAGATAGGTCTTTCTTTAACTGGATAGTAGTTTGGTCTTTTTCTTGGGATAGCTTAACAGTCTCGTGTAACAACAATTTAATAGAAGAAAGCTCGCCAGACTCAGTTAAAGAGTCATTATTTCTAACATGATCTAATTGGTCGGTAAGTCTTCCTATTTCACCTTTGTACTCTTTGAGTACCTTCTTAGAGGTTTCATATTTACTACGCAGTTTCCTGTAATCATCTAACAGTTCACTGAAAGCCTCTCCTAGTTGCTCAAAGGTGAAATCATCATAAGGATCAAATAGAGGATTAGTAATTACCTGATTACTAGTCATCTGATTGTTCATTGTTCATGATTCGGTAATTGACACGTGTAGATTTCTTCAGGTAGCCTTTGTCATATTTGTTGTTTTTCTTTGATGATGATGCCGTTGGACAGTCTTTCTTTATGTGTCCTTTCTTATTGCATCCGTAGCAAATAGAATCTTCCTCGTTGTTGTTGTTGTCTTTACTGTCTTTTGTTTTTCTATTAAATCTCATGAACTTCTTGAATTTTTTTACCCGAAAAGCTTGATCTTCAGAGTCGGAGTCGCTGTCGTCAGAATCATCTTTGATGGTTCTTCTATGTTGAGCCTTGAGAGCGATCGTCTTCTCTGACTTCTCCTTTGGTATAGCATCTTCAAAGTATTAAAGTTCTAACTCGTGAGTGAGTAGCTTACCCATGAGTGTTTCTAGAGACATTGTTGAGAGGTCGTTCCCTTCAATGATTGCTGTAGCTTTTGGAATCCAGTTCTTTGTAAGGGCTCGTAGAAGTTTGCAAATCTTCTCATGGTTACTGTAATCCTTGCCTAGTGAAGACAAAGTTCAAAATCAAACGTTCAAAATCAAACGTTCATCTTAGCCGAACTCTGGCCGAACTCAGACCGAGTTCTGCTAGGGTTCTGCCAGTTCATTTTTGAGAAAAATCAATTTGGCTTTTTGAAAAGTCCTTCAGAAGCTTTTTGTAATAAGGATGTTTTTCAAAAACATAGGTCATTTGTAAAAGGATAGGGTGGTTTTGAAAAACGATTTCGGATAGCCTATTTGTCAGTACGACTCGGTGTACAATGTATTCCTAGACTCAATAAAATAAAAAATTACATTGCTTTGAAGGAAATACATTATGAATGGCAAACGGCTTCAGTCTTGAACATAGTTGATATCCATCGTTGAGCAGTGTCCAAAACATCGTAGGTAAACATCTGAATTGACTTACATTTATATCGAGACAGAGTTTGATCAATTATTAAAATCAAGTTTGACCATGACCAATGGGCCAACATGTTTGACACTCATCCAAAATATATCTCCATTAGTCAGCATGACCTGATGTGGATCTTCTGCTGTGTTGGCATCCAACAAAATTGGAGTCGGAATACCTTATGATCTCCAAAATTATTTGATCTCCTACAAAGAGCATGTAATTCTTTGTTCTCTATTAATTACTTAAGTAGTTTGGCTGCTACCCAATGATCCATCTCATATTTGCTTAAATATCTGCCTAACATCCCAACTATGTACGCAATATCCGGACGCGTACATACTTGAGCATACATTAGACTCCCTACAACTGGTCATGAACGAAAAATCTATTGTATTTTCTTAATTTTAAGGCTAACCTTAGGGTACTTGATTGAGACCGAATTTGTCTTCTTTAACGAGAGGCGTCACCTGATTTGCATTGAATACTTTAATCAATATACAAAATCAGAAAATTATTCCTACTCCCACTGAACTTGTGATACACACAATCTTCAACAGTGTTCATCTCAAAACCAAACAAGATAATCACTTGAAGTACCTTTGACGAGAAGCTTGCTTGAGTTCATAAATAGATTTTGTCAATTTGCAAACCATATTCTTTGGATCTTTCGACACCTGGTTGCACCATATAAACTTTTTTATCAATGTTACCATTGAGAAATGTCATTTTGACATCCATTTAATGTAATTCAAGATCAAAATGTGCAACATGTGCTATGATTGTTTTAAAGGAGTTTTTCAAAGATACCGAAGAGAAAAACTCTTTAAAATCAATCCTAAAATTTTGAGTAAAGTCACTAGCTACAAGACGTACTTTATACCTCTCCACATGGCCCTTCGAATCCTTCTTGATTCTAAATGTCCATTTGCAACCAATGGACTTCATAACTTTTGGTAATGGGACAAGTTCTTAAACTTTATTGTCTTGCATGGACTTATACTCCTTATTTATTGTATCAATCCACTTTGAGAACTGGAACTTTCTATGGCCTGACGGAAGTTGATTAGATCATCTTCCAGTATCCACAGTCTTCCTCACGTTCCTAGTGAAATATGACAATATTATCCAAAATTATATTTCTCCTTTCTCTGGTGGACCATCTTAATACTACCGGTTCTTGAGGTTGTTGAGTTTGTTCCTTAGGAATAATTACCTTATCTTGAATGGGGTGCTGCTACGTTGTCGTTGTTAAGGTATCTTAACAACGACTTATATAGGTAATTCGACATTGTCTTATTGAGGCTCCGAATTCACTTCTTGACCATGACAGGTATAGAATCTTGCACATCGTCAAAAGTGATAGTAGGAATCGTAATTTATTCCTTTTCAAAGATAATGATTCTGACTTTATTTCTCCTCCAAACTCAACATCCTTAAAAACTATTACACTTCTCGTCTCAAATTTTTTTTTTGTGTGGGATCGTATAATTATTAACCCCTTGATTTGTCAGCATAGCCAATAAAGTAGCTGCTTACAATTGAGCTTTGGTCTGTATTTTCTTTACACATTAATGTAGACATTAAAGTCTATAAAGTCAATAAAATCTAAATCTCCTCAGACACAAGTCATTCAACTCTATTTCTAGAGATGTGACCTAATCGCTTATGTCATAATGAGGCTAAAAACATTTATTGTTAATTTTGCGTTTAGTACCACATGACTCCCCTTGCAAGGTTTCATTGTATTAAGATGCAATAGTTTCAAGTGATCAATATATGTTATCATAAATCTTAAAGAAACCGTTACCAATAATATTTGGATTTAAAGATAGACTAAACTTATTATTTCCAAATGAACAATGATAACCAGATTTGTCCATTAAGGAAACTGAAACTGAATTTCGTCTAAAAGACGGTACAATAAAAGTGTCTATCAAATCCAAATAATAATCGGTTCCTAAAAATAACCTAAAATGTCCTATTGCTTTCACTTCTACTGATTTTTCGTCACCCACATAGATGTATCTTTCACCATCAATTGGCTTTGGTAGCTCAGACAACCTTGTCTATAAACACTAATGTGGGTAGTAGCATCAGAATCTAACGACCACGTGTTTCTTTAAGTACTAAATCTAAATTAACTTCAGAACAGACCAAATTTAGAAATGTACTTTTCTTTATACGCCATGCATTGTACTTTGTACATTTCTTCCTTATGTGTCATGTCTTATAAAAGAACAACCCTTAGTTTTATATTGTTGTTTCTTTTGACCTGGACCCTTAGCAGCTACTGTATTCATTTCTTTTTGTCCTTAAAGTGTATCCCATTAAACATGAAAATTAAAATCTTATTGGCAGATATTTTAACAACATTAACTGAAAAGAGAACAAAAATAAATAAACAGGTATGCTCTAATTAATAACCAAAAAAATAAAAGTTAGTCAAACAAATTCAAATAATGGTGAACCCCATTTCAAGATACCTAGTACATCATTAATATCAAGTCTTTGGACAGTGATACTAACTGCAAGTAGTACTCTTGGTGTAGTGATCAAACGTTGACAATAAGTCATGTCAAATAATAAGCCTATCTTTGGATCAGGTTATTATTCACATGTAAACCGTATAATTGTCACTAATGATCAAATCCAGTAAATTCTAACACAATTTTACGGCTAGTTGCACGTTAGTCTAATACCCACCGATACAATCATTGACAAGTATCACCCATGATGTAAGAATGTTGTTGCAACTAAAAAATTTAGTTGGATAATATTTGAATTTCTGTAATGTTGTCGGAGAAATTGCACATAAGATGTTTGGTTGCTTGTAAACGATATAAATAAAAAAACAAATGTAGCAACAAAGCTTTGCTAACATTTGCTACAACTTTTTCAATATTTACAACAAACTGAACATTGAAAATATTGTAAATATTAATATATTATAATATTATAATATTTTGTTGCTGATATAAATAAAAGAGCAAATATAACAACAAAGTTTTGCTAACATTTGTTACAACTTTTACTATATTTACAACAAATTAAACATCAAAAATATTGTAAATGTTACCAATTTTGGGGACGTTTGATATGCGGAATACTATATAGTCGAAAATTCTATATTCACGGAAATAAAATTTTAATTAATTAAATTTTTTGGAAAATTACATTCCGATGTTTGGTGACTATATAAATATTTTCCCCAAAAAATTGATAAAAAATGGAAAAAAAAAAGGAAAAAATAACCACAATCAAAATAACGTCAACAAGAAGAAAAAAGTAAAAATGACAAAAACGATCAAAAGGAAAACGACAAAAAAAAAAGAAGAAATAAAATAAAACGACCAAAAAAATCCAAAAATTGACAAAAATAAAAAAATGAGCAAAACGACAAAAAACGACAAAACGACAAAAAACAAAAAAAATTAACAAAAAAGACAAAACTAAAAAAATGACAAACAACGACAAAAGAAGGAAAAAAAAAACCATAAACGACAAAATTTACTACAAAAACGAAGACAAAAACTTAAAAAAGATAAAAAGATTATAAATTACCAAAAAACAATAAAAATGACAAGAAAAAGACAAAAATGACAAAAAACGACAATAAGCGACCAAAATGACAAAAAATGATAAAAACGATAAAAAATTAACCATAAAGCGGCAAAACACGATAACAAACGACGACTAAAAAATGACCAAAAAAACTACTAAAATTGACAAACGACAAAAAAAGATAAAAATGACAAAAAATGACCAAAAAGCGGCAAAAAGATAAAAATGACAAAAGACGACAAAAAGTCAAAAAAATGACAAAAACTAATAAACAATGACAAAAACGACATAAAAGACAAAAAAAGACAAAAAAAATAAAAACGACAAAAAACGATAAAAAGCGACAAAAAAGGACAAAGGACGACAAAAAAGTCAAAAAATGACCAAAAAAATAAAATGACAAAAATGACAAAAAAGGACAAAAAACAAAAATGATAAAAAACAAAAAAAAATGACCATATGCGGCAAAAAAACAATAAAAAGGACAAAAAGTCGAAAAAGAAAAAAAATGACAAAAATAATAAAAAACTATTTAAAAAACGGCAAAAAAATAATAAAAATGACAAAAAAAAAACCAAAAGCAAATACAAAAAAGACAAATAGAAAAAGAAAATGATAAAAAATAATAATAAATTGATAAAAACGAAAAAAATTGTTCAAAAATGATAAAAAGAAAGAATAAAATTTAAACAATTTTTTTTGTCCGGACAAAAAAAATGTACCTACCAATTTTTAAGGGATAAGATTTCTATGTTTTATGGATAAAATTATTTACCTGCGTCTTTCTAATTTTTGGAAATAAATTTTTTATATTCCAACTAAACATGGTAATAGATTTCTACCCTAATTTTTTTCCAAGAATAAAAAAAATAGCTTATAGCAAACACCTCCAACGGCCTTCTCTTTAATGGGAATTTTTGACTTTCATCCCACTTATTAATATGCATTTGTACTTACATCCCACTTTTAAATTTTTTTAGACTTACATCCCACTTTTTGTCACTAAATGTATTTATTTTGTCACGAAAAGTATTTGTTTTGTCACAAAAAATATTTTTCGTGACAAAAGTGGGATGTAAGTCAAATAAAATTAAAAAGTGGGATGTAAGTACAAATGCATATTAATAAGTGGGATGAAAGTCAAAAAATCCCTAATTTAATTCACAATCTACGCGCGTCATGGCAAAAACATAATGTAGTAAGCGAGTTTGTACCCAGGGCCAAAACTAATAGAAACACGAAGCCGGCCAGATTGTCTAAGTACGGCTAGTTTTTTGAAGAGAGAACTATGGAAAAAAGGAAAAATAAAGTCATGAATTTTGTTCTTCCTTCCTTGCATCCAAAGATAGAAACAACATTAAATTTACTTTGGCAAGAAGACTACTCTTCCTTCCCAATCATTTTGATTACGACATGAATCGGCATTACCATACTAGGTCCCCCCCCCAACCCCACCTCCCTGTCAATTCCAAATTAACACATCGCCATCAGTGGGCCCCACGTGCCACCAGGTCATCTACAAAACGAGTCCAGAAGGACGGACGGCCCAGATCCGTCGGACCGGGCTCAGTAGGAGGGAGGAACAGCTTAAGCGCCAAAGCTATTCCTGCAGCTCTCCTCGTTCTCCAAAACTTTGTCATCTTCCGATCGGGTCCTCAATTTCGTCACTAATTATTAATTAATCCCCTCCTCCCAACGAATCTCCAGCTGGAAAATTACTTCCCCGTCCAGAAATGGGGAGGGAGGGACTCCAAAATTAGGGTTTTTGGAGGGAGGGAGGAAGGATGCCGGCGACTTCGGGGTTCTCATTCAGGTCGGGGGAGAAGAAGGGGGAGTCGACGGCGGCGGCGGGGGATGGCGGCGGCGGGCAGCAGCGGAGGGACCCCTACGAGGTCCTCGGTGTCGCCAGGAACTCCACCGACCAGGAGATCAAGAGCGCGTACCGACGCATGGCTCTGAAGTATGTCCCTTTTTTTTTTCCCTTTCCCAATTGCAAAATTTTGAGTTGTTTTGTGCTAAAGGACGCAGGTTTATTGTTTCGTTGTCAACGTCTTGCAAAAGGGACGATTACAAATTTGATTTGGTACCGTTTGGGCCCCTAAAGTTTTGAAATTTTTACGAGTTTTGATTTGATGGGTTAGGGATTTTGTAAACTATAGATCTGGAGTGATTGTTCTACAACGTTCATCTTTTTTGACCGTTTGAGAGTAATTTGGGCACGGGAACTATTTTAGGGTTCAGTTTATGGGCATTTGAGCCGATGTGGTTTGGATTTGATATTTGAAGTACAAATCGTATGTGTTGAATTAACAGTATTTGATTTGAGGTCAAATTGTAACTTGAAAAAGGAAAAAGAAACAAACTTGGTAGGTTAAACTAGGGTTGCAATCCAGCCGAGCTGAGTTGAAGCTTGACATGTTCGAGCTCCGGTCGTACGATCTTGTAATTGTTTAACCGAGCTCGAGCAGGGATTCGAGCTCGACTCGAGAGACCTTGTGATTTGCTCAATCGAGCTTTAGTCAAGATGAGTGTATTCTACATGCAATATAGAAGACGAAGCCCATTAGGCATGATTCGGCAGTATTTTGTATCAAGTAACAACCCTTGTAATAATTTCAGTTTTAGGCCGAGAGCTGAGTTTGGTCTCTCTTTTAAAAGGTAAGTATATACTTGAGTTGATTCGAGTTATAGTTGAGTTAAGAGTGTCGAGCCAAGTCAAGATTCGCAAGTTAAAAAATCGAACTTTTTCCCAAGCTCATGGGTTGAGCGTCCTATGTTCAAGCTTGTCTCATTAAGGAATTTGACCTCATTTCCACGTTCTCTCTTTAAGGATCCTGACTCGAGCCAAGTTGATTCAAGCTCGCAAACTACTTTTGGTCATTTGCATCCCTAGGCTAAAGGTTCAAATATCAGAGGATGGATCAAACACTTCAAAAATTTATGCCATATCGCGTTGTGTTGGACATGTCTCAGACACGGTATGGACACGGCAAATACATTAGGGCATGCAAAAATAGGTGTCGAGTCCGTGTCATGTGTTCAAATCATGTTGTATTCGTGTTCATGCTGCATAGTCCCAAATAAATCTTGGGGACACATTTAAGACCAAGGCATTATTACTATATTTAATTTATAAATACTTATGTTTGCTTCAATATAACCTTGAGGTGCCTACATAAAAAGGTCCAAGGAACATCCATCAATTGTGTTGTAGTGTACTCTGTTTTAAAACCGGTCGAACTGGTTGAATCATAATCCGGGATGTTTCGGCCACCTGAGCCGGTGTAGCAGTTGAACCGTTCGGGACCGGATCGAACTGTTTGAACCGTTCGACCTGGTCGCAGTTCATGCGAACCGCTGGGTTCACTAAAGAGCAATCAAATTAACTGTGAATTGATTTTTTTTTTTTTTTGCTGATGTGAAGACTCAAAAACAGGATCTTTAGGAATAAAAGACCACCACCACAATCACTAGATTGTTAAATGCTCTGTGTCAAATTGGATGTGTATATATATGTGTGTGTGTGTACTAATAACAGTGTATATATGTACCAACAATAATGTGCTATTTAGATTTTTTTTTTTGTTACTGTGTGTACCAAAGACTAAGCACTTTGGTAGTTTGAAAATGCCTACTTTTTGTGCCACATAATTAGTAGGTCAATATGGCAATATGGCTTGTGATTGTCACAATTCATCATATTGATTTAGCATGCTTTTAACTTGTGTCTGAGCACAATTAATTAGAAGCAAATAATATCTCAAATCCACTATCCAAATCTTGCTCCAAATTGTAGTCAGAATTCAATTATTATTAGAAAAATTATGATTTGTCGACTTCAGTTGATCTTGAAAAGTCTAAAACAGTAGTAGAGTTATAAATCTTAATATATAGGAAAATTAAATATAATCTTAAAAATAATTATTTTGTCGGCGTCTTTGAACCGAATGGTTCAACCGGTCCGACCAGTAAAGTTCGAGTTCACCGGTTCATTGGTCCGACTGCTAATAACAGTGTATATATGTGCCAACAATAATGTGCTATTGAGATTTTTTTTTTCTTACTGTGTGTACCAAAGACTAAGCACTTTGGTAGTTTGTAAATGCCTACTTTTTGTGCCACATAATTAGTAGGTCAATATGGCAATATGGCTTGTGATTGTCACAATTCATCATATTGATTTAGCATGCTTTTAACTTGTGTCTGAGCCCAATTAATTAGAAGCAAATAATCACTCAAATCCACTATCCAAAACTTGCTCCAGATTGTAGTAAGAATTCAATTATTATTAGAAAAATTATGATTTGTCCACTTCAGTTGATCTTGAAAAGTCTAAAACAGCAGTAGAGTTATAAATTTTAATATATATAAGATAGAAAAATTAAATATAATCTTAAAAATAATTATTTTGTCGGCATCTTTGAACCGAATGGTTCAACCGGTCCGACCAGTAAAGTTCGAGTTCACCGGTTCATTGGTTGAGCCGGTTTTTAAAACATTAAGTATCCTCCCCCCTCCCCCTTCTTTGGTATATATAATTTAAATCCTGTTTTGTTTATGTGATCCCATTGATATAATTTTTCAAGGAGATATAGTGCCTTATAAGAATTTTTCTTTTTTACATTACACTTCATACTTAAAATGAAAATAATGCCGCAACTAATGGTAAATGAAGTCTTCTCCTTATTCCATCAATTAGATAGGTGAGGAAAATATCATCTCCCAGGTTGTCTCACAGTATATGCATTCAATTGACTGTTAGAACTATGATCATTTAGTCACGACTCACAATCCATTATGCAAACCCATGATAGGAAAGCTGTCTCATCTAGTCTTTAGTGGTAGAAGTGGATGATAATAAACTCTCTAGAGAAGGATATCAAGCTGCTTAGAGCAGTCCTTTGTGTTTCTCCTTTTGCATTCAGAACCAAGATCCTGGAGACTGAAGTTTTGTCCTATAGTGGGATTCTGTCTTATAGTAGGATTTCCTTACGGGAAGGTCAAGTTGTGGATGAGAAACATGAGATTCAGTGGCTTGTGTTATACTCCATAATTCAGGTTTGGTTCACTCCTAATGTAACCAAGATGCACATTCAGTATGTTTTACTAATTTGCAATCTGATAGCCTTTATTTTTCAGCTTCATTTTTTATCACCAGCATGATCACTCTGTGTCTTGTCTTCTGCAATTAAAATTAGATGCAGAACCTACACAATACAATAAAAAAGCACTATTTATGGCTTTTAAATTGTATGCCACCCTGACATCCTTCCTTAGGCGTTAATTACTGTAAATGGTTTATCTATCAGGAACTTTATTCGGAAGGGCTAACTGGAAATGCCCGTGTTCTCTTCCACTTTAAGTTCATGCAAGAAAAATGTCATAGATTCTGTTTTTTTCATTTTCCTATGGTCTAAAGGGCACTTATCATTTGATTTTCACTTTCATCAGGTACCATCCTGACAAAAACCAAAACGATCCTGTAGCATCTGATGTTTTTAAGGAGGTCACTTTTTCATATAATATCTTGTCAGATCCAGTCAAGAGGCGTCAGTATGACACGTCGGGATTTGAGGTAAGTTGAAGGCTGCACATGGAATGCCTATTGCCTTTAGAGCTTGATACTGTGTTCATTTTTCTCTTTCTCATAGCTTTTCTGAAACATATTTCTTTGTTTACTAATAAGTTGATATCTTCGTGTCTTGCACCTACCTCTTTACTTTAACTAATAATACTGCTTGTAACTGTTGTGGAACGTGTTACAATTTGGCTCTTTAGGCTGATAAATGACAATTTTCTTTTAAGATCCTCTCATTTGTCTGCACTCAGTCTCAAGGTGTTCAAGATGGTTCTTTCTTTGTCTCTCTAGCTTAATTCACATTACCTGTAAGGTGGTCCCAATGACCCATCAATTGGCCTTCTCAGCTTTATGGCAAGCCTCTCTCTGTCATATATATTTGTCTTTCTAAATATCTTGCCACTATATCATAGAGGATTGATATCTTTTGTCTTTCCCATAGTTTTCAGTATCATCCGATACCGATACGGCCGATACCGATACGGCCGATACCTGATACGGTTTAACATGTCCCGATCCGATGGAGACCGGTATCGATACTGACCGATACTGTCATTGCTCTCTCTTTTCTAGTCAATTTGGTAGAGAAAATTGAACGAAAAGACTAATGAGAAAGGTCTTTTCTAGTCAATTCGGTAGAGAAAATTGAACGAAAAAGACCAATGAAAAAGGTTGTAAAAGAATAGTAAGGTTGTAAAACATGTAATGAAGAAAACTTATTTATTGTAGGTAAACCAATCATCAAATGTGACTATTATTTCATTCAAATTCAAAACTACTAAGAAACTAAACACAAAAAATACTTAAAATTATACCTAAATGTATAAAATATTTTTTCTAAATTTTTAACAATTTAATTGATACTTAATTGCTTTCCGGTACCAAAATTAATCTGTTACTCTGTCCCGAAACCGCCGATACTACCAATCTCAATACTCATAGGAAGGGTCCGATTCTGATACTGATAGTGCGCACCTTGGTCTTTCCATCATAACAATCGGTTGCTTCTCCTAGGAATCTTGAATTTAAGTAATGTTAGCTGACCGATTACTAGGAAAAGCCTCAAAGTCTGCGACAATGGTTGCAACTGAAGTTGGTCACTGATTTCTCATCAGAAACTCCTAACCTTTGAAGTATCTAAACTAATGCTTAACCATAACCAACCAATTTTTGAAAAGATAGCACTAATCATGTTTCTTTCATCCAGGCTATTGAATTGGAAAGCCAAGAACTGGAGCTTGATCTCTCAAGTCTAGGTACTGTGAACACAATGTTTGCTGCCCTTTTTAGGTAAAACAAGATACTCTATAGTTGTTACTTTAGTGTTATATCTCATGGTACTTGATATCTATGTGATATTATTACCATATTTGATTTGTATGTACTAGCAAACTTGGTGTGCCAATTAAGACAACTGTATCAGCTACTGTCTTGGAGGAGGCACTGAATGGCACAGTACATACACGCCCACTTCAGTTAGGGCAATCTCTATATAAAAAGGTGAATGGTTATTCTTGTTAGCTTTCTTTCACTATTGCTCTATCTCAACATATGGACCTTAAAATCTGCTCACATTGACAGGTAGAAAAGCAATGTGCTCACTTTTATTCTGTAGAAATAACAGAACAGGAGGCAAGGATGGGAATAGTTTGTCGAGTGCATTCAAATGAAAAGAGCAAATTCAAAGTAATTCTTCAACTCATAATATTTTTCATTGAAGATTCTCCATATGGCGTGTAAGTTGTATATGCTAGATACTTATATTACATGATATACTACTTTTTTCTGTTACTTGTTGCTAGTTGATAACTATACTATACAACATATGATTTATGTGGAGGGCTTCTCTGTATAGTGAGGAAGGGGTACATTTTACCATGACATTCTTGCTGAAACCTAACAAGGTATGATGGAAACCTTGTTAATAGAGTAGCCATTTCTGAGTAACGTTGACAGCTACAGCAGGACAATTTCCTTCATCAGTTGTATTGCAAATTCTCTTTCTTCTTTTCCCCCTCTCCACCATCCCACCTTCTGGCTACCTTGTTTGTGGCCTCATGTTGCAGCTTTTCCTTTGTTTTGCATTTGCTTGCTGCCACCATTGTCCAAGCAGCTGCTACTTCTTTGCTGTATAACTTCATACACAATCCTTGGCCATAGCTATCATTCTCCGTACTGTTGTCTTCCGCAGCTGACACCGGCCCTTCTTACTACCATCTCCCCCTCAAAAGAAGGGAAGTAACCAGGAATTCTGAGGAAACCAAAAACCAGGAATTCTGAAGTAACTTTTATCTCGGTTTTTCTCTCTTGCTGACCAGGGTTGGTTCTATTCCTAAGCATTACCAATCTACACTGATGCAGATATTCTGATAAATATATGAACATGATAACACCTTGGTTTTTTTAATCTTTTAGATCTTCTCAGCTACTAATCTGATTCTGCTCCCTTATTCTCCTGTAATCAGTGTTATATTAAGCTATTTCATTATGTGCTCTGTCCAGGTTCACTGATTAACCATAATTAAGTGGCCAATTAGTTGAATTCTTTGATCGCCTGCAAATTTTACGCAATTGTCCACCCACTTTAGCCACTTAGTCAGCCAATCATTTGGCTTCTTGATTCCCTATTAATTTGACTTTTAGAACACTACCTGTGATCTTATTATACCTTTAACACCTACACAGTGCATCCCTAGGTCATATTGTCTGTTCTGTTGCTTCTCAACCATCCCAGGAGACTTCAAGGAGCTTGACGTGATGTCTGTATTGGCCTCATATCTACTCATTACTGGTACTGTTACTTTTTTGTGACTGCTTTTTTTTACTGGCCCCAGTCCAAGAATGACTACTGCCTCTGCTGTTTTTTTGGGCTACTACTACCTTCTTATCTCTCTCATTTTAGCTGATCTCTTAAGATCTTATGGAAGTTTACTTTCCCGTGCAACTGTTGTTATTACTTGTTGGTTTTATTCATATGCTGCTGTCACAGGGATTGATCTTCACCAGTTGGGGGCATGCTATTGATGTTGTGATTACTGCTTCTCTTCTCTTCAGCATCTCCTAGTTGGATGTTATTATCCATTTCACCAACACCCTATATGTCATAATTGTTGGATTCAATATTCATATCATACCTATTATAACCAGCCTCAATTTGGGTGTTTTAGTGTTTTGTAAGGCCCTAATATGGGTCTAGTTATTAGCATGGTTTGCAGGTTTGGAATGGCTAGCATTAGGCGCATCTATATTGCAAGGTATGATAGTGTTTTGATGGCACAGCAACACGGGACACGAGTGTCACTGTATTTTTGGAGTGTTCATCATGTTGTTTTGAGAAGTTACTCCAATCTGATTACTTCAGTCTGTCCAAGTGCCCTAGCTGTTGGGGACACGCAATTTGCCAATGGCTAGTCGAATGTCAACAACTGGGTTTGGCCGGACCAGATTTAGAATCAACCAAACATTTATTTCCAGAGGGTTCATGCTTCCTGTTCACCCCAACTCGACTGAAACCAGCTTCAAGCTTGATCAGCTAGTGTTGCTATCTAGTGCATTTACATATTCAGTTCTCGAATGTATCTTTGGTCGTTGTGACCAAGCAGCCATATTCTGATACTATGAGATTTGAGCCCTGATTGGTTTGTAGCCCGTGGGCGAGGTCTAGAAGATATCTAACATGATCCTAAATTAGTTAGATCAGGTTGTTCTAAACATAACATGACATTTGCATCGAGTTTCCTCATACTTCAACTGTACCTAGGAAATGCTAGTTAGTTTGGAGACCCTCTTGAAGTTTTCAAAGTTATTGTAGTTCTCCTTGATCTTCAAGTTTGATCCTCCATGGTTTTGGCTTCATCTAATGGGTCCATCATGTTTTTGTAGCTTACAACTTTAGGAATCATGCAGCTACGATTTGACGCACATGCACTATAAGTTGTCACATGCTATGTTGTTATGGCGCGAGGCGAGGCGAGGCGACATGTCTTCTGCCTCGCCTAGGCGTCGTCCAGGAACTTGGGTACTTTAGTGCTGCACATATATATCTTTCCCAGCTGCATATAAATATTTGATCCTAGACAACCCTAGGCGACCATTGTCGCAACCATGGGAAAATTACCCAGGTCTAGGCAGTAGGTTTTTTACCTGCACGCCTAGCCGCCTAGGCGTCGCCTGTGACAACATAGGTTACATGCAGTAAACAACATATTAATCTCACATGAAATGGTGAAGTCACTGTCAAAATCGTCCAACTTAGGCTGTGTTTGATTGGGCTTTTTTTTCCATGGAAAATATTTTCATCACAAATTTTCCACCAATTGTAGTGTTTGATAGCTTATCTTTTCCATGGAATTATTTTCCAAAAAAATATCATTTTCCATATTTTCTTCTAAAATGGTGGAAAATGAAACTTGTTCAAGCCATAGGAAAATATCATTTTCCATGAAAAATAACTATTTTCCGTGGAAAATAATGATAATCAAACATCCAAATTAAGTTTTCCATGGATTTTTTTTTTAAATTCCATGAAATTTTTTTCCTAGGAAAATAATTCCATGGAATTAATTTCTTTTCCACATATTTTCCACCTTGCAATCAAACACACCCTTAGTGTGTTAGTACTACATAGGTAGGCAGCTTTGGGTTGGTTAATATGGTAGGTTTCCTTCAAGTTATTAGACTGTTTTTTTAATACGTCTTATCTCTGTGCAGTTGTTGTACTTTGAGATAGAAGAGAACGGGGGACTGAGCCTTGCGTTACAGGTATTCCTTCTTTAATCTGTTTCTGTTGGAATACAGAAGTGAGCAGAGTTATAATTTCTGCTTCTATTGACATTTGACAGCATACTAGTGCTTGATCCTTCTCAATTGTGATTAACCATTGTAGTGTTCCATCTGTAAGGCTCTGCAATGCAGATAGTTTATGCTATACTGCCATGTTGAGTAATAGTTTGATATTTTTTATGTTGTCTAATTTTGGCCAGGTGGTGGGTTAAATTTGAATGTGTCGCTCCTTTAACGTCCTAGTAATATGAACCTTCGTTGATACCATTTGATTTTTTTTTTTTTTTGGAACAATTGCAGTTGGTTTATAGATTCAGATTCATATGCACTTGCTTCGTTTTAAAATATGTAATTCGCATTCTAACTGCCTATTTCAGTAGAGACGTATCTCTCTGGCAGATGTTTATGTAAAGGAGAGTCCAAATGCCTTAGCAGGATCTTCAACTGATTGTCCTATGTTCTCATCATTATCATTCAAGCCTTCTCCCATCAGAATAGGATGGGGTCGGCTATTGGGCATAATCTCCGTAAACGGCTTGACAAGTTTTATGCCCAACTGTCGACCTGAAGTCAACACTATATGCGGATGCCAAATTTCTAGCCAAGGTAGCAATGAGCATGAGAGGCATGCCATACAACCTAGGCATCCAGTTGGCTAGTAGGTAGATCTATCTTTTGCATATGCAGTTTAAGCTCATGCAAACAAGGATATACGATTTAAGCTTGTAAATTGTGCAACTAAGGAGCACTCTCCAAGTTCCCCTAGACTAAGAGTCTCTACAAAGAGGTAAGATGATACTATTGCTATAGTTGTTTGCATAATCTCTATGACTCATTGAACCCAAGAATGAAAAGGAATGACGATCCCAATGATCGTCCTATTAATATTCTAAAATACTAATGTGACAGTTGCAAAGATAAGCATTTGACTGCACCATAAACTTTATCTTTTTTCAAATGTATATATTTTTTTGGCCTCTTGATGTTTACCTTTTTTTTCCCCTTCCTTTCCTCTTTTTGAAGTACTATTTATGTCATGACGTGTTCAACTGCAGGAATAAAAAATTGTAGCTTCTGGGATATGCACAATTTTTTTTTAACATCCCTGTGCCCCTTGGAAAGTCATTTTAGGTGAGTCTTAGTTGAAACGGCCGCTAATTGCAACATTGGAAGTATATAAGAGTCCATTCATTGGGTACATCATATTCAGCACCATGGTGACCCCAAACTGTGGTTCTTTAGAAGGTGAAGAGTTCTGAAATATTCTGAACCCTGACAATGTACTGATAATCATTTAAGAACAGTGTCTTTTCAACAAGAAGCCACCGCATTAAATACTACATGACCGTGACAGCCACTAGAATTGATTGCTATTTAGGTAAGTTCAAGACCATTTAACTTAACTGGCTAAAAACTGGTCAAAATCGCATTGAATGGATTGGGAACTCCTTTATGAGATACCCCATAACTAGGAGACGAAGATGGAGCTTGTGCTCATTAACCCGACTGTATTGATCAAGATATCCTAGCTGAAAATTACCTTGGGCAGTAACGGAAGGGTGGGAACATACCTTTGGATGGTTAATGGCAATCCGTATGAAGCACCTGCAGGATTCTTGGCTCTTGAGGTAGCAGAAGCTTTATCTGGAGTACCCAATTGGCACTTCTCAGCTATTCACAGCAGTTT
Organism: Iris pallida; assembly: GCA_029216955.1. Lineage (NCBI taxonomy): Eukaryota > Viridiplantae > Streptophyta > Magnoliopsida > Asparagales > Iridaceae > Iris > Iris pallida. Next base: position 633,667 of record JANAVB010039432.1, on the reverse strand, counting down.
GTTGGAAGTTGGAACCCTGACATATGAATGAGGAGCTGAAGGTCAATGGAGGTCAGCATTTTAGTAGTTATTCGTGACAGTTATCTTGTCGAATCAGGCTAGTAGCTAACCCAACTTTATGCAATAGTCCTTGCTCTAGCCTCTATGTTCCAAGCAAGGTTCGCAGTTTCGGTATCGGCTGTATCACATCATTTTTGGCATGTCAATTTGTACCCCTGCCAATACCGATACCGACCGGTGCCAAAATTGTGGCTCTCTTTCCAGGTCATTTTCGCAAGAAAAAAACTGAAATCAAAAGAGAATTTGGAAAAAAAAGCAATATAGACAATGATTCAATCATTCCGAGATCAACATGCTACGAGGTGTTAATAAAATTCATCAAGACAATGCAACCACTATCGCTTGTGGAAGTTGTATACTATAAATTCACAATGTTCATACATCATAATATTATTCCATTCAAAACTATATAATATGGGGGTACTTTGTGTAAAGAAAGTAAAATGAACAATTATATAACAAGCAATACATAAGATTATGCCTAAATGTATCAACTATTTTTCTAGCTATCTAAATAACTTTGTATTATTTTTTCTCTTTGTGAACTAAAACTACCGAAAGCACCAGCACCGTACTCATAAGTAGGTTCCGAAACCGATACTGCCAACCTTGGTTTCAAGATGTATACTCAAAATTGGAATGAAAGGAGAGATTGTTTTTGAGAGGTTGATGGAAATTGCATATTGTAAACTCTCACATCTGTCAGACATACCGTAAAGGAGTGCTGAATGTAAAGAATTTGGAGAATTTTCATTTTGCATCATGTGGAAAGCATGTATCCAAGCTGTACTACTATGTTTCGAGACAAATACTCAAAATTGGAAGGGAAGGAGAGCTTTTTTTTGAGAGATTGATGGAAATTGCATATTGTAAAAAGTCATATCTTTCAGACATACTGTCAAGAGTGCTGAATGTGAAGAATTTGGAGAATTCTACTGCTTTACTTCAAATATGTAGGTTCAGTAAGTAGGTGCTGATGCAGTCTTTCTAGATCAGTCCAGCACTTGGATCTTGAAAGGTTATTTCCGAAACAGCTAAAATATCCTGCTAATACCATGGGGATTGTACAGACTTTGGTCTGATGCTTGGCATTAGGACTCTAGACGGTAGTTACTGCAACAGTATTCAGACACATGGCCTAACAAATATTAAGGGAATTATTGCTAACAGTTATCAACACAAGTTGAAGGTTTGTCCTCACAGATTCCACACAACTTTACTGGGAGTAGCACTCTGGATCATCTACAAGTATTCTCAAAGACCAAGATGTCATAGTCATTGAAAATATTGAGACATGTCTTCGTGTGAGAGGCGCACAGTTTTATTATTCAAAATCTGGGAAATTAGTATCAAATAGTGTTTTTCCTGCATCATGAATATGATACAGAAATCTAAGAGATTTAGCTGTTACCGAAACAGCCAAACTAGCCAACTAGTCATTTCCTGCATCACAGTGTATAAACTATAAAGAACGAGAGATCCGATAGATACAGCAGCAGCAGTGGCCTCAGCCTCAGCCACCGAACTATTGACATTTGGTCTTCTATGAATGGTGACTGACAGACTTGGAATAAACTCCTAGAGTAGTTCAGTGGGTCTCTTACCTTTCAAGATTCAAACGGGTGTCTCTTGGCTTTCAAGAGGCACCCGTAGTTCAGGTACCCCCAAGGTTATAAACGGCGGTAGGCGGATGCGCGGCGGTAAGGGACCGCCTACCGCCTAGGCGTTTGAAATATTTTGCCTATTTTTTAATGTAAACTAATGTTTGTTTCTTTGTAGCTAAAAAGACTAGAGTCTCCAAGTGAAAAATTAATGTTATTATGCCATGTTAATGTTTCTTTATTTGCATCCACAAACATTTTCGTTGTGATATAAGAATTTTGTTATTATGTTGCAACACCTTGACCGCTTACAAACATTATTTGAATTGGCATGGTTACATCATGCTATGGTATGAGAGTCATTTTCACAAAATCATGATGGTTGAGAACTTCAAACAATAATAATAATATCATCTCTTGGTCATGGTTTGCCTAATCATTTTTTTTGTCTCTTCTTCTGGCTAACTCTCTAAAAGAAAACAATATAATTTACTCATACACATATGTTTAGTCATAATTTTGTGTGGCTTCTTTGACTGCTACTATGAGTTGAATAGAGGAGTGGGATCCACGGCAGTGCTCTTTGTCTTTGGGTGCTCTATCTATCTCCACAGACTGGTGAAACAAAGAAACAAAAGAAAAACAAAACAAAAAAGTCAACAGAGAAAGAAGTGACAGCTGACAATAAAGCAAGAGAGAGAGAGAGAGAGAGAGAGAGAGAGAGAGAGAGAGAGTAGAGAACAAAAGAACAACAAAAGGAAAAAAAAAACAAAGAGAAAGAAGAAATACACTGGTCGTACCTGGTCGCCGGAGAGGTGGGCATCGTCGCTTCGCCGTCATCCGTCGGTTGTAGGTGGCTCCTGTCTCAATTTCTGTTTTTTTGTATTCTTTATTTTTTTTCCAAAGTAAACTTTTTGTTGAGTTCCCAAAGCAAACCAACTGTTGATCTTCTTCTTCTTCTTCATTTATCCAAAGTTGAACTGTTGGCATTTCTCTCCAATTTTTGACATTTTTTTGTCCGTCTCAACACCGCCGAGGCCGCCTCATCACCACCTACATTGCTACAGTATTGGCGGACGCCTAATCTTCCGCCTAGGTGCCCGCCACATCCATCATTTTGAACATTGAGTACCCCATGGATTGATGATGGAAATCATGGAATGCCTAAACCTCTCGTGAGTTCTAATGGACATACTCCACTCCATGAATATTTGCCTTCTCCCTAATCCCAATCTCTACATTTGAAGTTTATTCCAGGGTTCAGATTTTGTACTGCCAACAAATTTCACCATCATCATCATCCGAGCCTTCTCTTGTAAAAAGTGGGATTTGCTATGGAGCATAAGAAACTCCATAAAGAAATGGAAGAAGCTTTCATGACCGCCTATCAACCTGATATCAACCCTTTTTTGTTAGTGCCAAATTTATAGTCAAGGTAGCTATGAATATTAGAGGGTCATGTCATAAAATGTAGATGGTCATTTGGCAGGTAGGTTGACCTATCTTTACCTTTAGGCCATCCAATTTAAGCTTATGCAACCAAGGAGCAACCTCCGAGTTTCACTAGACTATAAGGAGTCTCGACAAAGTGATAAGACTACAATTTGTTATAGGGAATTGCATTCGTCTCTGACACATTAAGCCAAAGAGTGAAAATGAATGATATCCCTAACACTGTACACAAATTTCAATAGTCAAAATAATCTTTTGCAGTTGATTTTTATTTGGAAGACATTTCTTGTAATCCTTTGCATTATAGGGCCCAAGGGACAAACATTGTACAATAGTCAACTAGGTTTCACTATTTGACCTTATTCTCTACTAAAATCTATAACCACAAAATTATTAGAACATTTATGTGAAATCCTAACATTTTGTCCCACAATGGATATGAGATGAGAGTTTTCTTGGTTTATATATGACTATTTGATGAATGTTTGAGCCTCACGTGTACATCCACGCTAACCATTTGGCAGGTGGTTCTCAAGTGGTGTGCATATTGAGGCGCATGCACAAGTCATGTCATGGTTGGCCTGTGGGATATGGCATGACAAATTGTACTGTAGCTACCTAATAGATCTGTTATCTGTGTCCTACTGGGGTTATCTAGGCCATACCACAGGCGTGGCGAGGATTTCACATCCTCTAGTGGAAAGATTGTGTAACCCCAAGATTTAGTCCCACCACGGAATATGAGATGAGAGTTTGATTGATTTACATATGAATAATTAATTAAAGGTTTGAGTCTCATGTGTATATCCGGTTAACAATATTTTTCAAGTGGATAATCAAGTGGCGTGCACATTGAGGACCATGCACATGTTATGTCCTGGCGTGCCTCTGGGTCAGGACGTGATAAGTTCCATAGCCCAAGTTCCGATTATGGATAGGATCCTGTGTTCAATAGGTCATCTGTTTCAAGTGCCAAGAAATGATACTATTGGATACTTGGCTGTGGCAGTTACCTTTAGGGGTTGTTTGATAACTGGTATTTGGAGTTGGATTTTAAGTTTCAACAGGAAGTGGGCCCAAAAATCCACAAGTCCCTGTGTTTGGTAAGAAGAAAAGAAAGTCTGACTTTGGGGAGAAAATGGTGACATGCAGTCCTGTCCCCTCCCTTGTTCCCCCTCAAAAATCTAATTCCACTTCCTTCCTCCCCATCCGGATGTGGAAGGGAAAGGATGGTTTAATATTCTTTTTTATGAAAAGACCGGCGGCCAGCGGGAGCCACCCGACCTCCATGGCCGCACCATCGGAGCTCCATGGTCGCACCACCTCCATGGCCGAACCATCCAAGCTCTATGGCTGCACCTCCCGACCTCGATGCCGAGCTCCAACCCTCACATCGATAGCCCGTGTCCGGAGGAGACAAGCTGACCCATTTGGGAGAGTAGTTTTTAGAGAGGAAGATTGGTTTTGAGAGAGAGTGGAATAGTTTATAATTAATTTTGAGGAGTTATATGAATGACAACCACCCAATCCCTCCCCAATTAATTAATTTGTAATTAATTATCTCAATTTATCTTAGTTTTTTATTAGTTAGTAATTAATTTTGAGTTGATAAGTTTTTAATTTTTAATTAGTTAGTAATTAATTATCTTAATTTATTAAACTAATTATTTAATTTATTAAATTGTTATGTGATTTAATTATAATATACTACAATTATAACACACTCTTCCACTTACCACTTTTTTTACTTTCCTATCTCAACCAAACACATTTGTCCCCTATTAGGGGGCAAGAAAGTGGATGGATTCCTACATAAAATCCATCATTGAAAGTGCAAATCCAAAATTTTCCACACGGCTTTACCAAACAGGTCCTTAGCGCTATCGTAACAAATGCTATGGAATAACGGCCCTTCAGATTCCTTTTATCAATTTCCACAGAGAGTAACTAGTATCACCTCGCACTGCAACAATGAAACACCCGATCAATTGAGTCAGATATTGTCAAACTAATAGCTGGAAATGTTGGTATAATACTGTGATTTATCTTAGATACCTATTCTGTACTCTTTAGTCCGTTCCTCTTTCTGTAAGAGTTTGGGTTTCTTTACTGATAAATAATGATAAAAGATTGTTGAGAAAACTGTTGACTTAACTATTGGTTTCTTAGACCTGCAGTGGTGACGGACTAGCAGCAATATTATGGAAGGTTGCGACAACTTTTTTTTTAATCTTTTAAAGACAACGTATTTATAATGCAGGTTGAGTATGTGATTTGCACATTATGGAAGGCACAGGCACACTATTTCTATATGGGTAGTAGCGGGTTGCTAGTGATAGATAAATAAATGCTACTACCCAAGATTGAAGAAATTGCAGTATGCTGACTTAATTGTGCATTTACATTGTTTCTAAGGCATTTGAAAAGTTTAAGAAATTATCTCTCAACTTATATGGGGATTTATTTTCAAAAAGGAACTTCCAGTAGGACCCTTTTTTCATTTTCCCCCATTTGTAGGTCAAGTTATAGTTGAATACTTAGATTGGATTGACCTATACGACTTTAGGAATCTAAGTTCTTGGAGGAAATTGAATAACCAGTATGAGTAATGCTATTCGTACCTCCAAATTGTTCCTCCAAATCATCCCTCCTTACGTGGCAGCTGACGTGACATATTAAATAATATTATGTGTCATATGATATGGCATATGACATGGTAGATGACACGACAAATTTAAAACCAAAAAGTTAATTACCGAAAAAATTTCATCTTAATATTAATGTTAATATTAATACTAATATTAATGTTAATACTAATATTAATGTTAATGCTAAAATTAATGTTAATATTAATATTAATGTTAATATTAATGTTAATATTAGGGTGCTGCTGTTAGCACTCCTAAACTGTCATTCAGCACTCCTCTTTAATTTTTTTAACATTCAAATTACAAATCTATCCCTACATTAAATATAGCATTAATTTGTGCATGCATGGAGGGATGAGTGTGGGATGACATTTAGGAGTGCCAATAATGTTAATGCAAGGATAAATTTGAAATTTGAATATTAAAAAATTAAAGAGGAGTGCCAAATGACTTTTTAGGAGTGCTGCTAGTAGCACCCTAATATTATTGTTAATGTTAATTTTAATGTTAATATTAATATTAATTTTAATTTTAATTTTAATTTTAATTTTAATTTTAATTTTAATTTTAAAATTTGCCACATCAGCTGCCACATCAACATGTCACATCAGCTGCCACGTAATAAGGAATGGTTTGGAGGGACAACTTGGAGGGACAAATAGCATTATTCTAACCAGTATAGGACGTGATGGATCTAACTTGAAAATTGACCAGCACAGAATTATTTCTTTCATGCAAGTGGATGATATGAATTTTTCTTCCTCTGTGATGCTACCCTATCAAAAATATGTGGTCTCGCTTTGGAAAGGTTCAATCTTGGGAGCCTCCGTGTAAAGAATCAGCGTGAAATTGATGCTGCAATCATGAGACCAGGTCTGCAGCATATTTCGTACAAGAACTCTGGGAATGCATGAAAGCTCAAGGGTTTGGTTCTTTAGCATGTGATGCTATTGTGCCCAAAAGCTTTATTGCTAAGTAATCCGATTGTTAGCCAGCTTGTATATAGTATGAACACATGCTACTCTTCAGAATATGTTAGTCATCTACGAGATGATTAAACAGTGTGCACTCGTATCACTTAGACCCTCATATAATTGTTTATCTGCTCTCTGTGTTTAATTTTGTTGTTAAGGCTTATCATTCATAGGATATATAGTAACTGAAACTGTCTGCTGCAGGAAGACAGTGCAAAAACTGGAAAAGTTACTTCTGCTGGGATGTTTTTTCTTTGCTTTCCGGTGTATCGATTTGATCAGACTAATTTGGTAGGGTTGACAACTTCAACAAATATTTCAAAGTGACTTCTTAGTTCCTAATGTTGTAACTTTCATAATTGCTCTAGATGGCAGTTTCTAAGGATCCAGATGCTGCTTTCTTCAAAAATTGGATGGGTTTCAGCCATGTGAAATAAATGAACTGAAAGCAGGCACCCACGTATTTGCTGTTTATGGTACGACCAATTTCCCTCCTAAGACATAATGCTTAGGCACTTTAGTTAAAATGGTATACTGAATTTTTGTTTTCACAGGTGACAACTTCTTCAAGAGTGCAAACTACACCATAGAACTGGTGTGTGCTGAACCATTTTCAACAGAAAAGGATAAGCTCCGAGATGTAGAGGCAAAAATATTAACCAAAAGGGCAGAACTATCCAAGTTTGAGATGGAATACAAAGAGGTTCATATTTCATGATATGCGGAAGTTTACTGTTTTGATTTCATTAAATTTTCCATTTGAATATTAAATCTTTGGTATGGGCAGGTGTTGGCACAGTTTACGGAGATGACCAGCAGATATGCACAGGAAATGCAGACAGTGAGTTTCCAAATTCATGGATTTGTCATGGATATATTGATATTTGCTCGTCTTTATCCTTAGCAGCAGTATTATTTGCCTTGTTATCACTATGTTAGATAGATGACCTGCTGAAAGAAAGAAATACAATCCATGCATCCTACACAACCATCTCGCCTCTAAAACGAAGTTCAAGTAGCAGTAAAACTAGAACTTCCTTCAGGGCAACTAGAGGAGAAGAAGAAGGCCAAACCAGAGAAAAGAAGAGAGACCGTCTCAAGAAGAAGAAATGGTTTAATCTTCACTCGAAGGTGGACAAGAGAAAGCCATGTTGAATACTGTGAGGACTATATAGCCCTTCCATAATGTTCTCTCTCTCTCTGTTTCTTCTACCTTTGTCTATGCTTAACCATCTAACCATTTTATCTGGGTGTAGGTTGTTTTTCATCTTTATATCAGCATGTCCTCATGGAATACTCATTAGCAACAGCGCACGCTGCTTGATATCTTTGCATCTTTCAACATTTTGGCCGTCCTTAATTATTGCTGCAGAGATTGTGAGACTGTGAGCAGAAGGCCGCTACCAAACCTTTGAACATTTTTATCCTTGATTCCTCCCTCGTTCTGGAGCTGAAGAGGGAGTTGCTATAATCTGTATATGTTAAAGTTGTAGAATGTATAGGATACGGGCACAGGGCCTTCCAACACTTGCAATCAATTCCTTTTCGTCATTGGGTGTAAGTTTATTTTCTGCTGATTATTTGTAATTGCACATAAGGAGTTGATGCGTTTTGCTGTCATATGTCATCATCCTTCTTGATTTGCTTTATACGGTTAATTCAATGAGTCATTATACTATCATTTGTCGTAGCTGGTTCTACTACTTGAACAGCAGCATTTTTCATCAGAAAAGAGTATAAATCTATTGCCGCATGGACAAATAATGTTCTGAGCTTTAATTATTTTCTCAAATGTGATTGGATTCTTCGACTCAGGGATGGCTAGATTAGAGTTGCAGGAGTTACTCAGCTTTTCACTACGTTGGTTCCTAATTATGAGGTTATCAGAGTCTTGTGAGTAGGTTTTGACGGGGTGTGAGCAATGGAGTTCACTGCAATGCATCCTTCTTGGATCTTGAGGTTTTGATGTAAAGGATGCAAAAGGGTCCTTCAAGTATTTCTGTAGACTCATGTTAGTTCAAGAGAGGAATCAAACTGTCAATTGGGTCAGAGCAAGAAAAGGGACATAGATGGATATATATGACTGACTCAAGTTACAATTGTCTTACCGGCACATACAACATAAATTATCCACGGTCTACTGAATCTACTTTCTGTGGACTTTCATGAATCAAGAAAAAAAAGAAAAGAAAAGAATAAAACCCAGTTATTTCATCAAAGAGAAGTCCACTAAACAGCCATATGCGAAGAAAAGAATTTCATTTTTGGAAGGTGCAACTTGGTTTGATATTGGCTCGTCTTCGTACATTCGTTATTGACCTCTGGGTCCTAGTGATCGATACGAAAGCTTCTGATTCTTCATCGAATGCTAAGTCGTTCTGTAAGCCCACAGTAAGGTTGGCAGTTCGTCTGTCCAATTTCCTTTGGCAGCTTCCTCAAGTTTGGTTCTCTCGTCTTTTAATAGGATTTTGTTAGTAGATTCAGCCAAGCCATTTGTTTCTGGGTGGAACACAAAAGAGAATTTGATACCAATTCCAAACTTGTCACATAAGTCTAGCAATTTTTAGTTGTTGAATTAGGTTTTGTTGTCGGTCCGCAGATGATGTTCTTGAAGATAAAAAGACTTGAACCTTCTTTTCCAATATGGTTGCTAGAGCTTCGACTTCTACACATTTGGTAAAATAATCTGGATGAATTTCCTGTCCTGAGACCATGGGAGACGTTTGGCATGCGAAATATTATATAGCCGAAAATTCTATATTTTCAGAAATCAAATTCCAAATAATTAAATTTTCTGAAAAATTATATTTCCATGTTTGGTGACTATATAAATATTCCCGGAAAAAAAAAATGATAAAAAAACAAAAAACTGAAAAAAAAACTAAAAAAGTCAAAAAAGGAAAGGAAAAAAAAGTAAAAACGAAAAAAACGACCAAAATACAAAAAAATACAAAAAGACAAAAAGGTCAAAAAAAGACCAAAGCGACAAAAATGAAAAAAAAAGGAGTCAAAACCAAACCAACAAAAAACGATAAAAAAGACCAAAAAAAAAAAAAAAACAAAAGTGACAAAAAGCAACAAAAATGACCCAAAAAAAAGGACCAAAAAAACAACAAAAATTTAAAAAAATGACAAAAAATAAAAAAACCACAAAAAACGATAAAGACGACAAAAAAAAAAAAGGAAAAAAAAAGGACAAAAAATGAAAAAAAAAATACTACAAAACGATAAAAAAAAAAAACTACTACATAAACGACAAAAAAGAGACGAGATGAAAAATGACAAAAAAATAAAAAAATGACAAAAAGTAAAAAAAAGGACAAAAAAAGGGAAAAAAAAACAACTAAAAACGACAAAAACGACAAAAATCGGTAAAAAGCGACAAAAAACGAGATAAAAAAGAAAAAAAATGACAAAAAACAACCAAAAAAAAGGACAAAAAAAAACACCAAAAATAACAAAAAGAAATAAAAATAGAAAAAAAATGGACAAAAACTATTAAAAAAGACAAAAATAACAAAAAACCGTAAAAAATGACAAAAAGTGATAAAAAGACAAAAAAAAGGACAAAAATAAAAAAAATGATAAAAAGGACAAAAAAAAAGACTAAAAATGACAAAAAACGACCAAAAAAACGATAAAAACGACAAAAATGACCAAAAAAGCGACAAAAAAACGAAAAAACAACAAAAAACGATAAAAAACAAAAAAAAGGTTAAAAAATGATCAAAAAAAAGTTGAAAAAAGTTTAAACAATTTTTTTTTGCTCGGACAAAAAAAAATCCACCTAAGGGATAAGATTACCATGTTTTATGGGTAAACTATTTATCCGGGTATTTTTAATTTTCGAGAATAAATTTTTTATAACCCAAACAAACATGATAATAAGGCTGTGTTTGATTGGGCTTTTTTTTTCCATGGAAAATATTTTCATCACAAATTTCCCACCAATTGTAGTGTTTGATAGCTTATATTTTCCATGGAATTATTTTCCAAAAAACTATCATTTTCCATATTTTCTTCTGAAATGATGGAAAATGAAACTTGTCCAACCCATAGGAAAATATCATTTTTCATGAAAAATAACTATTTACCATGGAAATAATGACAATCAAACACCCAAATTAAGTTTTATTCCATGAAATTTTTTTCCTAGAAAAATAATTCCATGAAATTAATTTCTTTTCCATATCTTTTCCACCTTGCAATCAAACACACCCTAAATTTTTATCCTAAATTTTTTCGAAAATAAAAAAAATAGCGCGTAAACGCCCCTAAGTGTTGTACGTGACTGGATTGCGTCTGGTACGCGATTGATTTCGTTCTATTGGCGCACGTTGACATGCAACACTTTGTTTTTTCCACAAATTCTGTCGCATCACTTAATAAAGTTGGCAAATATAGCCTGCTGTTGACAACCTTCATTGCCAAGAACCAATCTCCCAAGTGATCATCACATCCCTTAGTGAACCTTAAGATTTAAAGTACAAATCTAGTAAATCAATTTCATTTTTGGAAGGTGCAAATTCAAAGTGGTTTATAGATGTGACATTTTAAGATTCAAAACTACAGAATACCTTTTCTAACAATTGGAGATTCGGGAATTACCTTTTCTAACATTTGGAGTCTTGTGAATAAGGAAAAAGGAAAGTTTTTTTTTTTAATGTTATTTATTAAGGAATTCCACCAAAAATAGTGGAAATGTTCATTTTTTTCATTCATATGTTGCCGCTAATTTTTTTTTCTTTTTCTTTGGGCCCCCAGCATCGGACCATGGCCGTCCATGTCCGGGAGGGAGCTCGAACTTGGGACGTCCCCAAAGTGAGCCCCCTCTCCTAACCACATGGGCTAGGAGGCTTGGACTGCCACTTATATTCAAAACTAGTGGAATGTTCACTAAACTATTTTTAAAGTAATTTTAGGTTTGTTAAAAATGAGATGAGGTAACCTATGAGCATTTTCACTCGGTTTGGTGTGTGAAATTTTTTTTGACTCATTTATTAACTCTCAGGTCTCGTTTGGTTCGCGGAATCATCGAATTAGGAAAGAAAAATGATTACTTTCCTATGTTTGGATGCCAAAAGAATTGAGGAGGAAAGGTAAGTGATTTTCAATGGAAAACAAATTAGAGGAAAAAATAATTCCATCCAAGCAAGGAATTACTTTTCCACATTAAAATATTTACTTTAGTTTCCAATTTTTTTGATATTTTTAAACATCGAAAAAAAAATCAATATAAATTATAATTGTTTAAAGAAAAAAAAAATGTCAAAAAATTGATTTTCTTTTCGTTCTGTTCTGCGAACCAAACGAGGCCCTCACAGTGAATTGTCACTTTGAATGGTCACTTTCAACCGAGCGGCCAACCAACCAAACTCCTGCAGGGCCACAGTCATAAACAAGGAGCAAATGTCTCTACTCAGGAGATGAACAATAAAACTGTTATATTCTTTTGAACATTTGTAGAAAGAGAATTTTGAGCATTTTTTTTAGAATAATCAATTTCTTCAAGCTTGGTTTTATTAGCATATCTAAATGGGGACATTTATTTGTATCTTCCCGTTGAGATGGAAGGACTACAACCTCTGCAAGCAACACTATTCGTCAATGCTCATCAAGAATGACTACTTTATCAAATGTAGATATTACAAAACAAGGATAGTCAATTTGACAAAACTTTTAACATATTAGAACACAACAGATTAAGCACATAATCAGCTTTATGATTATATATCGTACATGATGCAACGATAAGCCACACAGGAAATAGTAAAATAACAGGGTTCTAGATTTTTTTTTTTTTTTTGTTACACTGAAATGAAGTTGTGGTAGAAGAAGTCATTTCTTGATGATCTGGTGGTACCAATATCGACTTTTTTTTTATACAAAGGATAACAAAGTTTAGAAAATTTGCAGAAAGAGAATCAAAACGTCGAACTATATGACATTCATAATAAAAAAAAATATCAAGGAAACGTTATCCCGTATGACATTTTTTTGTGTGAAAAATGCTTAATGGTAGGACATTTTTGTTGATCTCCAGATTTGGGAGAGAGAACAATCTGATAATTAAAAAAAGTCAAAGAAATGCCATATTGTTGGACATTTTTTGTCTGTAAAAAATGACCAATGGTAGGAAGGTTTTCTGTGTCCCATTCAGATCATCCTTCAGATTTCCGTAGAGCTCCATCGGATCTTTTGACTAATTGTCCAAAAGTGGTCCTGGGTTATTATCTACGATAGTTTTCGATTTGCAATCCATTTTTTGTGTTTACAATTATCTCTAAGACTCATTATAGACATCAAATATACTATAGCGGGTGCAGGCTTATCTTCTTTACTTGATAGATGATGGCACCTTTCCTTGACAATAGCTGTCTAAAGATGTCCAGATTGTGAAATCTGAATACCTTTCGGAGGCTTCGTCCCGAAACCCTACGGGGGCGCTGCTCCATCGACCCCCGTCTGCTGACGGACAATGGAAACCCCGAGTGCGTGGCTCTGGAGATGTCGTCGGACGGTTCAGAGAAATCCTGTGGGATACTGTCGTCTTTGGCCCACTATGATTTCTTCATTGCATATGTCCATATTTATCTTGCTTATTACTTTTTTGCAAATACATGTTAGACGAACAAAACAATATACATTGTAACAAGTATGATACATTTAATGCACATCAGGACTATGCTAAGTTTAAGTATCAATACTATATTGATAGCATAAATATTAGTGACATCATAATATTGAACTTAATCGAATAACCACAATAAAAAATATAGTTAGATCATTGGGCTAACAATCTCCCTCTTTTTGGTTATGGTAACGCGGTTAAATTTAAGATAGATATGATAGAAGCTCATATCACTAATATGTAAAACAATAAGCATTATCACTAAAAGGTATAAGCATAAGTATGAATGCTATAGTGATTTCATTAAGATTAGTAATAATATAATGCTAAACTTAATCGATTTATCATATTCAAAAATATGATACAATCATGGGCCAATAGCGAATCCATCAGAAGATAATGCTAATCAGGTATTTTTAGGCTTCGTATAAAAATTCGGATGACACTGATTGAAATGCCATGTCTTTCCATTCGAAAGGTGATATAATTGTCCTTATCCTTTTTTGTTCCATGCTACGTAATGTCATGTGTTGCGAACATATACATGTTTAATAGTTTTACTAGATTATAGCTCCCTTCATTATTTATTAACATGTATAATTCTTATTTATTGAAATTAATAACCAAACTTTCTATACCCATATTTATTTATTTATTTTCATTACTCCTATTATTATTTAATTAATATATTATTATTTAACTTATTTATTAATTGAATTTTAAATACTAGTAATTGTACAATTTTCTTTATTTGTTCATTAAATAGATACTTAAAAGACACACACACCACTACAAAAATTTGTCAGATTAGCGGCGTTTATCAACGTTGCTAATCTCGGCTAAAACGTCGCTAATTTAATTTAGCGACGTCCTGGAAACGTCGGAAAAAAAGCGTGTCGCTAATCAAAAAAACGTTGCAAAACGTCGCTATGGCGACGTAAATTAGCGACGGTCATAACGTCGCCAAATAGCGACGTTATTTGCGACGTTTCCTTGTGGTCGCCGATTAGCGACACATTAGCAACGTTTTTGCGACGATGTGGTGACATCAGATTGTTTGCCACATCAGCAATTTAGCGATATTTTTAGCGACGTATAGAAACGTCGCTAAATTTTAGCGACATAAACGTCGCTAAAAACGTCGCTAAATTGAAAAAAATAAAGAAAAAATATAGAATCAAGAATGCAAATGTACAATCCAAAATACAGAATCTAATCCAATCCAAAATACAGAATCCAATCCAATTCAAAATACAGAATCCGATCTCTGGGTTCACCGACCCCTTCGGTGGAACAGTCAACACCAGCACGCACAATACAATCCAGAATAGACAAAAAATATAAAGAACAAATAATATCCTCAACGAATAATATAAGGTACAAATGTAAAAAAATAAAGTCCAATATCCTCAAATACGTACAAAGTAAAATTATAAAGTACAAAGTTCGAAAATGCAAAAATAAAACTACTGATCGCCTGGAGCTGGAGCTGGAGGAGGAGCACCACCAGATGACTGTCGTCGCAACGCAAGGATCGTATGATACTCCTCCGATGACAGGCTGACGAGCATGTCCTCCTGTGCACCGTCGGATGTAGACGATGGTCCTGGTGTACCAGACGGTCGCTCCATAGCCATCTCGCGAAACTGCTGTATATGCTCGACCAACCGCTGCGTAGTCTCCTGCGTAGCACGGGAAATCTGTCGCAGCATCTCAGTCATCTCCTCAAGCCTCTCAAAACTTGAGATAAGCACAGGATCATCCGTATGCGGCTGCGGCTGCGACGCCGCCATCCTCTGCAGTATCTCGTCACGCAGAGCTGCGATACTCTGCTGGACTAACAGCGACTCCTCAGTTTGTGCGGGGCCGGGCACACTAGTGGCAGTCCTAGAGGCCTATGATGCAATGAAGGCACCATAGGAGCCCGTACCATAGTACGTACCCCTATACATGCCACCAACGGCTCTTATCCATAGCTCGTCATCTGACTGAGCTGCGGCGGCCGGGGACTGCTGGAAAGTTGTCACTCCCACTTTTCATAAATAGGGATAAAATAGTCATTTTGCATTTTTGGAAAATTTAGAAATTTTTATTTAATTTTATTGTTATTTGGGGATTTTTAGAGTCGGGTTCGAATTTCAGCTCATTCCGACTTGTATCGAAGACCCGGGGTAACTTAGACTCTGATCGGGACCCAAACTTAAATTAGACATGGCCCATAAAATCCCACAAATTAGTCTGGTACCTTTAGAAATTTTTTTCATGACTTAATCGGTCAATTTGCAGATTTTAACTTGGTTTTTCCGACCCTGAAAAATTGCTTAAGTCAATTTTGACCTAAAGGAGGCTTGGAGGGCATTTTGGACATTTGCCAAATGCCCCCAAACCCCCTACTATGGCCGGCCACCATGGGGAGGACCTCCCTCTTCATCTCCTTTATCTCCACTCTCAAAATTCTTCCCCTTTTTAGTTCTTTCCCAAACCTAAACCTAAACTTTTGATTTCATCTCCAAAATTCTTCCATTTTCCTTCCTTTCCACTCAATCCTTCAAGGAGAGGGTGCTAGCTTGGAGTAGGGAGAAAGGAAGAAGGAGGAGAGTCCAATTTTTAGGAATTCTCGTGTCCGATTTGAGTCCTATTGGGTTTTGTTTGCCATTAAAATCTTTTGATTGCAAATTTTAATACAAACATAACAGTGTTACAATATAGGACTTAAACATAGTCCTAGGAGTACACTTTTGTTTATCTGGGTCCCTTATGCCGATGGAGCAAGTGGTAATGTGTTGACTCCGTTGACGATCTGACGACGGTTATCGGTTCTCTGAAGGTTTAGATTGCTCTGGGTGCTGGAGCTTGCTGAGAGGAGAAAGACGTTGAGTGTCTGTATCTGCCTCTCTGATTGTGCGACGTCTCTGTCTGTATATGTATGTGTCTCTGTCTGTGTGTGTCTGTAAGAAGGAAATGATCCCTCTATTTATAGTCTGCAGGCTGGCTGCTCATGCGCGCATATGTAGGATACGCCTGGACGCGGGGACGCCACATGGAGATTGCTGATGGAGGCGCATGGACGATGCGCCCTAATTGAGGGGTTGAATTCTTCATGCTGCTGTTGTGGGATGGCACGTAGTAGGGAGAGAATCTTTCTGTTGCTGAGATCTTGGGTGAATCGAGTCAAAGGACACATGTCGTAGGCCCATGGCTCGAAGATCTCGGATTTGGTGGGGAATGATCTGGTAGGATGCGCCTGGGATTGGGCGCATGAGGAGACTTTGGCTCGTAACCTTTGGGAGTCACGAACCATTTGGGACGCATGGCTTTTGAGGCGCATACGAAGCTTCAATAGTGACTTTACTTCTGTATTTTGGGATCAGAGAGAAGTCCGGGATGCATGGCTTTTGAGGCGCATGCAGAGCTTTAGTAGTTACTTTACTTCTGTCTTTAGGGATCAAAGAGAAAGTCTGAGACGCATGGCTTTTGAGGCACATGCAGAACTTTGGGCGCATGGCCACGGAGGCGCATGCGAGTGGTTGGACGGCCACGTGGCTTGTAACCGCCGGAGGGAAGTAATGATGATGCTGACGTCGACGATGCTTCGTTTTCTGAAAAAGCTGTCAATTGCAGTCTTCGGGGGGCGTGCTGCCAACTCTTGTCAGACTTCAGCATTTAATGTTCTTTGACAGGTGATGGGTTGTCGAGTAGGCGTATCGATCAGCGTTCCACTAGGCGCATGGGGCCGCATGGAAGTGCATGCTTGTGAAGCGCTTGGTGCTGAGGGGCGCGTCTGTGTGATGCACGGTCTGGCCGGCGCATCCGCTCCGTTTGACACATCTTTTGGTACGACTGTTACGTTCTTCGAGTGCTTTAAATAGCCGTTTTTGACTTGGCTGAATTCGAAGCATCAGGTTCATCCATTTAATGCAAATTCATTGCACGGGATTCGGAGAGCCATCCACTTGGCGCATGGGTTTGATTTGCCCGGCCTACAAATAGTGGCATGGAGAGAGTTTGCTTCTCGTTCTCTCACGTCCTCCCGAAATAAACTTGTTTACTCAAGTGCATTCTGTTGATGAGATGCTCCCGAGGGTGAAGATGCGACGATTGTCTTCTTTGATGCACTTGAAGGTGACTGTTACATCAAAAAGTCGGAGTCGAGGGCTTCTGAGGCAGGCAGAAGGTGCCTGTTGCATCCAAAGATCTGGATGCACGAGCCTCGTCTCCGTTATGTGGGAAGAGCCGCAGATCGGAATTGCGGTACTGCGGCTTTGGGGGCTCTTTCTTCCTTCAGGGTGGGTGTTGCCCATTCTGGTTTGTGTTGAAAGCTACTCCTTTAGCCGCGATTTCGATTGCGGTCTTCCTTCGCCTTTGGAGGCTCTTTCGAAGCCTCCCTTGGCCACATATTGACTTGCGGTGCTCTTTTCTTCCTTGGTTTGGGGAGCTCTTCCTCCAGCTAGAGGGTTGATTGCCACCCTCGTTTTGCTCAATAAATGCTTCATTGGTCGAAGCATTTAGACGGCGGTGAGCCTGGCTGGAAGAGTGGCACATAACTGAGCTGCTGAAGGGATGCACATAACTGATGATGCACATAACTGAGCTGCTGAAGGGATGCGTCCGGCTGGAAGCGCATGGTGGGATGCGCCTGACTGAAAGTGCATGGTGAGATACGCCTGTTCGAGAGCGCATGATGATGCTACGTTTGGCTGTAGACTTAGGGTCTTTTCTTTTTGTAGAAATTCTCCTTTGTACAGCCATTTTTAAGACATGTAATAGACTTTTATATGAAATAAAAATATTCTTTTAATGTCTCTATTCTTGTTTTGCTGTGTCAAAGTACTTTGTCTGAACTTCCTGGCGCATGTAATATTTGGCGCATAGGATTTCTGATCGTGAAATTCCATGCTTCTACAAGATCCCCTTCAAAGTTTTCAAAACTTTTTTGTCAAGTTTTGGAATACTTTGAATAAGAAGCATGTTTGTTGGGGCGCGTGACTGTTCGGGCGTATGGGTACTCCGCACATCAGTGATGGGGCGCATGCTCCTCTCAGTTAATGCAAATGATAACGCCTCGATAACCAAGAAGATTAATGATGATCTTTTTTGGATTTATCTGCAGTTATCTCTTCACAGAACCCGAAGCGGCGGCTGAGGTCACACTTTATCGGTTCACATGTGCGACTGAGCCTATAAATAGGCATGAGGAGAGGAGAGAGAGAGAGTTCTTCCTCTCTTTACTTTCTTCTTTTAGAGTTTGTGAAAAACCCTAACTTTCTCCTTTCAAGAAATGGCTCCCAATACTCCTCGCGGCGGTGCTGGCAAGGGACCTAACTCTCTATTGCCGATGCGCATGGACTTCTGTCCTGATGATGCGCCGAGGTTTTATTCCACCGACGTGCATGGGTTTAGGCCCTTATTATGCACCGAGGTTTAACTGCTGACGCGCATGGGTTTACACCCTGATGATGCGTCGAAGCTTTACTGCTGATGCGCATGGGTTTGTACCCTGATGATGCGCCGAAGCTTCACAGCTGATGCGCATGGGTTTACACCCTGTTGATGCGCCGAAGCCACATTGCTGATGCGCATGGGTTTACACCCTGATGATGCGCCAGGTTGCTTGACACACTTTGTCTTCTTAGAGCTTTTTGCCTGACTTTTGTTTTTATTGTATCAGTGTTGATGACAATCCCTTTGCTGAATGAAGTCCTTCTGGATGCTTCTCTTTGTCAAATGGGAGTTGATTTTGACGAGGAGGTTATCAACCCTGCGAAGGATGCTATCCTAAAGAATCAACCTCCTGAGAGAATGCTGCAGATCCAGAATCAGTTGTCGATTTTCCTTAAGAGTATGATGGAGAGCGGTAAACTGAAATCTGCTGAATCCGCGGATGTGATCTTCTTAAAACCTGCCTTTTTGTTCGGTGACCGCCTGATCTCCACTGAGGCGAAGATACTGAAGATCAAAGAAGATTGGTTCTTCTCTACGAAGGGCATGGTTCTGTATATGCGACAACTTGAACACCAGTTGCCGCTGACGGCCTTCTACCGTTTACCTTCCAAGAGAAGGATGCCCTGGAAACTTACTCCTTCTCAAGGAGGGGCATTGGGAGGTACTCTTTCGATTGATGCTACTTCGAATCAAAGGGATACCCTGGCCGCTTCGCGAGCTGGTCCCTCGTTTAGTTGTCGAACTTTGCGTCCTGGGAGCCTTTATAGTGAGGTTCCTAATGACACCTTTGTCTTCAGTGCTTCGACCTTTGCAAATCGGATGCTAACATCGAGGGTCATGTATTCGAAAGGTAGCTTTAGGGTTGAAGGTTGGTGTCACCATATGCCGAAGTGGGACGACTTGACCGTTTGGGTGTTGTCGAAGTTCAAGGCTGAGCTTAAAGAGATTGGGCTGACGGCCGCTATCCGTGCCACACAGGCTGGCGTGGATCTCAATAACCATATGTTCCTTGCTCTCTTGGAAATGTTCAATACCCAGACTGGCACTTTCTTTACTCTAATGGGAGAGTTGGGATTGGCTCTCCATGAAATGTACGAGGTATCCATGCTTTCCTGGGGCTCTGAACCGTACGAGGAATATTTTCCGTCAAACGAAGAGATCATTGTCTTGGAAAAGAAGGACCCGGAGATGATGGCTGTTTTCAAAGAGGTAGCGAGCCATTATTATCTGATGCAACGGAGGGAGAAAGGCAAGTCTCAACCTCATGTGACTGCTTGGAGGGATTACGTCTTCAAGCAGGATTTGGCGGATTCCTCGAAGATCCGGTTTATGACTCTGCAAGGGCTGAAACCCGCGGAGATGACCTCTGAAATGAGCTGGTTGGACGAGAGGGCCCCTCGTTCAAATGAGAGTGGCGAGAACGCGTATAGCTGCTTCTGGCGCTGTGCGCACCGGATGTTATCTAAGGCAGTATTGGCTGCTTATTTGATGATATGGCTGCGGGATTGTGTGTTCATGGGCGGATCGGGTTCCGTGGAGAGGGTACACCGAAACCTCATTTTGCCAGCAGTGAAATTGGCCTTTGGTCGTCCTTTGGCTCTTCTCCCCGCGATGGTGTGTAACCTGTTGCGGGGCTTGAGGACCTTTGCTGAGGATGTGATCCATGAGAGAGGTAGAAAAACTTTTCCCGGGCCGAACTACCATTCCATTATCTGATGGGATGGTTGATTCTACATCATCCGAACGTGATGAGTCCAGGCTCGGAGGAGGATCACATTGAAGGTGACGCCTTTATCCGTCGCTTCTACAAGAGGAAGTGGTTGCACAATGGTGTCTCCGTCTGCAGAAGAGTTTTGTCCTATCTTCAGGGGTGGAAGATTGTCAAGGTCGGTCCCATCTTCAAAGATTTTGAGGCCGACCAAGATTTAGACGACTCTGGTGAAGATGCGATTACTCTGCCGAAATAGGATTTTCGTTGGTTGTAAAGTATTCGGCCTTCCCACTTGGTCTACTGCAACCAGAATAGGTGTTATCTGGAGCCATATCTGCCAAGCCGGTTTGCTCGCCAGTTCGGCTACACTCAGTTAATGCTACGGAACCCCAGTAACAGTTTGGAGTTTGCCGGAAGTTTGCT
The DNA here is from genome assembly GCA_029216955.1 of Iris pallida. NCBI lineage: Eukaryota > Viridiplantae > Streptophyta > Magnoliopsida > Asparagales > Iridaceae > Iris > Iris pallida. The sequence continues at coordinate 612,725 of JANAVB010039432.1, read as the reverse complement.
GGACGGAGCCCAGGGCTGGCAATACTACAATACCGGGTGCACTGGTGTTCATCTTACTACGCCAGTTCGCAACCCTCGGCCGCAAATCCGGTATTCAGCCATTAAACTGTATTGTACCATGAATACTGTGTCTCCTGGTTATGATAGGGAGACCAGTTTCATCATTGGAACTCAGTTAGAGAATATCGTCCACCAAAATTGGCGGGATATCGGGCTGCTGCTGTAGCATCAGTGAGAAATCCCCCTGTTGAGAAGAGACGGGCTGACGTAGAGGCCGGTTCATCTGTACCAAAAAGGCCGAGGAAAGTGACGACTCCAAAGGCTGTGTCACTAGAATCAGTCCCTGCTGAGGTAAAGAGTCCTCCGTAATCTGGCTCATCATGTCATTTTGGTGACTTGTGCTTTTCTTCTTGTAGGGATCGTTGAAGAAGAAAACCCGTATTTTGAAACCGGGTATCAGTAAACCGAAGGAGGTGGCAAGCTCCTCTAATGAGCGAATTCCTCCGATGGTAATGTCTCCAATGGAGGAGAATCGTTAAGATATTATTCTTGCGAAGATTTTAGTATCTCCGGACTTTGTCGGAAGAGACACTGAGGTTGCAGCAACTTCCGGAATGGTGCAAGCCGCCGTGGGGGCCTTGGACGTTGAGGGTCCTGCAGATACGGGGCTTCCTGATGAAGAGGTGGAGTAGAGTTCGTCGTCTTCGGAAGACGTTCCTTCAGAGATGCGTGAGTCTGTTGCGGGGGCAGCGGACGTGATTGCAACAGAGGAGAGGGTTGATTCTCCTCCTTGTCATGATGCGGGAAGGTCGGCTGTAGCATTGCCGAGCCCTACCCCAGGCTCAGTAATGGAAGCTGAGGTGGCTGCCGGCCGGGAGGTGGCGACAGATTTGGTCCCCGTGGAGGGATTCGATGATGAAGGGGAGACTCGTCTGCCGACCCCGACCCCAGAAGACGCGCCCCGCCAGGAAACGGGAGCTGATCCAGTTAGCTTGCCAGAGGAAGGCTCCGTGCTGGTTATAGATCGTGCCTCTGTGGTGGAGGAGGCAGCTCCGGATGCTGATAGTCCCTTTGAGCCAGAAAAGGGCAAGGGTTTGCTGATGCAAGAGCCCACTGTTGCTTCTTCGACTTGGGAGACGATATCGACGCCCCACCCAACTCTTTCTGCACTCTTGGCATCTGGCACTGGTAGCGGAATTCAAGTTTCTGGTGTGGGAGAGTCTGCTGAGGTTGATGTTCAAACCTCGCAAATTGAGATCAGCGGGTCTTCTTCAGGTCCGCCATCCAGGACAGCTCCTCCAACTCCTGCCATGACACCACAAGTGTTGGCGGATGCGGATGAGTACGTGAAATTCATCGTCGAGACAGTGTACAAGATGCTGCAGAAGGGTGTGTCGACAGTGATGAATACCAATGGGAGTTTTGCAATGGCAAAATCCATGGTGCTTCCACACATCAACCTGATACGTCTCCACCAGGGCCATGATCATATGACCGAGATTCTGGAGGCCTCGGTGACTGAGCTGGATCAACTGCTTTCCGAGTTCCAACGTATCCAGCAGAATGATCTTTCCGCCCTGATAGACGTAAAAAAGGAGAAGCTGATTGCTGAAATTGAGTCCTCTTATCAGGCCACCGTGGGTGTCTAGGAATGCGAAGTGGCTGAGACTGAAGCTGCAGTGGAGCGGTTGTCTCAGTCTACGCAGGAGAAGGTGGAGTTGCGAACTGCGTTGGACGCTAGTATCGCGGAGGTTGATGCCCAGATTCGCCACCTTGAGGACCAGCGGGCCCGACTCCTATTGGATGCTGAGCGTGCCCAGGCTGAACATGTAGCATTCAAGAAGGAGGAAGCAGCTTTCACCCATCGGGCTCTTACTCTGGCTCAGCAGCGGCAGCAGCTGCATGAGAAGCATGAGGATGACACTTCTCCTGAGGCCATAGAGGCGATGCGTCAAGAAGCTGAACGTCGGGTCCTGGCGACTGTGGATACTCGAGCGACAGACTTAAGGCACCGGATTGAAGAGCTTTCAGCCAACCCTGGGGATGTTTAGGGATTGTAGTCTCTTCTTTTTGTGTATTTGCAACTCTTGCTGGGGAGGGTGTAATCCTTTACTCTTTTTTTTAGAATAAAGAAATACAAAGAATTTTGTGATGTATTCATTTTTGCTGTCATGAACTTGATAATTTGTGTGGACCTATTATCTTTTGCGCACCTTGGTTTTTAGGTACAGATAATAAGTTTGAGAGATCCAACATGTTTGCTCAGAGATGATGTGAACGTGGCAAATATGGGATTTAAATGATGGAATCTTCCTACTCAGAGGTGTTATGGACGTGGTAGAAATGACTCTGGGGGATACGCGAAACTACTCAGAGGTAATGTGGACGTGGAAGTTCTGCGATCAATGTACAAGAACTCAGGGATTGTCTGTACGGGATGTTTACTCAGAGGTAATGTGGACGTGGTAAATATGATAGGTAGCGTAGTCTCACGGAGTGTAAGATTTTGCTTTGTAGGGCATAGGAGGACAACTCAGAGGTGATGTGGACGTGATTGTCCTTCTATTGGAGAATGCCACGGAACAGCTGGGTTCCGGAAGCGTCTGATTTTGTGGAAGGGAATCGTATGTGAGCCCTGATGATTGGGTCCACGAACTCCCTTGTTGGGTAGAGATGGAAGTACATGTCTGAAAGATGTCAGGAGTAGTACTTCTTTAGGAACTTGCTGTTGATGGACATCATGAACAAGTCCCTATTGGGTTTAACGAGGCGGTAAGCACCGTTTGAGTATACCGTCTCTATGATGAAAGTTCCTTCCCACTTGGGCTCGAACTTTCCTGGTGTCTTGTGAGTTAACACTATCGGCCTCCTGACTGCCAGAACCAGGTCGCCTACTTGGAAAGTCCTTTGCTAGACCTTCTTGTTGAAAGCCTGTGATATACAGGCTTGGTAGAGTTCGATGCGTTGTTGAGCTAGGAGACGCTTTTCATCAAGTGCCTCCAGTCCTCGAAGACGACGACGTTGATTGTCCTCGTCTGTGAGTTGGTTTGTGATTGCTACGCGGAGTGAGGATATCTGGATCTCGAGAGGTAGTATCGCTTCGCTCTCCTAGACCAGGAAGAATGGTGTGTTTCCTGTCGGGGTCCATACTGTTGTGCGGTAGGCCCAAAGGCATTCGCCGAGCTTTTCGTTCCAGTCGCGTTTGTTGGATGACACGACCTTTTTGAGTAGCCTGACGATAGTCTTGTTGAATGCCTCGGCTAATCCGTTTGCTGCCGGATTGTAGGCGGTTGAGGCCACGTTTTGAATGCGATTCTTGTCACAGAATCTGCTGAAAACATGGCTGATGAACTGAGGACCGTTATCGTGGATAATCCTCTGGGGTACCCCGAAACGGTAGATGACATGGTGTTTGACGAAGTTGATCATCCTAGAGCTCTTCACTTCCGCCAGTGGAACTGCTTCTGCCTATTTGGAGAAGTAGTCGGTGATGGCTAGGATGAAGCGGTGTCCCCTCGATGAAGGAAGGGTGATCGGTCCTACAATGTCCATGCCCCAAGCTTCGAAGGGCCAAGAGGCGACTGTAGGATGTAGTGGTTCTGACGGTGTATGGATGAAGTCTGCGTGAAGCTGGCACGCATGGCACTTTTTAGCATAGTTGACAGCGTCAGCGGCCATGGTTGGCCAGTAGTAGCCCATGCGTCGCAGTCGATCCTGCAACTTAGGGCCAGGTTGATGGGCTCCGCAGGTTCCATCGTTAGCTTCTCGAAGGGCTTCGGCTGCTTCTTCGTTGGACAGACATCGTAGGAGAAGTCCATCATAGGAGCGTCGGTACAGCATTTTAGTAGCTGTATCATAGTAGAATCGAAGGGAGCGCCTCCTGACTGAGACAGCTTCTTTCGGGTCTTCTGGGAGAATTTCGTAAACAGCGAAGTCGATGAACGAAAATCTCCAGTCTCGGACATTAACACCAGCACTTGTTGACATGGCATGGGTCACTTGTGAGCACAGGTTGTTTTTAGGACAGACCAAGTCTCGATCGACTACCGTGACGTAGTGTTGAGTCCCGAGGGGTGCTGCTAACGAGGCTGCGAGGCCAGCCAGGGCGTCAGCCTCCAGATTTTGTAAACGAGGAACATGTTCGATGAAGAACTCGGCAAAGGTTAAAATAATATTCAACGCGACTTCATGGTAAGGGATCAGGTCTTCATGGTGAACCTCGTATTGCCCTCTGATTTGGTTTACGACGAGTTTTGAGTCGCCGTAGGCTTCCAGATGGTCCACCCCCAGCTGTCCTGCCAGCTGGAGTCCTATGATGAGAGCGTTGTACTCGGCAACATTGTTGGAGCACGGCTTCGAAAGGGAGTAGGCGCGCTGGATGACCAGCTGATCGGGGGAGACTAAGACTACCCCCACTCCTGCGATGATTTAGCCTTTGGGGCCTGTTCTTGAAGTGCCATCGAAAACCATCCGCCAGACGGAGCTTTCTTCGGTGATGTTAGATTCTTGGACCTCATCCGGGATATCTTCATAGAGTCTGAAGGATTCCGGGATGGGGTGTGCAGCTAAAAAGTCGGCCAGAGCCTGACCCTTGACGGTTTTTTGTGGAACGAACACCATGTTGTATGGTGTTAGCAGGATCGCCCACGTAGCTAGCCGGGAATTTAATGACCCTGGCTTTGTCATGAGAACTTTGAGTAGATTGACTCGGGAGATGACATGAATCGTCTGGCCCAAGACATAATGGCGAGTCTTCTGAATGGCAAACACCAACGCTAAGCACTCCTTTTCAACGGGATTATACCGGTGTTCGGCCCCGATGAGTGTTCGACTGAGGTAGTAGATGGCTTGTTCATAGCCTGTATCGCTGTTCTGAGCTAGCAAAGTGCCGAGGGAATGATCCATGGCACGGACGTAGAGGAGGAATGGTTTGCCGGCGACGGGTGCTACTAGGACTAGCGGACTCGTCAGGTAAGCTTTGATGTCGTCGAAAGCTTTTTGGCATTCCTCTGTCCAGACGTAAGAGACTCATTTCTTTATGAGTTGAGTGAAGGGTTGACACTTTCCGGAGAGGTTTGCTATGAACCTCCGGATGTATGCCAGACGCCCCTGCAGGCCTCGAAGTTCTCGGAGGTTCTTCGGAGGGCCCATGTCGAGGATGGCTTTGGTCTTCTCGGGAACGACATGAGTGCCTTTCATCGTAATAATGAAGCCCAAGAACTTTCCGCTAGAAACCCCTAAGAAGGATTTAGCGGGGTTCATATTAAGTTGATGCGCCCGCATGAGATCGAAGACTGTCTTCAGGTCTTGTAGGTGATCTCCTTTGAGACGGCTCTTGAATGCGATGTCATCAACATAGCATTTGACTGTCTTACGAAGATGCTGACGAAAAATGGTGCTCATAGCTCGTTGGTATATGGCACCAGCGTTCTTCAAGCCGAAATGCATCACTGTGTAGCAGAAAACGCCCTTTGGAGTCCTGAATGACGTATATTTTGCGTCATCGGGAAACATCTTGATCTGGTTGTAGCCCGAATACCCGTCCATGAAAGACATGCGTTCGAAGCCACATGTGTTGTCGATCATCACGTCGGTGATGGGAAGCGAGAATTCGTCCTTCGGGCAAGCGGAGTTGAGATCTCTGAAGTCGATGCAGACTCGAATCTCCCTGAAGTCGATGCAGACTCGAATCTTTTCATTCTTTTTGTGACAGGGACAACGTTGGCCACCCAATCCAGATGTTGTTCTTCACGGATGAAGCCGCTGGTCAAGAGTTTGTCCACCTCCTGATCGATGGCGTTTATGATGTTCTGACGAAAGCGTCGCTGTTGTTGTTTGATAGGCTTGACATCGGGTAAGATGTTGAGCCTATGCATCGCGATCTGAGGATCAAGTCCTGGCATGTCTTCGTAGCTCCAAGCGAAGACATCAATATATTCTTTAGCCAGTTGGATTAAAGGCTACCGGTCTTCTCCTTTTAGGCTTTTGCTGATGAAGATGGATTTGGAAGGAGATCCATCTCCAAGGTCGATCTGCTCGACTTCGTCTTCGGTAGGGGGTTCGCGTAGCTCAAAACAAGACTCCTATTATTCTCCTAGGCGTTGAGCCCAGGGTTCTTCTTCGAAGAATTCTAGCGTTTGGTCTTCGCCTTCATCTTCTTGAGGTTGTGCAGATGTCATGTTGGCTGACAGCACTTTCTTGAAGGCTGAGCCGATACTCGTATCGGAATCCCAAGTTGATGCTTCGGACGAGTGAGAATGTTCTACTTCTTCTGCGTCCGAACTCTCTGGAGTTGATGGAGACGTGACATAGCCTATCCCCCGTCGAGTCCGATTATAGTATTCCTGCGGCTTTCCTTTAGGTGTTGGAAGCCGGAGAGGAAGACGTCGACCCTTGCCGTAGTTCAGGCCTTTGTTGCTTTTTAGGTCGTAACCCATCTTTTGGATGAGGTACTTTGCCTTGTCCGTGTACCGATAGACTTATATTCTGCCGGTATCTGGTTCTGGCTCGAGTGGCGGAAGGTCTTGATGACGCTCAACTTTGCCGAAATTGATGGATTCTTCGTCTCGACTCCACGGTGGGACTACAGAACAGAGCCCCTGGAACGGGACTACTCGATTTACATGATAGACAGTCATTATTTGTGTTTGCAACGACCGTAGAGCGTTATCTAATGTATACATGGCATTCCAATGTGGAAGACTAGAATAATTAAAAGACACTCTATTATTGATGAAATATAAAATTTTATCCCGCGGGATTACATTGTCCAGAGGGGGTGCGTCTACATCAGCAGAGATATATTCCCCTAGCTTTTTATCTGTGAGTACTGGGATTGGGTCGGGAGAGTCCACCACAACTTTGATTTCGGGGTCCGAGAGGGCTATGTAGGCCTTCTCAGGCAGCTTGGATTGCGGCTGCTTGCCTTTAAGATGCACCTTCAGAGGTGCCTCCACTGTGCCTCCGGTGATTGGTGCCTTCCCTTGTAGTTTTACCACAAGGGAAGCCGATGTCTGAGGCGGCTTTCCCTTGAGGCGTATCTTCAAGGGGGCTTCAGGAGCAGTTGGTGCTTTCCCGGGTAGCTTGATGTTCATGGAAGGCAACTTCTGAGGCGGTTTGCCTTTAAGTCGGATCTTCAAAGGAGCGTCGGAAGTCATCTCCGGCTCCATATCCGGCTCTGCTGCTGTTTCTGCTTCATCGTCAGCATCATTGGCTTCCTCCTCGTCAGGTGACTTGTACAAGGAAGAATCAGTGAAGTAGGCTTCATCCCTTTGAAAGGGTCAATGTCCGCAAACTCTGCCCGGATGACGTCGTTGGTGGACACGTACTTCATATATTGGTGGAGCGTGGATGGCACCACCATGTACTCATACAGCCATGGACGACCCAACAGGAGGTTGTAGTTGACGTCGACGTCCACGACATAACAAGTCACCTCAGTTCTGAGGTTACCGATATGGCACTTTAGTCGTATCTTGCCCAGTGGCTCGCTTTTGCTAGCGTTAAAGCAACTGATTGTTGTGTTGCATGGCGCCAATCGGTGCATTGGGATCCCCAGTGTTGAGAGCAGCATCTTCGGAATGATGCTGAGGAAAGACCCCGGATCGATCTGAATCCGCTTCACCTTGACAGAACCGATATACCCGGTATAATACAGCGGCCTGTTATGTCGGTTATGCTTGAGCAGCATGTCTTATTGGGTGAAGGTTATATTGGGGATAACCTCATCCGCACAATGACAGTGCACACATGTGGTTGGGAGATCTTCAAGCTGCTTGACCTGACTGATAAAGGACTCAGCATCCTTCAGGGCTTCACAGAGAGCTTCGCGAATGTCCTTGGAAAGACGAAGGAGCTCAAACAGAGAAAGGCGGGCAGGAGTACTGGCAAGTTGTGCCAGTATGTCGAAGTTGTGGGGCTTGGCTAGCCCCGAAGCATTCTCCTTTCGCAGAGGTCTGCCGAAACGAGCCTCTACATGCTTCTGCTTATTAGCTGCTGGAGGCTTGGATGGACCCCCTTCCTCGGTAGCAGGGACGGTGCAAGAAGGCACCACCTTGACGGCAGCTTCGTCGGGTTGGGCGTTCTGTTGTAAACGCATTTTTACAGGAAGAGCCTCTTCTGCGGAGGAAGAGACCATGCGGCAAGACTTGACCTTCCTACCTTTGGTTTTGGAGGCAGAGCGTACCTCCGGTTGAGTAACCTCAGAGACGAGATCAGGGTGAACCCATAAGATCTCTTTCCGAGATGTGGTGAGTGGGATGAGTCCACTCACATTGTCACGAGTAGGTGGTAAGTTAACCACCTCCATTGTCGCCTTAGGGATGGGGACGACGCCATCTTGTGTTGTAGGTAGCGGCAAGGTGCCGAACTGGAGCGACACCACGTTGGCCGAAACCGTCTTCTCCTCGTAGTCGACGGAGATAACATCCGCATTGATCATGCGCTGGATGTAGTTTTTGAGGACGTAGCAGTACTTGGTTGGATGTCCGACAAACCGATGGTAGTGACAGTACCTCGGATTGTCCACTTTCCCAATCTCGTCCGGACGCTTCGGGTCCGGCAACTTGATCTTTTCACCCTGCTTCAGTATCTCAAAGAGTTGCAGGGTGTCTTCATCATTGAAAGAATAAACCTCCTTTGGTCTTGGTGCAAGTAGAGGCTTCTGAGTAGGTGCTGATGCACCTTTTGAGGCATTGACAGTCAATGCCTGTTTCCCCTTCGTCTCTCGTCCGGGGTTGTTGGCTGTAGGCCGCTTCCCCTTGTCCTCAAAGGCAGAGAAGCTAACTCACAGAAGGCGAGCATTGGACGCCTTCTTTTGTGCTGTCTCGACTTCGATAATCAAGGAACTCCAATCGGGAGGAGGAGTAGAGTTGAGCCAGAGTTTGACTGCAGGCAGTATGTTCATGCTGCAGGAGAAGAGGAGCGCATGTTCTGGCATGCCCGGGGGCAGTCTGAAGCAGGCCTGTCGGAAGCGTTCGATGAATACCCGAACTGTTTCCTTCTCCTTCTGGCGTATCTCTATGTGGGACGCCATTGTCATGTCCTTCCCGCCGTCGTAGAAATGGTCGAGAAAAAGGCGCATCAATTCGTCGAAGGAAGATATGGAATTGTCGGGGAGGCTGCAGTACCAGTCGTACGCCACTCCTTTCAGTGTGCCGATAAAATATGCTGGTGAGTAGCGCATCCTCCTTCGGGAGATGTCCCGTCTGAGACTGGAAATATGTCAGATAGCGACGCGGAGAGTCCTTCCCATCGTATGGCGTCAGTGTTTGTGGTTTATATTTGGAAGGATAAACCACTTTATTCCATTCGAGGGGATAAGGTTGGGGGATGTCCATCTTTTGGCGCTCCTCTTGTCTCGTCTTGGACTCAAAGCGCTCGCACAGGTCCCTGATCATCTCGACCACGTCTTCCGTGGAGCTGGGAGTCGGAGAAGGTGGTACTACCTGGAGTTGAGCATTTGAGGGCTCCGACGTCCGGGGGGCTTCGCGACGATCCGTATCCAAGGATACCTGTTGAGGGGGTACACTTGACTCTCCATTGGCCCCTGGGTCGGGACCGGTAGAAGGTATCCTGGCCAAAGCTGACCATATATCAAACACTGCTTGAGTCAGTGTTTGCATAGAGGCAGAGAGGGTTTTGAGTCCTTCCTCCAAGGTATCCATGCGCTGGACGAGGTATGGTGGCGGCACATCAGACTCGGTATCATCTCCAGCCATATAGACTGTCATGACACGGCTAGAGTCGGATGGCTCAGTTGAGGCTTCGCTTTCAGCCTCACTCTCCTGTAGAGGAGTTGTTGTTCCCGGAGCTTCGTCTTGGCTACCCCCAGCTATGTTCCTGAGGACTTCTTCGTCTTCGAGACTCGGATCCGCGGGGGCTAGACTACCCCCAGCTAAGTTTTGGAGGACGCCTTCATCTTCGGGAGAAGTATCCGTAAGGGCCTGACTACCCCCAGTCATGCCTTGAAGGACTTCTTCATCTTCGAGATGTAGGTCCGCAGGGGCTAGACGACCCCCAGCTATGTCGGGGAGGCTGACTTCGTCCTGAGGATGAAGATCCACCCCAGCTGTGCTTTGGAGGACACCTTCGTTTTCGGAAGGAGGATCAACAAGGGCATGACTACCCCCAGCTTCCTCCAAGACCTTCTTCCTCCCCCGAGTGCCTTCGAACACTCCGGAGGACGAGACGGTTGTCTTGGTTTTCCTCGGCTGGCCCTTGGACGAGGAATTGCCAGTCGTCTTTCGGACTGACGAGGAGTTGGAGATTACATTGCATGAAGCAACCTTTACTTCTGGCTCCTCTTTTGTTGACACTTTCTTCCCGAGGCGACTTCGGAGGGGTGTCGATGACTGCAGCCGCTGGAACACCGACTATCTTGGTGGGACTGCTGACTTGCAACAGCAGTTGATGGTGACTACAGCACAAGTGTGCCCTGTGAGGGGCGCATCGTGCTTGTCAGTCGACTCTCCTGATTGGCGCTTGTGAGTGATCACGTTACGCAGATCGTTGGAGGAGAGTGCCATCTTCGCACCCCCTTCAGGCGCATGGCAAGGCCAAGCGCCGGGGTGGTCAGGTGAATACCGCACCCCCTGATCCAACACCAAATAGGTGCTCAGATCAGTAGTGGGAGAACAACATTTAAAGTGACTTGAACGAACCTCAGACGCACAACCAGAGGGGGCGCGGGAGTTCAAGACCACTGGGTTTGCCTTACTCGACTTGGTTACGAACGCAACAGATGTGCCCAAGCGAGATAAGGACTTTGAAGGTTGGCCCATTTCTGGCGCAGAAGCACCTGAGTCGACCTTATACAGCTTACCATCAGTAGTACGCATGATTGTGAGCGCATGCTTCTGGCTTGCTGCTGGCATAGCACGTTTGGGGCGCATGGCCCATGCTGCCTTGGACTTCTTCGTACCAGGCCGCTGGGGCGTGTAGTACTTAGAATCCAAATTCTCCTTGCCACTACAGTGAGTGAGTCTGTCAAAGACAGAGACCTTCTGTGGCGCATCCGAGGTAATGTGTCATTAGCCACGCCCATGCTCCGTCGACGCATCTTCCTCGCCTGAGAGGGAGATGGCTGGAGAATGTGGTCAGCCGCACGTTTCTCCAAGAGATGTGCTATAGCGGTGGGCGCATCTCGGTTGCTGAGGACGTCAGCAGGAAGGGAAGGCTGGATCGGCACATCCCCTTCGGTGGTGGTGCCAGAGGCGTCGATCTTGCGCACCCAGACTCGGCGGATCTTCTTCGACTTTGACAGCCGCTTCGAAGGACTCGTACTGCCTTCAGAGATAAACTTCTCATACGTCTGTTGATTGAGGCATACGACCAGCGTCTTGTGGAAGGAGCCCACCTTCACATCGTCGAATTGCGACACAGCTTTCTCGGTGGAGGAGAAAGAGGTCCCCAACAGAGTCGCCAGCTTGTTTTCCATTAAAATCTTTTGATTGCAAATTTCAATACAAACAGAACAGTGTTACAATATAGGACTTAGACGTAGTCCTAGGAGTACACTTTTGTTTATCTGGGTCCCTTGTGCCGATGGAGCGAGTGGTAATACGTTGACTCCGTTGACGATCTGACGACGGTTATCGGTTCTCTGAAGGTTTGGATTGCTCTGGGTGCTGGAGCTTGCTGAGAGGAGGAAGACGTTAAGTGTCTGTATCTGTCTCTCTGATTGTGCGACGTCTCTGTCTGTATATGTATGTGTCTCTGTCTGTGTTTGTCTGTAAGAAGGAAATGATCCCTCTATTTATAGCCTGCAGGCTGGCTGCTCATGCGCACATATGTAGGATGCGCCTGGATGCGGGGACGCCACATGGAGATTGCTGATGGAGGCGCATGGACGATGCGCCCTGATTGAGGGGTTGAATTCTTTATGCTGCTGTTGTGGGCTGGCACGTAGCAGGGGAAGAATCTTTTTGTTGCTGAGATCTTGGGTGAATCGAGTCAAAGGACACGTGTCATAGGCCCATGGCTCGAAGATCTCGAATTTGGTGGGGAATGATCTGGTAGGATGCGCCTAGGATTGGGCGCATGAGGAGACTTTGGCTCGTAACCTTTGGAAGTCGCGAACCATTTGGGGCGTATGGCTTTTGAGGCGCATGCGAAGCTTCAGTAGTGACTTTACTTCTGTCTTTTGGGATTAGAGAGAAGTCTGGGATACATGGCTTTTGAGGCGCATGCAGGGCTTTAGTAGTGACTTTACTTCTGTCTTTAGGGATCAGAGAGAAAGTCTGAGATGCATGGCTTTTGAGGCGCATGTAGAACTTTGGGCGCATGGCCGCGGAGACGCATGCGAGTGGTTGGGCGGCCACGTGGCTTGTAACCGTCGGAGGAAAGTAATGATGATGCTGACGTCGGCGACGCTTCGTTTTCTGAAAAAGCTGTCAACTGCAGTCTTCGGGGGACGTGCTGCCAACTCTTGTCAGACTTCAGCATTTAATGTTCTTTGATAGGTGATAGATTGTCGAGTGGGCGCATCGATCGGCGTTCCACTAGACGCATGGGGCCGCATGGGAGCGCATGCTTGTGAAGCGCTTGGTTCTGAGGGGCATGTCTGTGTGATGCACGGTCTGGCTGACGCATTCGCTCCGCTTGACACGTCTTTTAGTGCGACTGTTAAGTTCTTCGAGTGCTTTAAATAGCCGTTTTTGACTTGGCTGAATTCGAAGCGTCAGGTTCATTCATTTAATGTAAATTCATTGCACGGGATTCGGAGAGCCATCCACTTGGCGCATGTGTTTGATTTGCCCGGCCTATAAATAGTGGCATGGAGAGAGTTTGCTTCTCGTTCTCTCACGTTCTTCCGAAGTGAACTTGTTTACTCGAGTGCATTCTGTTGATGAGATGCTCCCGAAGGTGAAGATGCGATGCATTATCTTCTTTGATGCACTTGAAGTTGATTATTACATCCAAAAGTCGGAGTCGAGGGCTTCTGAGGCAGGCAGAAGGTGCCTGTTGCATCCAAAGATCGGGATACACGAGCCTCATCTCCGTTATGTGGAAAGAGCCGCAGATCGAAATTGCGGTAGTGCGGCTTTGGGGGCTCTTTCTTCCTTCAGAGTGGGTGTTGCCCATTCTGGTTTGTGTTGAAAGCTGCTCCTTTAGCCGCGGTTTCGATTGCGGTCTTCCTTCGCCTTTGGAGGCACTTTCGAAGCCTCCCTGGCCACAGGTTGACTTGCGGTGCTCTTCTCTTCCTTGGTTTGGGGACCTCTTCCTCCAGCTAGAGGGTTGATTGCCACCCTCGTTATGCTCAATAAATGCTTCATTAGTCGAAGCATTTAGACGGCGGTGAGCCTGGCTGGAAGAGTGGCATATAACTGAGCTGCTGAAGGGATGCACATAATTGAGCTGCTGAAGGGATGCGCCCGGCTGGGAGCGCGTGGTGGAATACGCCTGACTGAGAGCGCATGGTGAGATGCGCCTGTTCGAGAGCGCATGATGATGCTGCGCCTGGCTGTAGACTTAGGGCCTTTTCTTTTTGTAGAAGTTCTCCTTTGTACAGCCCTTTTTAAGACATATAACAGACTTTTATATGAAATAAAAATCTTCTTTTAATGTCTCTATTCTTGTTTTGCTATGTCAAAGTACTTTGTCTGAACTTCCTAGCGCATGTAATATTTGGCGCATAGGATTTCTGATCGTAAAATTCCATGCTTCTACAGGTTAACCTTGGGATCTAACTTCTAAGAGGTAATTCCTTCTCTAACCTTCTCTTTTCCCTTGTATTTTAGTATTTTGGAACCCATAGGACCACCCCCTTGCATGAACCCATTTTAGGATATTGTAGAGGCTCTTGGAAGACTCCTAGGAGAACTAGGATTAGTGTTTGTGTCCTTGTGTTGGTGTGTCTATATATATAAATATATATGAATACGTGTGTGTGTCCATATATCTATATAAGTATCCATATGTGTGTGTGTCCATATGTATCTATATATATATGTGAGTGTGTCTATGTATATGTGTATATGTATCTATATATGTTTGTGTGTCCATATATATGTATATAGATATATATATTTATATGTGTGTGTGTGTGTCTATAATTATATTTATATAGATGTGAATGTGTGTGTCTATATTTATATGTATATAGATGTGAATGTGTGTGTGAGTGTCTATATATATATATATATATGTATATATATATATATATATATATATATATATATATATATATGTAGATGTGTATGTGTGTATGTGTGTCTATATATATGTATAGATATGGATGTGTGAGAGTGTGAGGAAGAGATTTAAAGGATTTTAGAAAGTGAGAAGGAGGGGAATTAGAGAGGAGAGAACTAGAGAGAATTAAGAGTTAGAAAGTGAGAAAGAGAGGGAGTTAGAGAGGAAGAAAGGAAGGGAAACCACAGCAGCTAGAGGGGGGAGTTGGTGCTGCTGTCCCCCCCATCACAGCAGCAAAAATAGCAGCATAGCAGCAGCATAGCAGCAGTAATAGCAGCAGCAGGACCATTTAACCCCCCCTTTAGCCCCATTTAACCCCCACCTATATACATATATATATATATACATATATATACCCCTATATATAAGTATATATACCGCTATATATATACATATATACTTCCAAATATATCTCCCTAAATAACCTCCCAACTAGTCCTATGTGAGTAGTGTTAGAGTGGAATTTTGAGGATTTTGAGTGAATTGAAATTTAGTAAAAGGGTGATTTTGAGTTCCGAGTGTCGGAACGCGTCCAAATTTGAATGAGACTTAGCTAATATAAATTAGATTTTGTGGGTAGGCTCCTAAGTTAGAATTGGGGTTTCATGTGGGATTAGGAGGATGGTATCATACGATATCATTGAGTATCTTCGATACTCAAGATAACGGGTAAATCAACAACATGGACCGTAAGATGGACTGGATGTCCATTTTACCTAGGAAGTTTGGTAGGTAATGATAGTGTAGGCTAGTATCCTACTACCCTAGGAAGCCGAGAGTGAAACTCCTAAGGTAAAGCTATTTGGCCTTAGTACTAGAGTAGAAGGGTAAATGGGATAAGTAGGGATAATACCCATTTCTCAACATATGAGTTTAATACTTTAAGATATAGCTAAAATTAGGATATTATGGTTGGTAATGGTTAGGAATAGTGGACTTGGACTAGTTTTGACCTTGGTTGACCACGGTTGACTATTTTGACCAAAAGTCAATCGTAGCCTAGACTTGACCAGAACTTGACCAAATTTGACCAGTTGACCCAAAGTCAACTGTTAGTCAACGTTAGTCAAGTTTGACCTAAAGTTGACCTAGAGTTGACCTAGGGTTGGCCAGAGTTGACCAGTTGACCAAAAGTCAACTGTTGACCTAAATCGACCTAGTTTAATTCTGTTTGACCTATATTGACCCAGTTTGACCTTGTTAGGCCTAATATGACTTAGATTGACCCTGTACAATCTAGTTTGACCTTGTTTGACCTAGATTGACTTAGTTTGACGTGTCTTGACCTAGTTTGACTCAGTATGACTTAATTTTACTTCCAAACAATTATATTGATACAATATTCCATCTATAGGTCCTCGAGGCACTGTTCTTGGACTCAGTCGATCTATCCATCACATTATAGGTGAGTACATTCTCTGATACTTTTTCAATTTATGATGATTGTTATAATTCATGTAATTAGTATAGATATGCTTGTTCTCGACACATTGGTCACACGGATTGGTATTCATGGATCCCGACATAAGATGTTATTCCTCGTTATCTTGATATATCTTGTGAAAGCTCTCTTGTAGTTCTTGTGCAGTATATGGACATCGATTCTCGAGGAGACTTGCTCCCTTCTCGTAGAATCCCGTGTCGTAACGTGTCTTGCTTGGATCCACTCTACCAGTCAGGAACGGGAAGTACTAGTGTAGATGTGTGGTCAATACCCGTCTTGTATATCTTGTGAACCTTGTGAATGCCAATCATACACCACACGCATGGTTGGCTAGATCATGACCTTGTACAGACCCAAGCCGGCCACATGTTGTAGCTAGTACTCATACACCTAGATAGATGATTCTTGATTCCTGTATATGCCATGATCAGTTTTACTTGCCTTGTTCTAGCTTTAGATTTACAGCTTACCTTGCCATGATACTCACATGTATATTCCATGATATCTTGTATATACTCTCTATTTACAGTCTTATAGCTTTTGTCATATCTTGTGAACTGTTGTTAGTTGATTGTACTCGTTCCATCCTGACTGGATATGTTGACAAAATATTACAGATGCTGATGAGGAGGATTACTGTACCTACTACGGTCCGGATGACGTAGTGGACTTAGACTTGGAGACCTTGGTTCAGCAGGGCTTAGCTCCGCCCGACGAGCCTCTAGCTTAGTTTAGTTAGCATAGATATTTTGGACTGGACCTTGTCTCCAGCTTGCTACTTATGTTATGATATTATATTTGGGATTGTATAACTATATTACCTTGTGTCTCTCTCTCGTTGTTGAGCTGGATATTGCGCTTGTGGTTTTTATCTATCTAGTTTTCGTGCCATGATTCTTCCTTCTAGATTGTGATTGAGTTTATCAGTATTTCATATTACATACCTCCGTGCGGAGATAACAGGTTATTATATACTGTTAGTTAGCTAGTAGACCTACAGTATTCTACGCCATTTTTTTGGTGTAGGCTGGACGTTGTCACGCACTTGTGCCCCTATTTACGGTACGGGTCGTGACAGAAGTACTAGCTCCAGCTTCCTCTGACTGTGTTGACCCGGCAACCCTAAGCCTCAAAAACTCGGCCTAGAAATAACATCTATATGAATTCTCTATGTAACTAAAAATTAATAGTAATGAACTAGCATTAAGTAAAACTTACATAGGTATCCCGGGCCTTGTCGTCGACGAACCGCTCCTCCTTCGTGTGCGTGACGAGGAACAAGGTCACCATATTCGGGTCCTCTCCCGAGTCAACCTGTTACGAAATTATTATATGATTTGTCAGTTAAGTTGAAAGAAATATATTACTATAAAGTATTAATTATGGGTATACGGCGAGATATGTACCATATGAGTGAAGAAATCCATGATGGACCGTGACCCACCACACCACTGCGACCCTGCTTGTCGTGCTCTTTTGTTCTTCGCGGACTTCTCCTTGTAGGTTCCTTCCTCGAATCTCCTCTTCATTGTCACCCAATCGGCGGCAGAGATCCAACCCTGAATAGGCTCTCCCCGACGCTCGCGATCCTTTTGGTCGAGGATCGCATCCCTAACGAGCTTGCTGACGACGCTGGAAAAAATAAACTCGACAGCAACGGTACGGTGGGGAGGGAAGAAGTAAGTCCGCTGAAAAAATTATAGTAGTACGTAAGTTATAACATAACATATTAAATATTAAAAGGAAATAAAATTTTACGTACCGAGAAGTGCTCAAACCAGAAGGCCTTCTTGTCGGCCGGAACATCCCTCCAGTTGATCCAGGGCCCCCCGTAGTTCTGTCGCAGGAATGTACCCAGCAACCGGTGTACGGAGGAGGGATAATACATGTAAAATAGAAATTAAAATTTATTAAATAAGTTTATAATAAATTTAAACAAATTAAATGTAACAATTTTACTTACCGCCTGGCCCGAGTACAGGCCCAAATCTCCAACCTCAGATCCTCCTCCGGGCGACACGGAGGATCTGCCTCAAATGGGAGTTGTAGCCTGCCCCTGCCCCTCCTTCTGCCCCTGCCCCTGTCCGCAACCTGCCACTCGGCCTCGGCCTCGCCCTCGGCGTGGGCTTCGCCATCGCCCTCGGCGTGGGCCTCACCATCGCCCTCGCCCTCTCCCTCGCCCTCGCACTCAGTGTGGGGCTCGACCTCGGCCTCATCCTCAATAGTGGGGTCGGCCTCTGGAATACTCGATGGTACTGGCGGCGTAGAAGTAGAAGGCCCTAGCCTGAAAGTGCTAGAGCCGGGTGTGGAGCCACTGCCGGCGACTAGACCACTAGTGTATACTGGAGTGGGGGGGATGAGGAGGACCCGGTAGGAGGAGTGGTAGATGGAGACTGTCCTACTCGTCGACTCCCACCAGCACCGGTACCAAAGGATCCACGTCGAGCCATATCTGAAAAAACAAATATTAGAGAAAATTAAAACAAATACAAATATGAAATAGAAACTAAGCTACCTGGCCACAAAAGTATATACAAAAATAATCACCAAACCCGACTACTAGCTAGACCACAAAAGTATATATAAAAATTAAGTGTCATAATCAACAAATCAGACCACTAGGCCATAAAAGTATTACAAATTTAGGTCAACCGGCCAACAAAAGTAGACTATACTACATATGAAAATTAAACATATTCAATCATCTTCTCAAAATTTATCGTGTTCCTCTTCCTCTTCACTTCTATCAACTTCCTCTTCCGATACTTCTACCTCTTCCAATTGATGAAACATGTCATGAGGAACTTCCGTTGAGTCCACATCGACAATATTTGTAATAAGAGGTAGTTCGTCTTTCTGATAAGCTATCTCATCGACATCGAAGGTATTATGAGATTTAGTCTTACAGACTGCCCACCAATCTGATCTCCCGGCTCCTTATTTTGGATATCTGGTAAAGTAAACTAGCTGAGCATGGCTTGCTAGAACAAACGTCTCATAAGCTTGATATCGATGGCGATAATTATGTCAACAAGACCATGTTTGTCAACTCTCCAACCTCGACCTTGGATCGGATCGAACCAGTCACATCTGAACAAGATGATCTTATAAGGTTCTATAGCATAATTGTATGTCAGTTCCACAATCTCCCGTAAAAGTCATTGCCTGGGTCGACGTCTTTATAGTTTAAAAATTTTATGCACAAACAACTATTCTTCGTAGAATCCAGATCAAAGAAGTCGTCTCTTATTCGAGCATTTGTTAACTTGAACCTGAAGCCATTTACGCAGTAACTTGGCCAGGTCTTCACTTGATAAATTGGTCCCTTGGCTAGAGTTTTAATATACTCATTCTCAAGGATTGCCTCCGGACGATCAACCTAAATACCAAATAAACGATGCTAACTTAATTATTCTCTGCAAGTATATACGTACAAAAATAAATAAATTGTGAAGATATCCTTACATATGCTCTTAACCAATAAGGAAAATGAAGTCTCATTTGCTGTTTTACTTCCTCCTCGGTTGCGTACGGATTGTTGGATGTTACATCATCCTTAAACATGCTGAAAAGCAACGAAGCATAGGTATATTAGTTATATTGAGAAGCAACGAAGCACGCAAAATAATTTTACTTACCCCTCTAGCTTGTCCACTTATTCTTTGTCGCAGTTGAGCAATACATATAACATTGCAGCCCTAACCTCGTCGTCATTCAGATATATATATTTTATTTTACCAGATGGTTTTTCGTAGGCAGTAAATACTTATAGCTTTGCCTCATTACCATCTTCATGGCCGTTGTCATTTCTGGGAGCTCTTGTTCTGTTTGTAGCAATATGAGGCTGGAAATACATGGAACAGAAGTTCGAAATCTCCTCAAGGACATATGCTTCACAAATAGAACCCTCCACCCGTGCCTTATTTTTCACCTTCCTCTTGAGGTGGTTCAACTGTCGCTCGAACGGGTACATCCAACGATAACCGACAGGTCCATCAACAAGAGCCTTGTAAGCTCCCTGAATTTTCAGGATTTATTTTCGAATTTTCCAAATGATTTATTCTCGATAATTAATTTCGATCATTAAATGCTGTTTACCGTGACTTGGATTTCTAGAGCATCAGGGATGCCAGTCTCTAGAATCTTCTTTCTTGAAGTTTGTAGTAGACGAGATTATCTTCGTTTTGATATATCATATCCCACTTGAACTCGTTCCCTTGTGCTCTTTTTGTATCGCGCAACTTTGGGTGAACTTAGACCAATTAATCGTTGAATAATTATTCCCACTTTTATCTTTGATCATCGTTTGCACGTTACCGTGACTTTTAATTTGGGAGCGCAAGACCATTCGTTTTTCCAGAACCAACTTCTCATGAATGATCTACTCGAGACGCTCTTCACTTATGACCTTCGTGTCCCACTCAGACACACCATCTTGTGCTTCATTTTATTCGCACAACTTTCATGTCAATTTAGACCATTTAATTATCTACTGTAAATTGTGACCTGACTTCCAATTTAATTTCGGGACCCGACATCGACCCAACCTAGTCGACCCCAAATATGGACATGGCCCACATGAAGCCTACTACCCGCATGACACTTGTGTCCCATTTATTGAGCCCCCACATGCTACTTATTTTCCCATAATCATAAATACCTATTTTAATTCAAATATTGTGCCATGTCCGATTTTGACCCGATCCGGCTCGACCGAACCCGAACCCAAGCTCCATATTGTCCACTCGTGACTACCCAAACACCCCACATAAATTTTCACTTTTTCCTATTTTTAAATATCTTTCTACAAATATCTTTATTTCTCTCTCTTATATATATATATATATATATATATATATATTTTTTTTTTATTATATATATATATATATATATATATATATAATAAAATATATATATATATATATATATATATATATATATATATATATATATATATATATATATATATATATATATATATATATATATATATATATATATATATATATATATATATATATATATATATAAAACTCCCTCTTTCTCTCTCTTCCTAAAATAACTCCAACACACCCCCCCCATGTACAGCCAACCACCCCCTCTCTCTAAATATCTCTCTCTAATAATATATTTCTCTCTCTATAAATATCTCATTTTTCTTTCTATTATATATATATATATATATATATATATATATATATATATATACATAATATATATATATATTATTATCTCTCTCTCACCTCACATCCTCTAACACACAACCCCCTCCCCCTTCCTGTGCACGACCAGCCGAGAACACCCCCCAACTCCTTCTTCATTATTTCCTCTTCCTTCACTCATTCTTTATTTTTTTCATTCAAAACAACCAACACCATCACCTACATCTAACATCACCACCACCAGCAACACCCTCTTTCTTTCACCTCCTCCTTCTACCTGGCCGAGCTACCCGCCAACACCGCCACGGCCAACCGCCCCCATCGTCGTCGGGCACAACCGCCCCCACCGCGCACCCCCGCGTGGTACACGCAGCAGCAGCTGCTGCAACACCACAGCAGCGATGCAACAGCAGGCGCACGCGCACGGGCCACCGCGCGTCGCGTGGCCGGCCATCCCTACTCGACAAACACCCAACGGCCTCCCCGTATTGTGCGCCTTCTTCCCCGACACGTGAAACACACGATTCGTGCGTTTTGCACGGGATCCCCCCGTGACGCACGCGGAATTGAAGTCTGAATGTGTGCCTCGTCGTAGCGACTTCGTGCAGATTTTTTGGACAATCTGACCGTTGTATCGGTGATTTGTTTGCTCTGTTACAATCTCGGCGTATAGCTCTTCACTCCCCTGAAATTTCACTCGTTAATTTCGTAGTTTGATACATCAAAATCGGCCACCAAGTTGACCGTTTAAATTGTGTTATTTTTGGATGTTTTACGGAGCCAACTTCGTCGGTTCGTATCTCCTCCATCGCAGCTTCGTCTGGTGTGCTACCTGTTCCTATGCGAAGCTGGTATAACCCTCTTACTACTTCTCCAGTTTCGTTTCATTGTGAGCACGATTGATTGGTTGAATTCGACGCCAAAGTTGGTCTTCCGAATTCATAATTTCTAAGTTGTAAAATTCCATTTTTGAACCTGGAACTCCAGATTCAATTTATGACACCACCAGTAGACTCGTGGCATCGTTCTGGCACGTTTTCATATAAAGTTTGTTAGATTTAGAGGACGTAGGCCCTAGCACGTATTTCGGTACAAAACGGGCCCCATAGTCCGGGTCAACGGGGCTTTTTGAAGTCGGCTCATCGAAATCGAATTTTGGATATACCGTTGAGTTCGTATCATCATTCTGGACTCGTTGACATATAATTTGCTGAGTTTTGAGGACATTGGCTCCGACACGCTTTTTCGTGCAAATCGGATTCCAATATCCGGGTCAACGGACAAATTTGAGATCGGGTCAACGGAATCCAATTCTGGATATACCGTTGGGTTCGTATCGTCATTCTAGATTTGTGGACATATAATTTGTTAGGTTTAGTGGACTAGTTTTCTTGCACATTTTTGGTGCAAAGCGTGTCCGACACGGACACCGTTTTGACTCAAAATTACCTTTTTGTCTCTGTGTCCAAATTGAACTTATGGGCAGGCTATTCTAGCTGATTTGACCATTCTGGACACGTTGGTAATGGTTGTCTCACCATCCGACAACATCTATAGGTTTTTACCCTAATATTATAATCTTTTTCTTTTGTGGTATTTTGAGATCCATCGATTCCAGTGATTTCACAACCACTGAAATTGAATGTGTTGACCCTGTGGATGTTTATAGAGACTAGCTTTGACCCAGTTTGACCATGGTTGACTACTTTGACTGAACGTCAAAGTAGAGTCAACATTTGACCTAGGTTAGACTAGTTTTGACCTTGATTGACCACAGTTGACTATTTTGACCAAAAGTCAACCGGAAGTCAACCGTAGCCTAAAATTGACCAGAACTTGACCGAAGTTGACCAGTCGACCCAAAGTCAACTGTTAGTCAACGTTAATCAAGTTTGACCTGGAGTTGACCTATGGTTGACCAGAGTTGATTAGTTGACCAAAAGTCAACTGTAAGTCAACCCTTGACTTAGATTGACCTAGTTTGACTTGCTTTGACTTGCCTTGACCTAGTTTGACTTAGTATGACTTGATTTTACTTCCAAACCCTTATATTGATACAGTATTCCACCTATAGGTCCTCGAGGCACTGTTCTAGGACTCAGTTGACATATTCTACCAGATCTCAGGCGAGTACATTCTCTGATAATAATTCTGTTTTATGATATCGTTTATGCTTCTTGTATTTAGTATAGATACCCTTATTCTCTTGACACATTGTTCACACGGATTAGTATTTCTCTGGATCCCGTCATGAGATGTTATTCCTCGCTTTCCTTGGTATATCTTGTGCAAGTCTTTCTTGTTCCTTGTGCATTGTAGAGACACGATTCCTGCGAAGGCTAGCTACCCTCTCAGAGAATCGCGTGTCATGATGTGTCATGGTTGGATCCACTATACTAGTCGGGGACGGGAAGTATTAGTGTAGATGTGTGGTCAATACCCGTATTGTATATCTTGTGAACCTTGTGAATGCCAATCATACACCACACGTATGATTGGCTAGATCATGACCTTGTGCAGACCCAAGTCGGCCACATGTTGTAGCTAGTACTCACACACTTAGATATTTCTTGATTCTTGTACATGCCATGATCAGTTTTACTTGCCTTGTTCAAGCTCTAGATTTACAGCTTACCTTGCCATGATACTCACATGTACATTCATAATTTCTTGTATATTCTCTCTATTTACTGCTACATTTTCAATATCGTCTAATTAGAACTGTTATTTGAGATTTGTGCTCGTTCCATCCTGACTGGATATGTTGACAAAATTTTAGGAGTAGTTGTGCCCTCAGTATTGGACTTCATGATGTTGCTAGCTGAGGTGGATCTCACTATTCTTCTATGTGAGTTGTCTGGTAGTTATCATTAGTTAGTCTTGTTGTTCCTTCTTTATTTTCCTGTCTTATGATCCTTGTAGATTCTAGTTGTTCTAGTGATATTGTTATTATTTCTTGTCTTATCTTCCTTAGTTTTTGTAATGTGACATGAGTACATTTCTAATTATGGATCTTTAGATGTTGTAGTTAGTTTAGGGTACTAGACAGCGCTCTACCGCCGATACTGCGGCGTAGGTTGGACGTGGCCCACGTATTCGTACCCGTATATCCGGGTGCGGGTCGTGATAAGCCTCATGGACAAGATCACTACAACAAAAAGGCCTATTAATAACGCTCGATAAGACGTATTGATGACGTCTGATACCTAAGCATTATCAAAGTTCGAAATACCTTTTTTCTATGACGGTTTGGACTAATTCTGGACTTTTTATAACATTTATAAAATAAAACGTCATTAATATTTTAGAGCGGTGGCAAACTTGTAATTCCTTCACTGTATAAAAGCTCAGTGGGAGAGAGAAAATTCATTTCTCATCCATTTTCTAACCGAGCAGCATCTCTCCTCCTCAAACCTCTTTTCCCCTAATTTTCAACCCTAACCTTAATTACTCCGGCGATGGGCTCGACTACACAGCAACCCTTCGATGACTGAGCTATCGATACAGAGCCACCACTTCGGCAGTGTGTTCCAGTGACGAAAGAAGGTTCTCTTGTCCTTCCCCTCCGGTCACAGTTCTTCTCCTCCGGTCACAGTATTCTTTGATCACAGTTCTTCTTTCCCTCCGGTCACAATTCTTCTTCCCCTCTGGTCACCGGTTTTCTTCCTCCGCCATCATCAAAGGAAAAAAAAGTTTTGGGGGTCTTCTTCTTCCTCCCGTCACAGGTTTTCTTCTTCCCCTCCTACGCTATTAGCTCCTCTTCTTCTTCTTCTTCTTCCTCCGGTCCCCAAGGTCCCCAAAAAAAATTATATGGTTTTCTTTGGGATGTTCTTCTTTCTCTTTTGGTTGGTTTTCTTTGGGATGATTTCTTTCTCTCTCTCTCTCTCATTTTATTTGAAATGCTTTAAATTTATCATCTTCCATGAGATTTTATGAATATTAGGGTTAAAAATATACTAGCTGTGTCTATACTGCCATATTTGTACCTTCTCTTATAATCATAACTTATGTTTCTTTTTTTTAGCAAGAGTGGTATCGATGAAAAGAATCATGCTATATTGGAGACGCGGCGGCCAGTGACAAGATCAGAAAGAAACCCAAACCAATTTTCCTATTCTTTGTATTCAATTATGCGGTTGGCTAAATTTGGTGTATGGTTTCTGGGTTTTCTAGAAAATTTCAGCTGCCTTAGCCAACAAATTTCAACCTTGCACCGAGGTATTGTTCTCAAATTCTCATATAAATTGTTGAGGACATCCCGCAAAATGTGAGTCTGATGTACATTGCAAGAAATACCCCACGAGGAGCAAAGTAACCTCCACCTTTATTTGTTCCCCTATATAGTAAAATGATACTCTGCAATGTTTGTGATCAGTAAACATTACTGTAGGTCAAAAAAAAAATCAAACCGCGCCTAAGTTAAGTTCAACAGATTAATCAGAATGCGCCTACAAACAAATGGCGCCTACTTCACCAACAAACTCAGAACGCGCCTAGTTTTGCATCACAGAGGCGCACTTCACAAACTGCGCTTAGCTGACGTGGAGTCATCATTACCTGACAAACACGAAGATCAAGGCGACGCTATCATTCCTCTGATGGCACGGCGCTCGAAGAAGATATGACAGCTGTCTAGACAGATCACACCTACTTCGAAGAATCAGGCGCTATCTACATATTGCGCCTACTTTTGACTATATCAAGCACACTTCGTAGATTGCGCCTACTTCTCAAGTGAAACAGACGCAGTTCAAAAACACATCAAATCAGAGCCTGCCATGTGTCCCTAAAAGCAGGCGCTTTTTGACCATTTCAACGCCTAACTGCCATTCTACATGTCCAACACGTGTCCCACTAATTGCACACGACCAAATGCGTTTCAATCAAACAACGCCACGTGTCTAAAGCAGTTAGTACACGTTCGTGACAACTGAATGCAGAACAGGCGCAGTCTGGCCAAATGTGCCCAATCAGGCGCACTTCAACCAGGCGCACTTCAGAATAACTGCCCCAAAACAGTTATTTCAGAACTCTATAAATAGAGTTTCGTTTCCATTCAACAGGGGACGGACAAGATCAAGAGAGATCAGAGTTTTTGTCCAAGTGCTGCTGCGTTCTTCAGAGATTCAAGTCTTCAAAGTTCACATCGTCCAAGGGATAAAGCGATCGTCATTCAGATCGGATTCCTATAGTTGTACTTTCCCAGAATTCTTGTAATATTCTTTACAAAGTTTGTGAAATAAAGATTATACTTTTGTTTTTACAAACAAAATGGCGACTCTGCTGGGGACGACCTTTTCCTCTGATGAAAAGGTGACAACTCAATGTGACACAGCGTCTATCGGCAAGACGCAGAAGACTTTGGTCGTGAAAGTCGACCAAACGGCTTACGAAGCAATGATTAATACACAAAGCCCTCCTCGCCGCACTACGACTTCCGTCAAGAGCAAGACTCGCTCAGTGTGGGCTCCCAAGAACTCTGCTCCTTCTCTGATGAAGAACGCTGCCACTTCTTCGGCACAACCTGCTGTTTCCAAGACACCAGTGCCTGTCTCTAGCAACCTGGCGCAGTCTGTTCCCTCTTTAGGGAAACAGATTGTTCAGGCGCAGTCTGCGGCCAAACATGCCAACCAGGCACAGTCTGTTCTCTCCTTAGGGAAACAGACTAGAGCTGTGAACCAGATGCAGTCTGCTGTCAACCCATCTTCTGGCACAGTTCATGCCAAAACATCACAATCTCTGTCTCGCAATCAGGCGCGGTCCGTTCTCTCCTTAGGGAAACAGGCGCAGTCTGACACCAAACCTCCTTCTGACACAGTTTGTGCCAAATTGGTACAAGTCAAATCTTCTGCTGCTGCCCAGGCGCAGTCCAATGCATCTGCTGCCCTGACTAAACAGGCGCAGTCTGTTCAGGCGCAGTCTGCTCAGGCGCAGTCTGCTCCGGATCATTCCAGAATCCAGAAACCCAAAACTGCACAGGCGCAGTTTGCTGAAGACAGTCCTTTGGCTACTCCTTCTTCGATTCTATCAAAAGGAAAAGGCCCCTTGGTCTTCTCCCAATCTTCCCAAGCGCAAAACTTGGAAGATAACAGAGGGAAAGGCTCTTTAGCTATCCCTTCATCTCAAAACAATAGAAAGGGTCCTCTGGCCTTTTCCAAGTCTTCTTCGATTCTTATCGAGGAGGATCCAACTGATGGTGCCTCTGCACCTATTAGTACGAATATCCCCCTTAACAAGGGTTCTCGTACTAATCAGAGAGGCATTTTACCTACTCCCAAGGCAAATATTCAGGAATTGCCTAATTTGCGGATTTCACGATCCGAACAAGGCAAATTACAAGTTTCACAAACTGAGGTTCTCAGGGGCGGTTTAAATGATTTACGGGCATATCTCAATAAAAAACCCCAATCAAAACCTACCTCTGTGAAACGCAAATATGCTAAGATTAACTTACCTCAATATCAACCTTTTGGGGCAAGGAATCCTGACAATTACGCCAATCAGATGAGTACCTCTCTTTATACTCATGGAATCGAACGTTTACGAAATCGGAATCATGTTCCAAATGTCATCTATGAGTATATCCCTGCTACTTCTTCTCGTCCCATTGTCTCTGATCTTCGGGATCATCTCAGGCAGAAACGGAATATCACCCCCAGTTCTCCCAAACAATCACAAGTTAATCATTGCAATCATCCTCACGAAGTGGTTATCAAATGTTGTTGCCAAACAACCAAACGTTCTGTCTTCGAGCGTCTGACTTTCCCTTCTGTTGATCAAAAGAGTGATGATGAAGAAGAGGTAATGTTTGCCTCCGTCAACATGACTTCCAGAGACTCTGGGGTAGAAAATGCAAGCACGGAAAGACCCAGAGACCTAGCCAGCACTATCTTGACCGACTTAGAGAATCAGATGATGGTGTTTACCAGCATACTCGATCTCGAAGCCGAGAAACAATCGGTCAAAGGAATCTTCCTTACAGTGATCGGTCTACTTCTCATGATGGGGGTAATTCAGACTTTGCTGTCGACAGTGATGGCTCTGAACAAACTGTGTCATCTGTCATGGCACGAGAAGTGACAGCATACGTCGTTGAAGAACAAGATGCTTCTGGTTCTAACAATCAGAATCAAATGATTGTTGCACTAGAAGAACAATTGAAGACTATGGCCGAAATGATGGCTAAAATGCATGATGTTATTATGGCTCAGCACATTCCACCGGTCATAACTCCTGAACCATTGGTTTCTTCCACTCCTCAGAATCCTGGTCTGGGGGTACCACCTCCTCCAGTCACCACAGTACCAGTTCAGGTTACTCTTAGCCAAACTGGTGCTGGGGGTGATGCTTATCATACAGTTCCTCCTCCGGCCATCACCAATCAATCTAGTAATCCTCAATCTTCAGGGAACACTAATGATGCTGTTGAACAATTACGGAATCAATTTGAAGCCTATACACAAAGGGAAGGCTTACAACGGTTGGGCATTAAACAACCCTATCCCGCCGAATGGAAGAAAATGCAGTTTCCGCCAAAATACAAATTCCCCACCATTATGCAGTTCGATGGTACTTCATCTCCCAATCAGTATATTAATTATTTTGAATTGATGACTGATCCTCTTCAGCCTAATGATGCCCTTCTTACTCGGGTATTCGTCAGTTGCTTAACTGGCGCTGCTTATGACTGGTACCGAAGTCTACCAGACGGATGTATCACTTCTTTTGCTGGTTTCAAACAGATATTCCTTGAACGATTTTATGAAGGCGTCAATGACATGACTATGTCAGCCCTCATTAAAATTAAACAAAGAAATAATGAGCCTGCTGAGCAATTTATCGAGAGGTTCCGTCGCGAAGCTCTCAAAATGCCAATGGGAACTCCATCTGCTGTTACAATTGATACTTGCAAGAATAATCTCTTACCAATTATCAGTATGTGGACAGGGGCAACTCAATTCCAAGACTGGCCTTCTTTCATTATCAATGCTAAGGCAGCAGAACTCAGCGCTGAAAAATTCAAGACATTGGGGGTTCACATGAATCCTGACCAAGGCGATCATGGCTCAAACTCTAACAACAATCGCCAGAATAATAATAGAAAAGGCAAAGATACATCTACTCCTAAAGAAACTTTGGCCATTGACTTGAGAAGCAAAGAAGCACTGGCTGTCAATGTTGCTCAATCTGCACCTATTCCATCACAACAACCTCAAAGAGCACCACGTCCTAAAGAAGAATACTCTTTCGATGAAGATGACATCATGGGTATCTTTGAATGTCTTACAAAAAGCAACAAACTGCAATTACCCGACCCTAAAAGGCCGGAAGAGGTTGGTAAGACTGATCATCCTAAGTATTGTGTTTACCACAGATTTATCGGACATCCTACTCGAGCATGTTATGTGCTTAAAGGAAAAATACAAGAGATGATCAAATCCGGAGCAGTAACCCTCGAACAAGATGAAAAGACGGTGACAGCTAATGTCGTCTCTGTTCAGTTCGGCGAATTTCTACCAATGCAGATAGAAGATGGTGTAGTTCCCATTCCTCGAACCACTCTCGAGCTTGTAAACCTTCCACCTTTTCGAAATGAAGGACTAGTCCCTTTATCTACTTCTAAAGGGGAAATCATGTGGATTCATCCAGATCTGGTCTCAGATTTTGAATCCTCCGCCTCTTCTTCATCTAAACAAAAGAAAAATTCCAAAGGCAAGTTTAAAAGTTGTAATATGGTTTCTCTTGAACCATTAAATGAAGAAGAGATCTTATTGGGTACCAGGTCTGGTAAACCCTATTTACGGGAATACCCAGAAAATTAGGAAACTCCAGCTTCATCTTCCACTCCTGGCACGCCTCCTGAAACTCAACCATCTTCATCTTCAACTAATCCAACTCCTCCTCCTGCTAAACCAGCAGGCAGAAAATTGTCTTGAAATTCTGAAGAAGCCGGAGAAAGAGCCTCTCTCTTGTCTCCATTGTCATAGCGTGTTGGAATTAATTCCAAATATTACCTTCACGCAAGATGACATGCTCCTGGAAGATAATCGACATGATCGCCCTTTGTATTTCACAGGGTACGTTGATACCATGAAGGTCGATCGTATCCTGATAGATCCAGGCTCTGCACTCAGCATTATGCCTAAAATAATATTGGATGCTTTAAAAATTCCTGTACGCAGTCTTACTGGTACAATCACTACTATTCTGGGGTTCAATCAAGGAAGAAGTGAACCTCTGGGCAAGATTCGCCTAAAATTCCAAATAGGCAATCTTCGTACAAAGGTAACCTTTTACATCATTGATAACCATGGTTGTTCCTACAATGCTCTTCTGGGAAGACCGTTCCTTCATGAGCATAATATTGTGCCATCAACTCTTCATCAATGTTTCAAATATGTTGATGACAAAGGAGAAGTCCAAAAAGAAGTTGCTGATCTCTATCCTTTCAAGGGCGTCGAAGCATACTGCAACGATGCTCGCATGTACAAAGACGAGTTCATGAAAGTTGTCTTGGCTTTAGACATTGAAGAAGAGCAGGGGATTGAATCTCAAGACACTCTTATAATTCCTGTTAAAGGGCGCGTCTCTCAACCCTCTTCTTTTGAACTACTAACCATCTATCTTCCTCCTAGCAAAAAGGAACAAGAACCAAAGTCACAGGATACTCTTGTGATTCCTGTCAAAGGGCGCGTCTCTAAGCCCTCGCATGCTGAACCACTGGTCATTCGACTTCCTGCCAAGAAGACAATTTCTATGACTGACCAAGGAAAAAGGGAGCTCACCTCTTCTGAGCCATTTGTTATCGACCTTCGTCGTAACAAGCCTTCTCTTCCTCCTCGTTCTTCTTCTCCCCCTCTTGTTATCAATTTGACTAAGCCTGCTAAGGCTAAAGGTCCTACTGTAAACACTGTTGTAAATATCAATAAAGATGCATCTCCTTTACAGTATACTGATGTGTTATATCATGCTGAGTGTTACTTAAATATGTTAGATAGGTTGAAGCCACTCACAATTGAAGTTGTACAATCTTACCAAACAGATGTATCATTGGAATCAACGGATAGTTCATACTTTATAGTTCCTGCTCGAAAAGCTGACAAAAGTCCAATAATCTTTATTAGAGGACCAGAACAAAAGTTTTCTTATACCGAAGACTGCAAAAACGATGACACGGGACATTTACAACTCCGTCGTTACAGCACTCAGTCTAAAGAGATCATTCGTAAAATGGGATATGATTTCAAGAGTGGACTCAACTATGGAAGAGGGAGACGAACCCCTATTAATGTTACTAGCAAGAAGAATAAACTCGGCCTTGGTTATGTATTTACATTTCCTGCTATGGTTACAGCTCCTAAGATAATTGAATCCGATGATGATGAACGCACTGTTTCTTCTGATACAGTTTCATGGGATTCTGACATTAGCATTGGTCATGTACATCGTATTGCCATATCCTCCAACATGGTCTCAGTTGAATTTCCCGATATCAACAACGATCCTACTGATGATGACTTCGAAGAAAGCCCTGAAACTGATCCTTGGGTACAAAAGATGGACAATCAGTGGAAGCTCCGGTTTGAAAAACGAGAACCACCTACTGAAGATCAACTAATCCAGATTGATGTAGGAGAAAACGGTATATCCCGTCCTATATTCATTAGTAAGAATCTCCCCGAAGATGATAAGCAGGAGTTGATTCTTCTCATTCGCGAATATATTGATGTCTTTGCTTGGAGCTACGAAGACATGCCAGGTTTAGATCCCAAAATTGCTACGCACAAGCTGAATATATTACCTAATGCGAAACCTGTTAAACAACAACAACGGCGCTTCAAACCTGAAATGATGGATGCAATTGATGAAGAAGTTCGAAAGCTCATCGCTTGTGGCTTTATTCGTGAAGAGCAACATCCAGACTGGGTTGCTAATGTTGTTTCAGTTTTGAAGAAGACTGGGAAAATCAGAGTCTGCATTGATTTTCGGGATCTGAACGACGCTTGTCCAAAGGATGAGTTTCCCTCCCAATTACTGATGTCATGATTGACAATACCTGTGGGTTCGAGAGGTTATCTTTTATGGATGGATTCTCTGGATATAATCAAATCAAGATGAATCCTGACGATGAAAAGTATACTTCTTTTCGTACTCCTCGAGGAGTTTATTGCTACACTGTGATGCCATTTGGTCTCAAGAACGCCGGTGCAACTTATCAACGAGCCATGAGCACTATCTTTCGAGATCATTTGAGAAAGACTGTTGAATGCTATGTTGATGATATTGCTGTCAAAAGTCGCTTGAAGGAAGATCACATTCAAGACCTGAGAACTATCTTCAATCTCATGCGCCAACATCAACTCAAAATGAATCCCACCAAGTCATTCTTGGGTGTCTCTAGTGGTAAATTTCTCGGCTTCGTTATTACCTCTAAAGGTATACACGTAGATCCTGAGAAGATCAAAGCCATTCGCGAGATGCGTCCTCCACGCAACCTAAAAGAGCTACGAGGATTTCAAGGTCGACTTGCGTACATCAGGAGATTCATTTCAAATTTATCTGGACGATGCAAACCGTTTACACAACTCATGAAGAAAGGTGTATCTTTCGTTTGGACCGAAGAATGTCAACAAGCATTTGATGACATAAAACAATATCTTATGAGCCCACCAGTCTTGGTGCCACCAATCTCCGGTATACCTTTCTTAATGTATGTCAGAGCAATGGATCACTCATTGGGTGCTTTACTTGCCCAAAAGAACAAAGAAGGACATGAACAGGCTATCTACTATCTCAGTCGTACTATGATCGGTGCCGAACATCGATATAGCATGGTTGAGAAAGAATGTTTAGCCTTAATGTTCGCTGTACAAAAGACAAGACACTATATAATTGGTCAAACAATCCATGTCATCTCCCGAATTAACCCTCTACGGGTACTCATGAAGAAGCCCAGTACTCTCAATTCAAGGCTGGCTACATGGGCTATCTTACTTGCCCAATACGACATGATTTATGTACCTCAAAAGTCAGTAAAGGGACAAGCCCTTGCCGATTTCTTAGCTGCTCATCCTGTTACTGAGACTTCTAAACTCTACGACGAGATTCCTGATGAGACGCTTGAAACAAATCTGATCTCGGAAGAATTTCCCACATGGCGTCTATTCTTTGACGGAGCTTCCAGAATTGGACCAAATGGGATTATTATAGCAGGAGTAGGGATTGTGCTCGTTTCGCCAGAAGGATTAACTATTCAACGGGCTTATTCTTTGGATGAGCCTTGTTCCAACAATGTTGCAGAGTATAATGCTTTGCTTATCGGCCTTCAACTGGCTAAACAATTAGACATCCAATATCTTGAAGTATACGGTGACTCTAAACTGGTTGTTAACCAGGTTAGAGGAATATATGAAGTTCGTCATCAAGATTTGATTCCGTATCATAAAGCAGCCATTGCTATGGCCATTTCCTTCAAAGCTTTCTATATTGAATACGTTCGTCGGGCTTACAATACCGAAGCAGATGCTCTAGCAAACCTTGCAGCAGTCTTGGCGATTCCTGTCCAAAGACAGCAATTGGTTGTTATTTCCAATAGAGAGTTATTTTGTATTGAAAATAATCACAATATTGAGTTTAGTCATTCTGCTGAGGTCAATATCATCAATGAAGATTGGAGAACTCCTTTCATTAATTTTGCAGTTTATGGAATATTGCCTGAGGATCCCAAAGAGGCCACCAGCATTCGAAGACGATCTCTCCGTTTCTATTATAATCATACGACAAAAACTCTCTACCGACGAACTTATGATGGTCTACTATTACGTTGTCTTGCTGGTAATGAAGCAAAACAAATACTACGTGAAGCTCATGATGGTGTTTGTGGAGCGCATCAACACGGTCCTAAATTGCAAGATCGTATTCGTCGTATGGGCTATTACTGGCCTTCTATGGTTTCCGATGCTATTGAATACGCAAAGAAATGCAGAGCATGTCAAATTCATGCAGATTTCATTCATCAACCATCAGAATATCTACATCCTACGGCTGCTTCTTGGCCTTTTGAAGCTTGGGGCATGGACATCATAGGCCTAATCAACCCTCCTTCTTCTAAAGGGCACCGGTTTATCCTGGCCATCACAGACTACTTCTCTAAGTTGGCTGAGGCTATACCTCTGGCTGAAGTCAAAACCAGCAGTGTCATCAACTTCATCAAACACCATGTGATATACATGTTTGGTGTACCGCAGCGAATCATTCATGACAATGGACCTCAGTTCATTAGTCAAAAGTTCACTCGGTTCTGTGACGATCATCGCATCGACAATGTTGCTTCGACAGCCTATAACCCTGCAGCAAACGGTTTAGCTGAAGCTTTCAATAAAACCATTATCAAACTCCTCAAGAAGTTTGTCTCTACTAACAAACGGAATTGGAGTGAGAAGCTTGGCGAATGTTTATGGGCTTATCGTACTACAGTTCGCAATCCTACCGGCTGTACACCTTTCTCCTTGGTATATGGTTGTGAAGCAGTTCTGCCACTGGAAATTCAAATCCCGTCTCTGCGAATAGCCATTGCCAATGAACTTACAACGGAGAACAACGATCTACTTCGATTGTAAGAGTTGGAGGCACTTGATGAAAAGAGGCTTTTGGCTCAACAGCACATTGAGTTATACCAGGCCCGTATCTCAAAAGCCTTTAATCGCAAAGTTAAAGTACGAGCATTTCAGAAAGGTGATTTAGTCCTTACAGTCAGACGTCCTATGACTATGACTCACATGAGTAAGGGCAAGTTCGATGCCAAATGGGAAGGTCCTTTTGTTGTAAACAAAGTATTTTCCAATGGTACTTACCAGTTAACAGAGATGGATGGCAGAATAGCTATGATGCCTATCAATGGCAAATTTCTTAAGAAATACTATGTATAAATGTGTAAAGATTTCTTGACAGACAATGTAAATAAAATTTCTTTTTTATTTTCAAAAAAAAGATATTACATTACATTAAGGGAGATCACTATCATCCCTATCAAACTTAGGACGAGGGCCAAGCCCCTCCTTCTCACAAGCAAAATCAGCAAAGGAGTCGAAGACATCTTTGTCTGAACTCAGCAAGAATTTGAGGAAAGCTATCCTCTTTGCCTCTTCTTCCGCCGTCTTCCCCGGCTCTATCAGAAAGTCGAGGATATCCTGTGAAGGCTTTGGTGCAGAGGAGCCTTCACCCATCTCCTTTTGATCCGATAAGACTGAGTCGACGAGAGGCTTGGGTGCAGACGACCCTTCGCCCTTCTCCGTTCCAGCAGAAAGTTCCCCGGTGACGCTCTCGATTTTTGGCACGACTTCAGTCTCCTTAGACATGTTGTTGGAAGACATCTTTCCTGTTGAAGGCAGTGATAAAATTCTTCATGAGTCCTGTACTATTTATACTAGTCTACTGACTCTTCGTGAATCAAGGTGACTGTTCACCCCCCTTCGATGAATCTAAAGGTTCATTCATTAAAATCCCCAGCAGACATTTTTAATGAATCATTCATTCTGACGGTTCATTTTAACCGTTCATCATATCATCATCGTCATCAAAAAAGAATTCACGTCCATATTACCTTTGAGTTCTACATATTTTCTATTGCAACTTGTTACGTCCCTATTACCTCTGACTAAGTTGTCTATTGAAATAACTAATATTCGATATTTATATTTTGCCATGTCCACATTACCTCTGAGCAAGATATAAAGAATATAGTTATTTTCTACATCAAGAAAATATATCACGTCCTGTACCTCTGAATATGTTTTCTCATTATATTGCTTATCTCCTATAATAGGGTATGTAACAAGTAAATAGAATCATCCAAAATATCATTCCATTTCATTATTACAATTGGTCAAAACAAAGAAAGACATCACAAAAATTCAGTTATTCAGAAGGCCGGGTACTGAGCTCTGCAACACGTCTTTTCAAAGCAGCTATCGTTTTATTTTGAGAGTTCAAAATCCTTTGTCTAATTTGATTCCTTGTTGACTCGAAGTCAAAGGGTTTAGATTAGCAAAACGAGCAGTCAGCTCTTCATGATGAGTCTTGGTATTAAGCTCCTTTTGACGCTTCAGCGCAACGAGGTGATCTGCAGTTTCTTTGTTTAAGAGAACCTTCTCTTCCCTTTTCCGCTTCGCCAGAGTCAGACGTTCTTGAAGCTTGGCAATTTCTTCGTCAACTTCTGCTATTTCAGCTTCATTGGTCTCCAGCTTCGAAGATGTTTCTTCAATCTGGGTTTCCATATCAGCAGTAAACTGAGCAAAGGCTGCCAAAAATGCTTCAAGATCTTTTTCCTTCTGTTCAACTTCCCGAGCCAAAGCTTGACATTCTTCTTCAATTAGTGAATCTATATTCCCAGATGATAGATTCTTCATTGCAGTCTTCACTTCTTCAAGCTCATTGAGGATATGTTCCAGATAAACGGCCTGAACTTCATCTCCGTGGTCACGAATCCCGTTGATCAAATATTTTACGGATTTCCTGACTTTGGAGAAAGGAATGTTCTCACTCTCCACCATCGGCTTGAGTGTTAGATAGAATGCGTTTGTATAAGATCTTATAACGATTCTATTTGCCTCAGAAGTGATGGGAGTTTCTGCTGGAGTAACTTCAGTTGCGACAGATGGCGTCGTCAAAGCAATAATTTCAGAAGATCTTTCTTTTGGTATCTGGGTTATCTTTATTGGAGGAGCCGTGGTAGAGCTTGTAGCAGCTTTGACTGGTTCTTCTGCGAAATATTCTCATTAGCAAGTTTTATTTTACAAAGTCGACAAAGTTAAAGCTTTACCTGATTGAGGCAATTCAATCTGGACTTGTGATGGCCCAGGTATAGGCATCTCTGTAGAGCTCTCTTCTCTGACAGGAGTCTCCAATGGAGCCATTTTCGAGCTAGTTACACTCC
The DNA here is from genome assembly GCA_029216955.1 of Iris pallida. NCBI lineage: Eukaryota > Viridiplantae > Streptophyta > Magnoliopsida > Asparagales > Iridaceae > Iris > Iris pallida. The sequence continues at coordinate 575,992 of JANAVB010039432.1, read as the reverse complement.
TCATTTGTTCTCCTGAAAGTTAACGTATTGCGTTAATTTTCTAAGAAAGTTATGAAGTTCAGAACAATAAACTAGCAATTTACCAGTATCCATTGTTCGAGCAGGGGTGCCTATCGCAGGAATAGTATATGTCACCATTGCTTGACAACTACCCGCCTCTGAACCGCCTGATAGGTGTACATTACCTTCAGCTATTAAAGAAAAGGAATCAATATGCTACAAAAACAAGTATCATCATTGATAACAATCTACAGGATTCAAGAAATTTAACCTGGATCGGGTATGTATGGTGTATCCACCAATACTGTTACCTCCTGAGGAATTTGAGCTGGCATTTCTTCTGAGACTTCCTCTGCACGATTACTTCCTGCATCGGAAGTACTAAGTGAAGGCTGATCTTCTCTAGTAGGGGTATTCATAATATTGACATGTGCTTTTTCCAATGGTTCATTAGCAATGCTCTCAATATTCTCTTCATTCAATTTATGAGCGTCAGATGGCTCATTTGTATTTTCAGCTTCTGGATCAGTAACAGTATCCTCAAGGTATTCAGCGCATGCCTGTAATGCATCAATCATTTCGCTATCTGAATATATTGGATCATCGACATGAGTTCGAAGATGATCTGATGTATCGACCGGAATAGTTTTGGACACTGTTTCTGGAAGCACTTCAGGAAGAATTGCCAGAGTTGAAGGCTGGCCAATCACAGAAGATGTGTCTACTTCCATAACCTCTTTATCAGATGTTGTTGCTTCTTCTGTAGTTACTGGTTCTGGTCCAGAGATGGGAGTAGGGGAAGACATCATATGCCCAGTAGCAGCACTAGCCAGGATGGATGCAGCACGAGACGGACTCAATAATCTTAATTTTCTACTAACCACTTTCTTCAAATTCGGCCTTCTTTGACGAGACACATCTGGACTTTCTTGGTCAGCAGAAATGCCCTGTTGTTTCTGTAAAGACGTAGGAGTTATCTCTTCACTCCTTACAGATTCTTCTGCCCGTTGTCTCGATTGTGACCTAGTGGTAACTCCTTCTGGAGATTCTGCGGTGGTCTTCTTTTTCTTTGGATCTGGAGAAGCAACAGGATTATCATTTTTTCTTTTCTTCTTATCCTTCATAGGAGATTTTGTTACTCGGAGAGAAATGTTTAAGGGTTCAATAAACTCCTCAAGGAAGTTCATGTCTCTGGAGATTTCAAAAGGTTCGTCAGCAGGTTCTTCGTCATTTGGATCTTTATAAAGAATGCTCGGCTTTCCTTTCTTGGCTCGTTTGTCAGAAGCGAAGCTATGTGCTAAATCAAAAGTCTCCACAAAGGTATTGGCCGAAGTGTAAAACCTTGAATAGGTGAATAACATTCGCGGTCCATGATTTGTATTCTCAGGCATTGAGAAAACGGCCCTCGTATTTTTAGCATTATAATAGTACCAAGCCCTGGCGCCATCAATCAAATATCCTTTCCCTTGTAGGCATGTTGTGGCATTCCCTACATGGAATTGATCATAGTCGAATTGGCGTGCAAAACGGCTAGGTAAATATGGTTCAAGAATACATTCATCTTCAAATCGATGTACGAGGTGTGAAGGTCGAATCGACTTCAACCAATTGAATATAGCTGGATCTGTTGGTAGAGTATTCACTGAATCTAGGATATTAGCTGGCAATAACTCGTAGCTAGCTGGTGGATCAACACAATAAAAATCCAAGTTATCGCCGCGGTTCAATACTCGCCGGCAATCTATCAAGGAGGTGTGATTCCATCTACACCCTTCATACTTTCTTAAAAAGTTTCCTCCAATAGCTCTTTCGCCAGGGCTCATCAAAACTGGACAGTGGAGTAGAAGCCACCCAAATAAATAAGTATGGGCGACTTCAGTACGTGGAAAGCCATCTTTCTTATTATTTAGCATGCCATCCACAAAGCAACGCAGACTATGATTAAGTCGGCTTGTCATCGCCGATAAAATATCCATCCGATAACCGAACACTAGGCGGACTGCAGCAAAAAGAACACCTCTATGGAAGCGATCGACTGCACTTGCTCTAGGGACTACATACCTTCGTAGCCAAAAAGCAAGAAAGCCTGCCAGATGGGCTTTCTTAGACATACGTCTGTATCCCATCCTCATGAAACTTTCTATTTTATCTCCTATCTTGAGGGGAGGATAATCTTCATCATTTTTAACTATTATATCTTCTTGGCGAAACCTTGCCATCAACTCATTTATCTCTTCCTCATTGAAACGCTGAAAGGTAAGCGGATCAACAGCTTTCTTCTCACTAATTTGTTTCTCTTCATCATCATGTTTGAGGAAGAGATAAGATATCCATTTAGTAAGATAGCAGGAGCCTGAGCTTTCAAAATAACAACAACAGATGTGATAGTGACATAACAGCTCATCAAAGACTTTACCATTTCAGCATTTTCAGATTTCAGCCTATTTAATTCATCTTCAGTGGGAACATACTCCTCATAAGGAAAATTTCCCATAGGCAGCTTGGAGATATGATTCATCTCGTGAAGAGCGAAACCGATTTCTCCTTTTGGGGTCATGAAGGTTCCCGTCCTATAATTGTACCTTTCGATCAGTGAAAGGAATAGGTGTGGATTTGGAGGGAAGCCATGTACTAAAGAATAAACAGCTTCATACAGACTGATGTTAAGAAGCTCTTCTTCGTAATGTTCTAAAACCCAGTTGGCAATGCAGCTCCATCGTTTATAATCTGGGTTGACTAAACCTTGCATCCTTAAGGTGTTATCAGTATAATACCTACCTTTCCTAGCAAACTCATTTGCAAAAATTGGTATTCTCACTGGTAATAGAAGAGATGAATTCTCGGGAGGGATGCAACCTGGTTTCAAACCCCTGAGATGAGTTGCGTAAATATCAGATGAACTATAGAAGATATCTCTGTTGTTCACCTTTTTATAACATATTTTGCCCACCCGAGCTTGCTGAACGGGAGTGATATCCTACGCCATTTGGCGGGGATAACTGGCAAACTCATATCTGGAAAGAGGTAAACTCCTAAGCATATCTGGCAAATATATAGTCTTTTCACCTTTCTTAAAAATCCTCTCTTCCACCCGCTGTTTTGGCTGAGATTCCCTGCCAAAGGCATCTCCAAACAAGAAGAGTGGTTTCTTGTGGATAGCTGCATCCAGTGACTGTAAGGGCTGGCCGTTCATCAAACACAGAAGAGTCTCATTATCCTGAGTAGTCAGGATTGTTCTTCGAGACTCTGGTAGTTCATAATGAGGGAACTTAACGTGTGACAAGTCCTCTTTGAATTCAGGTTCAGACATAGTTCCTTGGAAGATCTCGAAGTTGGGATCTTCCCTGATATCAACTGCAAAATAGAAAAGAGCAACATCACAACAAAGTTATCAGATTGCGCCTAGTTGACTGCTTAAAGACAGACTGCGCCTAGTTTTCAGCCAACTAGATTAAACTGTGCCTAACTCATGAATCTGGGCAGACTGCGCCTAGTTTTCTGTCAAATAGGGCAGATTATGCCTAGCTTTCATTCAACAACAAACAGCGCCTGTTTTATCAGACAAAGCTATATCCGATAGCGCCTAGCTTTGTTACTAGGCGCGATCGAACAAACAGAGTCTAATTTTCTAGGCGCTATTTGGTGGAATGTTTAAACTTCATAAACATGAAGTTTAGAGAATCACCAAACCCTAAAAAGAGTTGGCGAATACAACTGAGCCCTAAGAAGAGCCAGTGTACGTTCCTATGACCCACCATTAATGGCCGGATGTGCAGTTTCGTGTCGAGAAACACGAATTTGTCCAGGCTTTTGGATTTGAAGAGAACCGCACGATTCAACCATGGGATGTGGCATGGCCTTCTTGGATTTCTTTGAAGATTCAATTGGAGCGGGTTCTTTCCCCTTATCCGAACGTCGAGGCGCCATCGGAGTTGATTTGAAAAGCTCTTCGGAGAAGAAAGAAAATCAGAAAAGAAAACTCGAAAAATTTCACTCTTGAAGACAATAAAGGGTTTACGAAGGATTTTGTGGGCTATTTATAGTTTTCGAACAGCTACAACGAAACGCGCCTAAACAGATTGCGCCTATTCAGCCTGAATATCCGTTCTCGCCTTAAACTGCGCAACTTCTTCAAATATCAAGCGCGGTTTGACTTGGTCATATGGAAATTCAAAGTATTTCGAACTTTTGAAAATTCAAAATTCGAAAACTTTGAAGGGGGTCTTGTAGGTCAAAAAAAAAATCAAACCGCGCCTAAGTTAAGTTCAACAGATTAATCAGAATGCGCCTACAAACAAATGGCGCCTACTTCACCAACAAACTCAGAACGCGCCTAGTTTTGCATCACAGAGGCGCACTTCACAAACTGCGCTTAGCTGACGTGGAGTCATCATTACCTGACAAACACGAAGATCAAGGCGACGCTATCATTCCTCTGATGGCGCGGCGCTCGAAGAAGATATGACAGCTGTCTAGACAGATCACACCTACTTCGAAGAATCAGGCGCTATCTACAGACTGCGCCTACTTTTGACTATATCAAGCACACTTCGTAGATTGCGCCTACTTCTCAAGTGAAACAGACGCAGTTCAAAAACACATCAAATCAGAGCCTGCCATGTGTCCCTAAAAGCAGGCGCGTTTTGACCATTTCAACGCCTAACTGCCATTCTACATGTCCAACACGTGTCCCACTAATTGCACACGACCAAATGCGTTTCAATCAAACAACGCCACGTGTCTAAAGCAGTTAGTACACGTTCGTGACAACTGAATGCAGAACAGGCGCAGTCTGGCCAAACGTGCCCAATCAGGCGCACTTCAACCAGGCGCACTTCAGAATAACTGCCCCAAAACAGTTATTTCAGAACTCTATAAATAGAGTTTCGTTTCCATTCAACAGGGGACGGACAAGATCAAGAGAGATCAGAGTTTTTGTCCAAGTGCTGCTGCGTTCTTCAGAGATTCAAGTCTTCAAAGTTCACATCGTCCAAGGGATAAAGCGATCGTCATTCAGATCGGATTCCTATAGTTGTACTTTCCCAGAATTCTTGTAATATTCTTTACAAAGTTTGTGAAATAAAGATTATACTTTTGTTTTTACAAACAATTACATGTCATATTTATGTAAATAGGTTGCAGCCGTTAAATCGGTTGTTGGTGAATGCATCGTATAGGTGGACTTTTGTGTCTCAGTTCTTTCAGAAAATGGATTAAATATCTAATTAAGTTCTATTATAGAATTGAACATTTGAAGCACATATTAAATATATTGGGTATCTGTTGGTGTCAAGGAGAAAAATAGTTCTCGAGTAATTGAAATTCATTGAAGAAATTGCTAATATAATCTGTCAAAGAAGTAAAAGATGGTACAACACCATGATGCAAATGACCAAGCACAGCACCATGATGCAAATGGCCCCCAAACTGGACAAGCCAAATGAGCAGCCCAAAAGTAAAGCTATTCTCTTGTTGCCACCTACAAGTTTGCTGATATAATTGCAAACTAACACATACTTGATTATCAAACTTTCTCAAATGTTGGCCTATCTCTGTTACTTCGAACTATTCAAGATTGTTTTTGATATTACATAAGTGTGCCCTTGACCGCAATTATATAATTTTATGGGCAAATAAGGGTCAAGTGTTTAAGATTTTTTATGGCTTCAATTTTATATAAAGAATGTTCTTCTTTTTGGATTTTTTCTCTATTTTGGTATGTCTATATCAGTTTGCTACTAGTATATTCCTGTGATGCATACATCCAATTATATAATTTTTTTGGAACATTGGCACGTCAGTTACTTGCTGGATATTGGTGTACGAAAGTAGATAGGAAGATATCTATACCTGCCTATTGAAATGTTCAAATTTCCGGTTTTTCCATAATATACTTGCAACAGAAAATAGAGAGAAGAAAGAAGATCAAAGAAAGAAGGTTCTACTTACTGCTGCAAAAGAAGTACAAATTAGAAAATGTTAATGCATGCTTCATTCTGAAGCTAATTCTGTGACAACTTCTTTGCATTTATGGATTGTTTTTCTCTTCTTTTCTTTCCATAATACGGCAGTTTAGTTGTCTGAGGACTTCACATAGCAGAGGAATTCTTGACATGAGCACTTAGAGTTCTATAAACTTTTTTCCATTTATGAAAGTTTTGGCTTCTGGGTTTTCTGAAATTCACTTGAACCTGTGTTTTTTTCTCTTTAATTTTGTAGTGACTTGAAGTTTTTTTCTTTCCAGTTTTCGGTCTTTCAAATATAATGTGTCATTTATACCTGGTTCTAACTTGATAACATCTAAAATGTGGATATAGGTGGGGTGAGGATTTGGAACACGAGACCTCCATTTAGTTGGCATTTTAATATCATTCTATTTTTAGAAATTATACATTTGCGCCAAGTGCAGTCAGTCTAATAAGTGATGCTTTCTTAATTATGTATTTTCGATTTTGATTTCTAATACATAAATTTTTTGTTAACTTTCTTTAATTTATTGGCTTGGTAAAATCCAGGTTGATTGTTAGGCTCACATTTCAGCGTTGATTACTAAAGTGCTAAGCTGACATTTTTGATTTTTTACAAAAAGGGCACAACTTTTTTTCCCGTCCTGGGCCTACTAAACCTCAGGACCGGCCCTGCCGCTGCCACGGCAGAGGCGGCAGTGGCCATTGCACAAGCGGCCGCGGAGATGGTGAGGCTGACCAGGCCTAATTCTGGATTCGTTAGAGAGCATCGCGCCGCCATTGCCATCCAAACGTCCTTCAGAGGCTACTTGGTACGTAACTATTTTCTCTTTGGAGTTTGATTGGTGTTTGATGATGAATTAATTTTGTGTCTGTAAAAAGGCGAGGAGGGCGCTGAGAGCTCTGAAGGGGCTGGTGAAGCTGCAGGCACTGGTGCGAGGGGACAACGTAAGGAGGCAGGCAAACATGACGCTGAGGTACATGCAGGCATTGGTGAGGGTTCAGGCGAGAGTAAGGGATCAGAGGATGAGGCTCTCCCACGATGGTGCCGGCTGCAGCATCACCAAGTCGTCGCTTAGCTGCGACACTACTTCTCTTTGGGACACCCGATATCTTCAAGAGATGGCAGAGAGAAGATCCATGGTTAGAATCTACTTAAGTACATATTTCTAATAATTTGGTTAGCAAAAGAGAGATTTATTCCTATTTTTTGGGTACATTCTGTATTTGGATATTCAATGTAATGAAGATGTTGATATCACTACCAGAACAAGTCGTTTTAGCGACAAAATTACCGATGTTTTGGGTTGGTCGCAAAAATGTAAGTCGCTGATCTTCAAAACGTCGCCAAACGTCGCAAGTATCGACGTTTACCGACGAATATATACGTCGGTATATTACCGACGTCTACCGTCGTGTCGTCGGTGTATTAGTGACGTGTTTGACGTCGCTACGCGTCGGTAACTTTACCGACGATTACCGTCGTGTCGCCGGTAGTTTAGTGACGTGTTCAAAGTCGCTTCACGTCGGTAAAATCCTGGGAATTCTTGGGATGATTACCGACGTTTACCGACGTTCTCCGACGTATAATAACGTCGGAGAACGTCGGTACCCTGGAAAATATTACAGATTTACCGACGTTTATCGACGCAAACATACGTCGGTGGACGTCGGTAAACGTCGCTAAATTTGCAAAAAAAATAAAAAATAAAATACATAATGTCCATTTCTCCCTGCAGTTTAAAAAGATAACCATTTCTCACTGTAGAATAGGATCCAAACAATCACATAATGTCCATTTCTCACTGTACACAAGTTTCAGTCCCTATAACCAAGTCTACAATAATCACACAATATCCAGTTCTCAGAATTTCCATTTCTCACTGTACACAGATTTTAGTCCCTATAACCAAGTCTACAACAATCACTCCAAAATTTGTCGATTTAGCGACGGCCAGATCCGTCGCCCGTCCGACGGGAATTTCTATTAGAGACCGATCACTGACGGGTCTTGGCCAAAAAAATCCGTCGACAATCAGCTCGTCGCTAATAACGGTCCGTCGCTACGTAGTCGTCAAGCGACGGAATAGCGACGATATTTCGACTTTACAATACGAAGCATTGTCGACTACTTTCCGACGATACTAATCCGAAATGGTATACAGTAGAAACTCTATAAATTAATACTCGATTATTTAATAAACTCTCTAAGATAATATTTTTGGCCGGTCCCGACTCGGGGATAGGGTGCTAAATTAATAATTCGCTAAAATTATAAGATAATACATTTTTGATAATTTCTTCAGACCCCATATAAAATATAAATTAATAATTCCTTATATAGCATATTACATGAATGATTTATGAAGGTTTCTTGAAAAATGACTCAATTGTTAAAATATTAATTAAGTGGAAGCTTGAAAGGTGTTTGTAAACTACTATATAGAAAATATTTTTAATGTCCATAAAGTGATACACTGAACACAAGAAGCATAATAAGGTGGGAGATTGAAGGTTTCTTTCAAATTGGACCCTTCATTTGATATACACATGCATTGTATACAATAATTAAGTGGAAGCTTGAAAGGTGTTTGTAAACTACGTAAGTATTTTACTATAAATTAATAAAATATTAATTAATATATAAATTAATAATTATTAATTTATCGATTAATTAATAACTCTTTTAATTAATAAATTTTGGTGGTCCCAAGTGTATTATTTTATAGAGTTTCTACTGTATAATAATCCAACACGGCCGATACCTATCGGATATGACCGATACCAAATCGATAAGGCCAATATGAATCCTAGCTATACGGCCGATACATATCGGATAGGACGATACCAGTTCGCTAAGACCAATACCAACCGATACGGCCCATACCAAAATGATAGATCGATACTAATCCGATACGGTCAATACTTATAAGTACCTACTGTCCAGGAGGTTGATCCGCTAGTACATCCATGTACGATCAACGAAGAAACGATCTATTTCAATTTGGATGTGAAAATCTGTATCGTAAGACAAACTAAATATAATCAGTTCTATTTTACACGCTTAATTGCCAAGTATGGGAACGAATGGCTCAGAACACAACCCAAAATTCATTCTAGCATACATTAGTGTGAATCATCTATGTTCTGTACATATGGTGTCGTATATGTTCTTATCGTATCTAGTATCTGAAGAATGTAACAGAATCAAGATGAACTCACACAATGTAATACTAAGACATCATCTACTACTATATAAGATATAGTGATAGGTTGTCGTATCATCATTGCCGAGGGATGAGGGTCGGAGGACAAATACCGCTCGAGTGAGCCAAAGGCATGCAGCCACTTCCCTCCCTCTCTCATGCTATCAACGTCACAACTTTTCTACTTCAAGTTCTGATCAAGCATCTTCCTTCTCTCCTCCACCATGGCTCTGGACCCATCTGCTCCTCCCTACTTCCTTTCTTCTTATTTGACTCTCTTAGCCACATATGATATCCACCTCAAGTGTAGAGTCGGGGAAGAAGAAGTAGGCAGGAAGAGGAGGGGGAAGCAGCACAGCCGGCGGCATAACCCGGAGAAAGTACAGAGGTTTTCTTCAACATCCGTAGGAGAACTATAAGGATATATCTTTTCACAACAAATCACCTTGTCGAAGACCCTTAATGTGAATATCATGTTACCGCGGTGTCGGAAGACTAACATGTCATAATTTTTTAAGCCGTGTGTTTTGACATAATCCTCCCAACTCTTTCCTCCTATGCAGTAATCTTGCATTACTACATAGTGTCACGACCCGCTCCCGAATAATCGGATACGAGTCGGACACGTCCAGCCTTCGTCGGTGGACACGACGAAGTAAGCTATTACAATTCTAAGGAAAACTCCAAGATACAAGAAATATAAACCATTACAGCTGCTATACACGTTCCCGGAATCACCATAATCCACAAGTTATTTATACAATATCATCCGAAGACAAATCCGGTAACATGAATAAAATTATATAATCCTGAAATCCTGAATACAATACATGATAAACTCTAAACAAATCTAGGAAAAAGTCTGACTATATCTCTGAAATTCTAAGTCCATCCTGAGGTACAACTCTATCCTGGCTTCGGGCTCTGGCCCATGAAGAAGATACAACATCCCCAAGTAAACCTGCAACGATCCTGTCAGAAAAAGAGCAAAGTACAACCCCGACAAGAAGCTCTAAACAATGTAAACTGAAGTGCATGAAAAAGAATCACAATATGAACTATGATACAAGACAGGAATATGAAACTGTAATACAGGAAAAATGATGAACAATAGTACCAGATCCAGAAACAATGAAACTATTCTATCTGTGTAACATGCATTTGAAATAACTATCAGAGTATGTGACCGGCTGGGTAAACAGTGAACAATTAACAATAAAAAATGGTACGGCTTAGAGTCTCACGTGCACGATGTGAGACCTAAGCTATTAGTCAATGCCTAGCTAAAATAGGATTGGTCACATATCTGTAGTATTTCCCCACCCCAATGTACAAGTAAGAATAATGAACTATGAACGATGAACGATGAACAATGAACGATGAACGACGAACAATGAACGATGAACAGTAAACAATGAACAATGAACAATCGTGTCTACAACGTGTCAACATGAGAACATGAAGCAAGACAGAAAATACAGAGTAAAGAGTTCGAGCCGGTGTACTTGCCTGAATTTGTTGTAGATGTCAAGTCCAAGGGTCCAGAGAAAAATCTGTCAAAAGACAATCATGTCTTTAGAAAATAATCTAAGACTTATCATTCTAATTCTATCTAAACTAATCTTTTGACTAGATCAAAGGTCCACTAACAGCCCAACTACTATTCTTAGTATAAGTCTTAAAAGGAGTCTTAAATTATAGTCCATTTGAAGCCTATAACTCTAACATGAAATACCCACTGGCTTAGCATATATCCCAACAAAACCCAATCAAAATAACAAAATGAATAAAACTCCTCTATTTTAGGACAGTCCTACTGAGTCAGTCTTATGGCTCTGTTTAGAAAAGCCACACTGAACCCAACCCATCAATAGGTGGTAAAGCTTCAGTTAACATTAAATCTAGCAACATACCCATGGTCTTAACCTAAAGGATCAAGTCATCCTAGTAAAAACTATTCTATCCATTAGGTTTAAAATTGAAAACCACCATTCAGAGTTCTCTTCACAACCAGAAATCATGCTACCACTCGCATCGTCCCAAGACTCCAATCATGAGGACATAATTTGTCAAACATCAGTAAGTACTGCTACCAATCACTCGACACCACATAGTTAATTGTCTCATTAGGGTGGCTAAGGATATTTATAGAAAGGACAGAAATTATCTTGACTACTATCAGCTTCAGACTACTAACCTCTGCCAAACTTCTTATTCAGGAACCTAATCAAAGGTTTCTCCCAACCAAGTTCTCACTTGAAAATCATGGCCAGAATAAATTGTCCAAAAGTTACTTAAAAGAAAAGAGTTTATGCAATCACTAGATAACTGAGATTATAAAGAGAGAGTAAAACAATAAAACATTTAACAGCTCTATAGAAGAAACTTGGTCAACCTCCTGTAATTTCTAAGTATCAGCAGTACTTGATACTCTAAAGACTAGGTAACTCCTATACAAACAGTTAGTGCTAACCCTTAACCTCATCTCCCTGTTCCTACTTACTGCCTACTTGTTACTCTGCAACACTTTATGCCAAGAAATCTGAATACTCAAATATAACCGAAAATTCTGTAACGCTACTGCTGCTGGAATAAGAATTCGAATCCCTGCAGTTTGGTTTGGAAAAATTACTACTGAACCCAAGCTATCTATCCTAATGTTTGATTTATCTTCAAAGTCTTCGCACCTATGCTCATATGTTCAAATAACAGAACACTGATATGAGCCTCAGTTTATCATTTCACCCAATATTGCATATGCAATCAACTGAACAAAGTACTGTATATGCAAACTCAGATGAACCAATTCAACCCAGCTTTACACCTGAAATCTCAGGTTCGTAAAAACGAACCATTATTGCACAGGTAAAATTCAGATTCATCAATGAATCAAACACCCTACTCAAATTGTCAGTTTCACTTGAATGAATCAACATTCAGGTTCCTAAATCTATCAGTCACAGAGATTATTTCTCAGTCATGTGCAAGTTATCTCATACTTCCCTAAGAACTGGACACTGCACAGAATTAATCTCATATTACCTACACTCAATCCAGATACTATTGATTTACACCACACAGGAAGAGTTGAGGCACAAGAAATTCCTTGTGCCAGCTGAGTGGACACGGTACAAGGATGCAGGATTCAAAGTAGGAAGAAAATAACAAGAGCTTAAGAATATACATACCCGACTCCCCAAAGTACCCTGCAGTAGTCTGATACAATTTCTCGAGTCCAGAGCTGATATCAGTCCTACACAGGCATTCCATCGAACAGGAAGGACGCAGAAAATAAGAAGGAATTTCGTGAGACCTATTTGAATCATAACGACTCCAATTTGGAGAAAAATTTACAAGAATCAATCAGAATTCACCAACTCAAACATCCAAACCAACAAAAACTCCATGAATAATCGACCGATCCATAATTGATATCAGCAGATCTCTTTACTTGAATTAAAATTTCTCACAAAATTGCAGGGAAGGGAATGAGGACTTACTGATTAGACTGTCCTCGCTGTGTTGATCGATTGGTTCAAAGTTTTGCTGATCTCTCGAGTCTCTGTCAGAGATCAACATCATCAAAGGAGATTCTCGAAGAAAGGATGGAAAAACAGTTGAAATAAGAACAAACTGACCTATTAAGGAGCACCACTCTTGTTGTGGATCTCCGTCTTCACTACGAAATGATCCCAGTCGCCATGGTTCTCGATTCGAGCTCGAAGAAAGAAAATGGCGAAGAAAGATTTCTACAGGACTCCTCTGTGAAATGTGAACGAAGAAGAAGGAAGGAACTGGGCCAATTTATAGGAAGTGGACGATCGGGCAGGCCGTTGCGCGGGCAGCGTCGAGACGGTTGAGCGGACAGGGTCGTCGTTGTCGTCCCATGTGCAGAAAGGAGGAAAAGGGGAAAAGAATGGAGAGTGAAATGAAAATTTGAATTTAACGGTTGGTCCTATCGGGTTTCGGGTTAGCGGATAGGGTCGAGCTATCAGGTTCTGGAGAACCCGCTCCCCATTAGACCTAATAGGCCGGGCTGGGCTGGCTTAGAGTTAGGGTCGGGCTTGGATTAATTGAGTGAAGAGAATTTCTCTCTTCAGGAGGGAAATTTGAAATGAAGTTGCACCTGGCCTTGGGCCAGCAGGCCAATATGGAAAGCAAGGAAAAATCTTAATGTCCAATTAATTATAATCTCTAAAAAAACATTAATAAAATATAAGAGTATTTTCCAAACTTTAAAATAGTTTTCTTTTATTTTATTTAAAAATAAGAAAATCAATTAATTAATTATTAGATCTAAAATTACTTAATAGCCAAAATGTTTTAAACTACGCCATGATAATGATTAAAATTAATATTCCTTAAACAACCATAAAATAAAATATGAATAAATTATAAAATTCCAGAAAATTACAAAATTTCAAAAATTCGGAAAAGCGAGGTTACAAATCTACCCCCCTTAGAAAAATTTCGTCCTCGAAATTTCAAAATGGCACGATACGGTAAACAGATACAAAATTTGAAATTGGCATGATTTAAAGTGGAATGAAATGATAATCACAGAAACCATGATCACGGAATAGTAGTCTCAATGGTATCCGACAATCTTGCATACCTGGGGTTACTTCCCCTACAGTTCCTGCCCCGCCAATATGCATCTGGCTGCAGTGAACCTTCGGTTCCATTGTCCCGATAATACTAGATTACCGCAATACTTTGTCAACTTTATCCGATAAATTTAGGACTTAGCTTCAATAATATCTGAGAACCTGAGAATACCCGTAATTACTTTGACCTAAAGCCCCTGCCTCGCCAGTGTACAGCTAGCTGCAATGGGCTCACAGTCTCCATAATCCAGGTCATAGTAGGTTGTCAAATATTTTCTCAACTTTATCTAGAAGTTTCAAGGAAGTTGTAAAATTTTTAAATCCTGATAGAGAGGAGTAGCATCTGTTCTTAGAAACATTTTTTTTTGAATACCAAAAGACAATCAACCGTCAACAAGTAGCTCACAGGTACTATGAAACAATCAGTAAGATAGGGAGACTGTAATACAAGTCTCGAAATGGAGAAACAACAAAGAAATATAAAAACATCAAAGAAGATAGGTAATGATCACAAGTGCCCCAGTCGTCAGTACTCGTCCGGAATCGGGATAGTCTCCACCTCCTCGGCTGTCATCAGGTAGACTCGTCCCTCTGGTTGGTCTCCGTACGGCTGCTGGTCAAGAAGAGGTAAGTCCTCCTGCGGGGGTCCCGGTGTTCCTCGTGCTCGTCCCTCAGCGGCTTCTGGACAATCTCTGACCTGGTGAGTAGGTGATCCACAGAACAAGCAAAGCCTCAGTCTCTTACGGCATTCATCGTAATGATGCCCCGGGCGATGACAGTAGTTGTAAGTGACTGCCAACTACTGCCTCTGAGGCGGATCTGCATGAACTCTGGCTGGACGGTGCTGAACTACTGCCTGCTGAACTGGCCTCGCCTGAGTCTGTATCTGCACCCTCTTCGTCGGTGCCTGGTGACTGCTGCTACCAATGTCCCTATCCCTCTTGGGCCTCGGGTCCATCTCCTTTTTAACTGCCTGGGCGATCTTGAGGATGCTCGAGTAGGTAGTCGCCTGGCTAATAGCTACTGCATGCCGCAGCTCCCTGGTCAGACCCTTCTTGAATCTCCAGGCCCTGTCCTCTGGTGCTCTGACTAAGCTCTCCGTGAACCTACTGAGCCTAGTAAACTCGAAAGTGTACTGCACAACCGTCATAGTCCCCTGCTGCAGCGCCTCGAACTGCATCCTCAGCTCATCCCGCTCTACCTCTGGAAAGAACTTCTCCTTGAACAGAGTTTTGAAATCTGTCCAAGACACATGGGGCTCCGTCAACTGGGGGTCCTCCCGGTACTACGCTCTCGCCAAGTCGAAGAGTCGCATGCTGGCCACCTCCACCTTCGTGTCATCCGGAATATTCGCCATCCTTAAGGTCCTCTCCGCATTCTCCAGCCATTCGTCTGCATAGACGATACCCTCATTGCCCCAAAAGTCCATCGGGCAGAGATTCTGGTATTCCTTGGCAGTCCCTGGTCTCGGTGCTGCTGGTGCTGGAGGTGCTACTGGTGCTGGTGATGCCGGCTCTCTGGTCCTGAGTGCATCTATGACCGTAGATCGAAACTGCACAGCCTGATGGTTCTGTACCTCCAGGAACTGCTAGAACATGGCCATCACCTGGGTGCCATCAAACATCATCGTCGGAGACAGCGATGGAAAGATAGGAGGCACTCGCGGAAGCTGATCTGTCTGAACATCTGGTGTGGGCTGCTCCATGCCGCCAGCAACTCCAGAACCGCCTGCAACTCCAGACTGATCTGCAGTTTTCCTCGTAGCGACCATCTGCATAAAAAGAAACTTTGTTGAATGACAAACCCTAAAACCTAACAAACAATATTTTTATAATACAAAATACCTGATAATCCTGATAAACCTGATATACCATTATTTTCCGATTTTCCTATGCTGTGATGAGTTTTCCTTAGTCTAACAGGTTCCCCAATAGCACTTTATAACCTAAGTGCCATTAGGACAGACCTGCATGGGCCACCACTAAAAACATGTCACGACCCGCTCCCGAATAATCGGATACGAGTCGGACACGCTCAGCCTTCGTCGGTGGACACGACGAAGTAAGCTGTTACAATTCTAAGGAAAACTCCAAGATAGAAGAAATATAAACCATCACAGCTGCTATACACGTTCCCAGAATCACCATAATCCACAAGTTATTTATATAATATCATCCGGAGACAAATCCGGTAACATGAATAAAATTATACAATCCTGAAATCCTGAATACAATACATGATAAACTCTAAACAAATCTAGGAAAAAGTCTGACTATATCTCTGAAATTCTAAGTCCATCCTGAGGTACAACTCTATCCTGGCTTCGGGCTCTGGCCCATGAAGAAGATACGACATCCCCAAGTAAACCTGCAACGATCCTGTCAGGAAAAGAGCAAAGTACAACCCCGATAAGAAGCTCTAAACAATGTAAACTAAAGTGCATGAAAAAGAATCACAATATGAACTATGATACAAGACAGGAATATGAAACTGTAATACAGGAAAAATGATGAACTATAGTACCAGATCCAGAAATAATAAAACTATTCTATCTGTGTAACATGTATTTGAAATAACTATCAGAGTATGTGACCGGCTGGGTAAACAGTGAACAGTGAACAGTGAACAGTGAACAATGAAAAATGGTACAGCTTAGAGTCTCACGTGCACGATGTGAGACCTAAGCTATTAATCAATGCCTAGCTAAAATAGGATTGGTCACATATCTGTAGTATTTCCCTACCCCAATGTACAAGTAAGAACAATGAACTATGAACGATAAACGATGAACGATGAACAATGAACGATGAACGATGAACAATGAACGATAAACAGTGAACAATGAACAATGAACAATCGTGTCTACAATGTGTCAACATGAGAACATGAAGCAAGACAGAAAATACAGAGTAAAGAGTTCGAGCCGGTGTACTTGCCTGAATTTGTTGTAGATGTCAAGTCCAAGGGTCCAGAGAAAAATCTGTCAAAAGACAATCATGTCTTTAGAAAATAATCTAAGACATATCATTCTAATTCTATCTAAGCTAATCTTTTGACTAGATCAAAGGTCCACTAACAGCCAAACTACTATTCTTAGTATAAGTCTTAAATTATCGTCCATTTGAAGCCTATAACTCTAACATGAAATACCCACTAGCTTAGCATATATCCCAATAAAATCCAATCAAAATAACAAAATGAATAAAACTCCTCTATTTCAGGACAGTCCTACTGAGTCAGTCTTATGGCTCTGCTTAGAAAAGCCACACTGAACCCAACCCATCAATAGGTGGTAAAGCTTCAGTTAACATTAAATCTAGCAATATACCCATGGTCTTAACCTAAAGGATCAAGTCATCCTAGTAAAAACTATTCTATCCATTAGGTTTAAAATTGAAAACCACCATTCAGAGTTCTCTTCACAATTAGAAATCATGCTACCACTCGCATCGTCCCAAGACTCCAATCATGAGGACATAATTTGTCAAACAGCAGTAAGTACTGCTACCAATCACTCGACACCACATAGTTAATTGTCTCATTAGGGTGGCGAAGGATATTTATAGAAAGGACAGAAATTATCTTGACTACTATCAGCTTCAGACTACTAACCTCTGCCAAACTTCTTATTCAGGAACCTAATCAAAGGTTTCTCCCAAGCAAGTTCTCACTTAAAAATCATGGCCAGAATAAATTGTCCAAAAGTTACTTAAAAGAAAAGACCTTTATGCAATCACTAGATAACTGAGATTATAAAGAGAGAGTAAAACAATAAAACATTTAACATCTCTATAGAAGAAACTTGGTCAACCTCCTGTAATTTCTAAGTATCAGCAGTACTTGATACTCTAAAGACTAGGTAACTCCTATACAAACAGTTAGTGCTAACCCTTAACCTCATCTCCCTGTTCCTACTTGCTGCCTACTTGTTACTCTGCAACACTTTATGCCAAGAAATCTGAATACTCAAATATAACCGAAAATTCTGTAACGCTACTGCTGCTGGAATTAGAATTCGAATCCCTGCAGTTTGGTTTGGAAAAATTACTACTGAACCCAAGCTATCTATCCTAATGTTTGATTTATCTCCAAAGTCTTCGCACCTATGCTCATATGTTCAAATAACAGAACACTGATATGAGCCTCAGTTTATCATTTCACCCAATATTGCATATGCAATCAACTGAACAAAGTACTGTATATGCAAACTTAGATGAACCAATTCAACCCAGCTTTACACCTGAAATCTCAGGTTCGTAAAAACGAACCATTATTGCACAGGTAAAATTCAGATTCATCAATGAATCAAACACCCTACTCAAATTGTCAGTTTCACTTGAATGAATCAACATTCAGGTTCCTAAATCTGTCAGTCACAGAAATTATTTCTCAGTCATGTGCAAGTTATCTCATACTTCCCTAAGAACTGGACACTGTACAGAATTAATCTCATATTACCTACACTCAATCCAGATACTATTGATTTACACCACACAGGAAGAGTTGAGGCACAAGAAATTCCTTGTGCCAACTGAGTGGACACGGCACAAGGATGCCGGATTCAAAGTAGAAAGAAAATAACAAGAGCTTAAGAATATACATACCCGAGTCCCCAAAGTACTCTGCAGTAGTCCGATACAATTTCCCGAGTCCAGAGCTAATATCAGTCCTACACAGGCATTCCATCGAACAGGAAGGATGCAGAAAATAAGTAGGAATTTCATGAGACCTATTTGAATCATAACGACTCCAATTTGGAGAAAATTTTACACGAATCAATCAGAATTCACCAACTCAAACATCCAAACCAACAAAAACTCCATGAATAATCGACCGATCCATAATTGATCAAATCAGCAGATCTCTTTACTTGAATTAAAATTTCTCACGAAATTGCAGGGAAGGGAATGAGGACTTACTGATTAGACTGTCCTCGCTGTGTTGATCGATTGGTTCGAAGTTCTGCTGATCTCTCGAGTCTTTGTCAGAGATCAACATCATCAAAGGAGATTCTCGAAGAAAGGATGGAAGAACAGTTGAAATAAGAACAAACTGACCTATTAAGGAGCACCACTCTTGTTGTGGATCTCCGTCTTCACTACGAAATGATCCCAGTCGCCATGGTTCTCGATTCGAGCTCGAAGAAAGAAAATGGCGAAGAAAGATTTCTACAGGACTCCTCTGTGAAGTGTGAACGAAAAAGAAGGAAGGAACTGGGCCAATTTATAGGACGTGGACGATCGGGCAGGCCGTTGCACGGGCAACGTCGAGACGGTTGAGCGGGCAGGGTCGTCGTTGTCGTCCCATGTGCAGAAAGGAGGGAAAGGGGAAAAGAATGGAGAGTGAAATGAAAATTTGAATTTAACGGTTGGTCCTATCGGGTTTCGGGTTAGCAGATAGGGTCGAGGTATCGGGTTCTGGAGAACCCGTGCCCCATGAGACCTAATAGGTCGGGCTGGGCTGGCTTAGAGTTGGGGTCGGGCTTGGATTAATTGAGTGAAGAGAATTTCTCTCTTCAGGAGGGAAATTTGAAATGAAGTTGCACCTGGCCTTGGGCCAGTAGGCCAATATGGAAAGCAAGGAAAAATCTTAATGTCCAATTAATTATAATCTCTAAAAAAACATTAATAAAATATAAGAGTATTTTCCAAACTTTAAAATAGTTTTCTTTTATTTTATTTAAAAATAAGAGAACCAATTAATTAATTATTAGATCTAAAATAACTTAATAGCCAAAATGTTTTAAACTATGCCATGATAATGATTAAAATTAATATTCCTTAAACAACCATAAAATAAAATATGACAAAATTATAAAATTCCAGAAAATTACAAAATTTTAAAAATTCGGAAAAGCGGGGTTACACATAGCAGGAAAAAGTTTGGAGGATTATGTCAAAACACACTGCTTAGAAAATTATGACATGTTAGTCTTCCGACACCGCGGTAACATGGTTGTCACATTAAGGATCTTTGACAAGATGACATGTTGTGAAAAGATATATCCTTATTGTTCTCCTACGGATTTGAAGAAAACATCTGTACTTCCTCCGGGTCATGCCGCCGGATGTGCTGCTTCTCCCTCCTCTTCCTGTCCACTTCTTCTCCCCTGACTCTACACTTGAGGTGGATATTATATGTGGCTGAGAGAGTCAAATAAGAAGAAGGGAAGTAGGGAGGAGCAGATGGGTCCAGAGCCATGGTGGAGGAGAGGAGAAGGAAGATGCTTGATCAATATTGTCTTCCGGATTGTCCTCATCAAGGCATAACGGGCTGCTCATCGTGCCCAGCTTCTTCAACTTCTCGCTGGCTGCAGAGTCGAAATGGGAAAGGGTCCTCTTTGCCGGCCCGGAGCTCTGACTCGCACTCGTCGCCTCGCTACTGGTTTTCTCTCCTCCTCTGACACGGGTGATAAGAAAATAAATTTCGTACCTCTTCTTCACATAAACATCATTGCCGCCTTGTACTCGAGCCTCCTCGTCTGTGACGCTATCCAACTTCTCGGTGCCTACATTATCATTCGAATCTCCCCTTCGACTCGTATCGTCCTCTTTTTTGCCTATCTTTTTGTTTCCTGTCTTGCAATCATCTGCTATCACCGCCGACTCATTCGACTCCTTCTCCGAGTCTTCCTCCTCCTCCTCTCCTCCTCCTTCTCGGAGTCATCGGAGAAGGAGTCGAATGAGTCGACGGTGATAGCAGATGATTGTAAGACAGGAAGCAAAAAGACAGGCGAAGAAGAGGACGATATGAGTCGAAGGGAAGATTCGAGTGACAATATAGGTAACAAGAAGTTGAATAGCGTCACAGACGAGAAGGCTCGAGTACAAGGCGGCAATGATGTTTATGTGAAGAAGAGGTACGAAATTTCTTTTCTTATGACCCGCGTCAGAGGAGGAGAGAAAACCGGTAGCACGGCGACGAGTGCGAGTCAGAGCTCCGGGCCGACAAAGAGGACCCGTTCCCATTTCGACTCTACAGCCAGCAAAAAATTGAAGAAGCTGGGCACGCTGAGCAGCCCGGTATGCCTTGATGAGGACGATCCGGAAGACAATGCTGATTCAGTTTTGCCTTCCTTGGATGGTATTGATTCTGTAGATTCGTGTATAAAAGAGGAAAAGATTGGGAGTAGAGTAGACCCGGAGGGAAATGAGAGATTGGAAGCTGGGTCAATATCTAAGAAGCGAAAGAGAGTCGAGGATTCTGATTTTGATGGTATAGAGGAAGAGGTTCGCGACATAACGAGAGGGACAGAAAAGGGGGCAGATGAATTGAGGCCGACGACGTCGAAGAGAAAGACAGCACGGTCATTAAAGGAAGGCGAAATATTCAACATCCTCAAGAATACCATCTGGAACGACAAAGGATACTTTGACAAAGGAGACCACCATGCTGTCAGGAACATCATCTACTACTATATAAGATATATTGATAGGTTGTCGTATCATCATTGTCGAGGGATGAGGGTCGAAGGACAGTCAACTTTATCTACGACTACATAGTTTCTGTCTTGCCAGTCGAATGGCTTAATTGCCAAGTATGGGAACGAATGGCTCAGAACACAACCCAAAATTCATTCTAGCATACATTAGTGTGAATTATCTATATTCTGTACATATGGTGTAGTATATATTCTTATCGTATCTAGTATCTGAAGAATGTAACAGAATCAAGATGAACTCACATAATGTAATACTAAGACATCATCTACTACTATATAAGATATAGTGATAGGTTGTTGAATCAAATCCCTGGGTTCGCCGAAAATACAAAATACAGTTCTAATTCATATGTATTTTAAGTGTGAGAACGGATAGCTCAGAACACAACCCAACCCAAAGGATACTCTGAGAGATCCATCAGAGTAGGACGTAACTCTGAGAGATCACTTTTACAAGAATGATATCAGTAGTGGGATTGAGTGTTGGAGGAGATATTATCAGAGGATACGTCCTACTCAGATTGGTCTCTCACCGTTAATATTTTTTTTTGACGGCATGGTGGATGTGCTCCCTCAACAGATTCTTGCTCCGAGCCAAAACTTTGCCCCGGAGCTCAAGTTGACATCCTTCGTGTATAGCTGGAGTGAGAGGTTCATGATAGCATGGTGGTCTCCTTTGTTAAAGTATCCGTGTTCGTCCCATAACCAATGCGGGATGAGCACGGATTCTTTGACAAAGGAGACCACCATGCTGTCAGGAACCTCTCACTCGAGCTCTACACGAAGGATGTCCACTTGAGCTCCGGAGCAAAGTTTTGGCTCGGAGCAAGAATCTGTTGAAGGAGCACATCCACCATGCCGTCAAAAAAAAATATTAACGGTGAGAGACCCATCTGAGTAGGACGTATACTCTGATAATATCTCCTCCAACATTCAATCCCACTACTGATATCATTCTTGTAAAGGTGATCTCTCAGAGTATACGTCCTACTTAGATGGATCTCTCAGAGTATCCTCTCTGGTTGGTTGTCGTATCATCATTGCCGAGGGATGAGGGTCGGAGGACAGTCAACTTTATCTACGAATACATAATTTCTTCCTCGCCAGTCGAATGGCTGCAGGGACTATGTCCTGATCACCATGTCGTAGTCCAATATAATCCAGAGATTGACACAGTACTAATTCATATATGTAGTCCAATACAAATAGTCTAATACAAAAACAACCCAATACAAATAGTCTAATATAAATAAGTACTAATAGCTAATGAGAACTACGCAGCTCACGCAAACGCTCAGTGATACGATCACGCAACCACCTCAAAAAAGTGAGATCTTTGGCGTGAGGAGAGATGTCATCCCTTGCAAGTGTTGCATGAATAGAACTCCCGGTCTCACTAGCTACCGGTGCTGGATGAATAGAACTCCCGGTCTCACTAGCAACCGGTGCCACTTCCTCCTTAACTGTAGGAGGAGCCACCTCAGCATTCACTATTTTCCTCAAACGATGTGCCGTTTCTCGGATCATGGGTGCCATCTGGTAAGATCGATAGTCACAAATAATATAATTATAACATTAGGAAGCTAACTAAAGGAACCATCATATAATTTAAGTACATTTTCGAAAGCAGATAAAGTATAAAAAATTCAATTTTTTGCCAAGTGTGAGAACGGATGGCTCAGAACACAACCCAAGATTCATTCTAGCATACATTAGTGTGAATCATCTATGTTCTGTACATATGGTGTAGTATATGTTCTTATCGTATCTAGTATCTGAAGAATGTAACAGAATCAAGATGAACTCACATAATATAATACTAAGACATCATCTACTACTATATAAGATATAGTGATAGGTTGTCGTATCATCATTGCCGAGGGATGAGGGTCGGATGACAGTCAACTTTATCTACGGCTACATAGTTTCTGCCTTGCCAGTCGAATGGCTGCAGGGACTATGTCCTGATCACCATGTCGTATCGTAGATTAATGCAAATGGAGCTGGAGCTGAAGCCAAAATACAGTACTACTTCACCATGTCGTACCATTTTACTCTCTCACTCCCTCTCCTCCCTCCCTCCGGCGAGAACCAAGAAGCTCATACCAAGGACAGCGACTCGATCGTCGGTGGCGGCGGCTTCGATGTGCCGAAGATGGAGGTGTCCGGTGAAGAGAATGGCAGCAATGACGAGGAGTCTCCGAAACCGGCTAGACGCTTGAGGACTACCGCTAGACGCTTGAGGACGATTCCGTAATGTCAAACAAATATGGAATAATGCATAAGATATTCTCATATCTATGTGAGATATTGACCACGAGATATTGCCAACATCTCATACATTCTCCCTATCTGTATGATATTATAAAATATTAGCATTACAGGATCCCAATCCTCCTTGATCCCTCTAATATAATTGGAAGACAACAAGTAATTTATTGGCTATGCTTGATTTCCAACTGTTGGTCCATTATTTGGATTTAATTGGAAGATAAAAGTAATTTTTTGCCTAAGGCCTCGTTTGGTTCGCATAATCATGGAGTTTGGGAAAGAAAAGTCATTAATTTGCTATGTTTTGGTGTCAAAGGAATTGACGAGGAAAGGATAGTGATTCCCAATGGAAAGAAAATTAGGAGGAAAATTGGTTCCATCCATCCAAGCAAGGATTCACTTTCCCACCTTTAAGTATTCACCTTCCGTTCAAACACCAGAAGAAAAAAATGATGAAAATTGTAATTTTTCAAAGGAAAAGAACCACCAAGGAATTGATTTCCTTTCCTTTCCGTGAAGGCATCTTGATTCTTGGGCAAGTAAAGTTTGTTGGTACTAGTCCCCAACATAAAGAACTAAGTACTAGGGTTGAGTGGGTCGGAGTGTGGGTGTGTTTGCTCCTTCGGTTAATGGGGCAGGATGATCCAAATAAAGGGAAGCCAATATATAGTTTAGATTACTCCAAAAAAATTATTCCAAAATCTTTCATTCTTTATTGCAACTCTCGTAGCTTAGTTAGCCTCTAGTAAACTTTGCAAAATCTGATCCGGCATCTAGAGAACTGCTTAATATTGTTTTAATCTACTAAAGTAACAAAACATAAGAGTTTCAAAATCATAATTAAGCATCCTATATGAAACAAATCCGTCATAATCAATTTTCATCACTGAATCTGAACTCTCCACAGCCAGATAGCACAAGCAACATATTATCGTACCTAAGCTATACCGAAAAGAGAAAAGCTAGGGTTAGGGTTTACCTTTAGAGGAGGGGGACGGCAGAGGGGGGACGGCTCTCGACGACGGAAGAGGGACGGAGGAGAGGACAGGCGACGGAGGGGCAGAGGCGCTCTCGACCACGAAAGAGAAAAGCTAGGGTTAGGGTTTACCTTCAGAGGAGGGGTACGGCAGAGGAGGGGACGGCTCTCGACGACGGAAGAGGGACGGAGGAGAGGGCAGACGGCGAAGGGGCAGAGGCGCTCTCGACCATGGAAGAGGCGGCGGAGGAGAACTTAATTTCGAAATAAAATTTGAGAGAGAGAGAGATGGGTCGGGAATGGGGGGAAAAGAAAATTCTGAATCGTTATAGTAAAAACTTAGCGACGTCGGTTAAAGACGTCGCTAAGCATCGCTAACTTTAGTGATATTAACGACGTCTTAGTCAGTACGTCGGTAAGCGTCGCTAATATTAGGATATTAGTGACGTTCACCGACATATCCGTGACGTACGTTTTTTAATAAAAAAATGTAGTCGCCATACGTCGCCGAACGTCGCTGATAGTGACGTCTTGTGAAGTCCTGATATTACGTCGCTAATTTATTAAAATTTAGCGACGTTTTTGTCTACCATCGCTAATTACATCGCTAAATTAAGTTATTCTAGTAGTGTATGTACTCTATTTTGAGAAATGTAATAAAGATGGTGATATATAATGTTAAGTTTTTGGAATGTAATATATACTGTGCAGTATAGAACATTATAAATATGCTAATTTGAATAGTATAAAGTGTTATAAATGTGCATTGAGCCTATACATATTATCTTTTCATAACGTTTTAAAATTGTTCTGAATTGTGCACTATATATTAACTATTCATAACACTTTTATAGAAACTATTCATGACGATTTTTTTATAACGCTTTTTAAAAATATTTATAACACCCATTTTTATAACGGTTGCTTTGAAGAAAAAAAGCGTCATGGTTTGTCATTAATGACGCTTTTTAGCGATCATTAAAAGGATTTTTTATTGTAGTGGATGAACCGACAAATGCTCCATTGAGTCGAAGAATGCATGAGGAAAAACTCTCTCAAGTTTGCAAAGTGTTACCACAATGTTCTTATCTTGCTTCTCTAAATAATCGACGAGCAACTTGCTAGAACAAAGATCTCTGAAGAATATGCTAAGCTCTGTTAATGGATCCCAGACTACCGACGGTAATAATTCCTGAAATGCAACAAGAATTAAGCTCTCCATGAATATGTGGAAATCGTGGTTCTTCATTCCGGTCAATTTATACTCCTTTATGTCGACACATCTTCTTAGATTGGAGATGTATCCGTTCGAAAATTTTAAGTCCTGAATCCATCTACAAAGTCTCACTTTGTCCTCCTTGTCCAGCGAGTAGATTGCCTTAGGCCGCAAAAGCTTCCCCTTTCCATTGTCTATCATGTGCAATGTAGGGCGTCTGCATATTTCGGCTAAGTCTAACCTGGCCTTCTGATTGTCTTTTGTCTTTTCCTTGACGTCCATTACAGTATTAATTATGTTATCAAACACGTTCTTCTCGATATGCATGACGTCAAGGCTATGTCTAATCAGATTTGTGCTCCAATATGGCAAATTCTAGAATATACTCTTTTTGGTCCAGTTATGATCTTCGCCAAATTCCTCGTAACGGCTGCTCATTGTAGGATCTTCAACAGCACTTAGGATTTTTTTTACTTGCTACCATGTGTCCTCTCCGGACCACATTGGCGATGGATCGTCCTTCTCCATAGCTCCGACACGGAAAGCAGTTCTGTTCCTACGGTACGGATGGTCTTTCGGCAAGAACTGTCGGTGACAATCAAAGAAGTATGGCTTTCCTCCGTGTCTCAAACAAAAAGCTTAGTGCTGTCCATGCAATACGGACATGAAAGCCGACCATGAGTGCTCCATCCAGATAGCATTCTATAAGCTGGAAAGTCGTTGATTGTCCATATTAGTGTTGCCCGCATCTGAAAATTCTATTTTTTTGAAGCATCATACGTGTACGCCCCTGTTTTCCATAGCTTCTTCAGCTCATCTATCAACAGCTGTAAGTACACGTCGATGTTCCTCTTCGGGTTGTTCGGACCGGAGATTATAATAGTTAAAAATATGTAAGGTGTCTTCATGCACATCCAAGACGGTAGGTTGTACGGAGTGAGGATTACCGGCCAGTATGGATATTGTGAGCCTGAAAGTCCAAATGGGGTAAAACCGTCAGAGAAGAGCCCCAACCTTATATTACGTACATCAGAAGCGAAATTAGGATATGCTCGATCGAAGTGCTTCTACGCTTCTCCATCAGATGGGTGATCCAACACTCCTTCGGTCTGTTGTCGCTTGTACCAACTCATATTTTCAGCATTCACCATGAACAACCTCTGCAACTGCGGCATCAACGACAAGTAGTGTATTGAAGCAGTCGATCTTCTAGATTTGCCTGCAGCAGTTGGCTTGTAGCGATCAACACCACAGAATTCGCACACTTCTGCATCCTTATGATCTTTGTAATAAAGCATGCATCCGTTCTGACAGCAATCGATCTTCTCGTATCCCATCCAGAGGGATATCACCATCCTCTTAGAGCGGTAGAAGTCTTTCGGTAACTTAGCATCCTCCGACAAGATATCTGTAATCAACTCGAGCACTCTATTGTAACATTCTTGCGACATGTTAAAGTCAGACTTTATGCTTAAGAGACGAGTGATCATCTCTAACGGTGAATGGGCCTCACAACCAGGGTACAAAGGAGTCATTGCATTCTCCAGCAACTCCATGAACTTCGTGGCATCGACATTCGGTACCTCCTCAGCTGCGTCACGATTGTATGGATTGAAACTAGGCCCCGCAGCGTCGAAGACCATGTTCACGTACTCGTTATCGACACCAGTTCTGTTGTGGACATTCATATAAGGCTCCACACGAGGCTCTGCTTGGAATGCTAAAGGTACAAGCTCTTCGTGTGTGGTCCACTGGTAGTAATTCGGAAGAAAACCCTTTGTGTATAAGTGATATGTCACATCCAATTCTGGTTGAAAATTCATGTTCCGATATTTTGCACATGGACACTTAATATCCATGCCGTCCATGGATTGAGGAAACACCTTCACGAATTGGAGGAATTTTTTTACTCTGGCAATATATTCATCTCGCACACCGCACCTGTCATCTCGAATACGGTTGTACATCCACGAACGGTCTCGCAGATACATGGATATAGCCATTTCTAGATATCTGTAAATATGAATAAACTTTAAAACTGAAACGAATATACTACATACTACATACATATATACTGTGAGCCCCCTCGGGGCCCCACCCCGAGCAGCAGACCCCTCCACCCCACGAGCAGCAATAAGGTCCTAACCCGAGCCCATCATTGAACCCGATGGAACTTCAATTCCATGAATACCAACATACAATGATATAAAAAAAGAAAACATTGGAAAATAAGACATCTAGAAAATGTTCAAGGTCTTACTTGAAAGCAATGATGGAACTAGGTTGATTTAAAAATTAGAAGAACAATACTGGAAAGATTCTTTATGCACCCACAACTAAAAAAGAACAACACCAAACAAGCCCCCAGTTATCTCAGACGGCAAGACTCAACCGAAATGTCTTTGTGGAACCATTTAACTTCGTGCATGAGAAATAAGATAGTTTACTAACTAGATAACTGGAAAGTGGTGTATACATATCAACTATTAGAATTTTATGGCAGCTTGCTGAATAAGTGCATGAGGAAGAGCTTGACAAAAGGACAAAAACCTTTGATGCTACCATGGACATTTTCCTGTAGGCCAGTGAAATAAAGTGCAAGTATACACTTGCTTTGTGACTTTACGCCATGCAAAACCCTTTGGAACACCCATAAATGACCAAAAGTTGAAAACAGAAATGAGAAATATCTTAACAGAAGTATAATATTGAAAATACAGAAAAACCACTTGATGCAAGAAACAAGGGAGCTACTCAAACAGAAAAAAAATTATGGATGGTGTCCTGATATGATTAATATTATTTTTGATGTTGTGCTCAGTACCACAACAGAAAGCATAAAAGTTACTTCTCAGACACAAACCACTAGTAGCAATATGTAATATATTGGAAAAGAGTGTCAAAAATACTTGAGCACCTTCAAACAATAAATAAGTTACTCCAACAGTTTAACGGAAAAATAATTCATGCATTCCTACAATTGTCCTCGATAGCTTGAAGCCAAAAAGGAATTATCAGCTTTAACTGTAAAACCACGTTCATCTTCTGCAAGTCCAATGAACTCCTTATAGTTCCTAACATGTGCCTCCATTGGTATATGTTGTAGATATCAAAATAATCAAATACAGGTCTATGATGTACATATCCTTTCTATAAAAATACTAAATACAATATTGAATATAAATATTTGAGACTACACTGCAGTGAGTCAATTACATAGACAACACATTTGTGCATTATGGGTTGCTTAAAGGAAAATAGTTTGCCCCCCCCCACCCCTAACCCTAACTCGAAACCCCCCCAGCCCCCTTACCCCCCTGCCCCCCCACCACCCCTAACCCTAACCCGAACCCTAACCCTCCCTTCCAGCCCCTCCTCCTCACCCCCAGCCGCCCTCAACCCCTGCACCTCCCCCCCAGCCACCCCCACTCACCACCCAACCACCCGCATCCCGCCTGCCCCTCCTCCCGAGCCACCCGCACCCCCCAACCACCCACAACCAAAATAGAGAGAGAGAGGGGGGAGTTACGTACCGGAGAGGGAGGAGAGTCCGCCGCGCCGAAGGAAAAAGTGAGGAGAGAGAGTGAGAGAGTGAAAATGGGGAGAAATGAATCGGGGGGGATTTTAATTAAAAATTAGCGACGTTGTGAGCAACGTCACTAAATTCGTCGCTATCAGCGACGTAATGGCGACGAAAAGCTCATTTAATTAAAATACGTCGCTGGAACGTCGCTATTTTTATCGCTAATAGCGACGATTAGCGACGTTTTACATAAACGTCGCTAATTTGCAAAATTTAGCGATATTTTCACTAACGTGGCTAAATTACGTCGCTAATAGAGCAGATTTTAGTAGCGCACACACACACAAATATATATATATATATATATATATATATATATATATATATATATATATATATATATATATATATATATATATATATATATGATCAAAAGTCCCCCTTAGAAAATCTCCTAAAAACTCCCTCACTCTCTGCCATAATTTAATGTTAATATTAATATTAATGTTAATATTACTGTTAATATTAACATTAAATACTAAAGTTAACATTAAACTTAACATTAAAATTAATATTAACATTAACATTAACATTAATATTAACATTAATATAAAAATAAAAATAAAAATAAAAATTAATATTAAGATTAAAATTAATATTAACATTAATATTAACATTAATATTAACATTAACATTAATATTGACATTAATATTAACATTAAATTACGGATGAGAGTGAGGGATTTTTTAGGGGGTTTTCTAAGGGGACTTTTGATCCGCTCCCATATATATATATATATATATATATATATATATATATATATATATATATATATATATATATATATATATATATATATTTTATTTTTTTTTTTTTTTTTTTTTTTTTTTTTTTTTTTTATAAAAAAACCAAAGCCGGTGGACGACTCCACCCGACCTTGGCCCGGAGGCCGTGGCCACCGCCACCCAGCCACCTCCGTCGGAGGGAGGGCTCGAACCCGGCCCTCACCCCCGGTGCACGGTGGTGTTACCAGTACACCACGACTCGATGTGCCGCTCCCATATATATATATATATATATATATATATATATATATATATATATATATATATATATATATATATATATATATAGGAAAAGATATATATATATATATAGGAAAAAAAAATATATATATATATAGGAAAAGATAATTTTATTAAAAGAAAACTTCAAACTAATAGTATATTTATCTGTTACATGTAACTAGCCCAAATCTCATAGTTTGGACTTCAAACTAATAGTACAGTGGCGCGGAGGCATGCCTCCAAGCACTAGTAAGAAGTGGACACCCTCTCTCTCTCCCTCTCTCTCTCTCTCTCTCTCTCTCTCTATATATATATATATATATATATATATATATATATATATATAGGAGTGGATCAAAAGCCCCCCTAGAAAATTCTCTCACTCTCAGCCGTCCATTTAATATTAATATTAATGTTAATGTTAATATTAATGTTAATATTAATGTTAATATTAATATTAATGTTAATATTAATGTTAATGTTAATATTAATTTTTATTTTTATTTTTATATTAATGTTAATGTTAATGTTAATGTTAATGTTAATGTTAATGTTAATATTAATTTCAATATTAAGTTTAATGTTAATTTTAGTATTTAACATTAATATTAACATTAACATTAATATTAACATTAAATGGACGGCTGTGGGTGAGAGAACTTTTGATCCGCTTCATATATATATATATATATATATATATATATATATATATATATATATATATATATATATATATATATATATATATATATAAAACTTTTTTTTTGAAATCTCATGCACACACACAATTAGGGGGCTCGAACCTTGCCGGCCCCTCCGGGTGTCCGCTCTAATACCACTAGGCTAGAGAGCACAAACATATTTCCTATTAACTAATAAATAGCCAATGTAATATTTATATAATCTGTTTGTTAAAGATTTTTTTAACCTATTAATATGGGTTTATTATTATTACTACTCTTTTATTTGCTACCTTAATTACATGCTGATGTTAGTTTGTTTTAATTTACAGGATATTCTCTAATGCTAACTAACAATTACTACCATTTTGGAAATTTCTAGAAACCTAAAATTATGTATAATGCATCCTGCCCATCTTAGAAAATTTTGTCATCAAAATTTAGCTCCTTATAGTTTGAAACACCAAAGTTTGGAGCACACAAATTTACAAATGGTAATTCATACCTCAAACCTCAAGAAAATATAATCTTCCAAAAATCTTAAAACCTGTGAATTGATATAAAAAAAAACCAACTCATATACATATGTCTAATATGTACAATCTATTCAGTACTAATTCCAATTCATTAATCGTAAAACTACCAATCTCGTAATCATAAGGCGCTTTAATCATATCCGTCTTTCTGTTATTCTATCTTACCACATACAAAAATGCTATTTGGCTCCCAAAATTTTTGGGTGATATCATCTCCTATTTTGTGGCATGTGACCTAGCTGATGACATGAAAGCTGACATGGCAAAATTAAACATTAAAATTAAAATTAATATCAAATTAACATGAATATTAATATTAAAATTAGTATTAACATTAATATTAACTTTAACATTAACATTAAAATTAATATTAACATTAAATTAAAATTAGCATTAGCATTAACATTAATATTACAATTAATATTAATATCAAATTAACATGAATATTAATATTAACATTAACATTAATATTAATATTAATATTAATTAATATTAATATTAATTTTAACATTAAAATTAATACTAACATTAAATTAAAATTAGCATTAGCATTAACATTAATAATAATTTTTTTTGCATAATTAATTTTTTGGATTAAAATATGATATGTCAGCTGCCATGTCGGTTGCCATGTCGGATGTTACATAATAGAAAATACTATCATCCAAATTTTTTGGAAGCCAAATAACATAATTGTACCACATGAGTATCACTTCTAGCCACTTACATCTGATCCCTTTCTTTCCTTTCTTTTTCTTCTTCTAAAACTTCCACTCTTATCCCCATCATCATCCAAACCTTGTATTGTTCCATGGGTACAATTTTGTTTAAAATTATATGGTCAACATCCAATTTTTTATATTTTTCCACTCATAGATATCTGGAATGAGTCTATACATCACATGTCCTAATTTCAGAATAACCAAGTGTAATGTATGTCACATAATGGAAGAAAATGTTACCTAAATTTTTTTTTTTTTTTTTGGATGATGAATAGTAATTTTGTTTTTGTTGGGTTGTAACTTGCTATACAAGCATTGAAGCACCACCCAATTACATACAACTCAATATTCTTTGATAGTCATCGTACATAAGTCATACATCAATATAAATATAGGTCATATATGTAACAACCGTTTGACAGCATATATAAAGAGATCAAAGATCAACATAGATCAATTTTGTATCTCATCAACATTACAACAACAACATCAAATCCAAAAAAGAAAAAAAAAGAAGAAAATTATAAGCAAGAAGAAAGAATGCATGCATTGCCAGTCCACGTACGACTCCCAACTGATCTCTCTAGTCTTCTCTGAAGCTGTTGAAGACGTCGCACCGCCGCCTCACCTCCCCCTCCTTCCCCGTCTTCACCCCGTACAGGCTCAGCTTCTCCATCGCCCTCACGAAATCGTCGAAGAACGCCGTCTCGTTCTTGGCGTACTCCTTGACGATCGGCGCGGTCTGCGGGTCCGCCGCCAGCGCCTGGTCCGACTGCAGCAGCCCCAGCCCCCTCTCGAGGTTCCTGAAGTACATGTTGTCGAACTTGGAGGGCGTCATGACGTCGTTGAACGCCGACATCGTGGGGTCCTTGCTGTAGTTGCGGCACGCGTCCTGCAGCCCCTTGGCGAACTTGGGGTTCATGGAGGGGTCGAACGCGTCCGGCCCGCCGTTGTTGAAGTTGTATATGCGGCTGGTGAACTCCTTGCAGTGGGAGAAGCCCACGGTGTGCGCTCCGGAGAGGGCGACCATGTCGCGCACCGTGAAGTTCTTGGACTGGAAGTTGTCGATCAGCTGCGGCACCGTCATGTTGGGGAGGGGGAGGTTGGCGGCAGCGGAGGCCACGGTGGAGGAGAGGGAGTCCTTGCGGCCGAGCTGGACGCGGTAGTAGGGGCCGCCGAGCATGGAGACGAGGTCGCGGGTGGCGAGGGCGAGGACGTCCGCGCAGGAGACGACGCTGGGGCACTTGAGCTCCAGGTTGGTCTTGGCGCGGACGACGGCGTCGAAGGCGTCCCCGGGGAGGGAGAGGTTGAGGTCGGAGTCGCGCTCGGCGGTGTTGTAGCGGTTGGAGGAGACGAGCACGGAGGCGTCGCAGCCGCCGACGAAGCAGTCATGGAAGAAGAGGCGGAGGGTGCCGGCGGCGGTGGTCTGGGAGGAGAGCTGCTTGTCGATGACGACGTCGCGGACGATCTGCTCTACGTTGGGGCAGGACTCGGCGTAGTAGTTGAGGGAGAGGTCCGCGTCGTCGGAGGAGGAAACGGTGGTGGATAGGAGACACGGAAGGAGGAGGAGGGGGAGGAGGAATGCCATTGTGGTGGACGTCTGCTTCCTCCTTGGGAGAACAATCAATGGAGCCGATGCACGAGAGTGCATGCATGTTGGAACTTAATTTGTTCAGGGTGGAAATCAAGGATAGAGAGAGGTAGGAGGAGGACGTGTGGTGGGGAGAGGCTATAGGGGACTTACGGGAGGAAAGAAAGGGTCTACAAAAAAGAGTTCAAATGGATGGTTTCTTCTGTCTGTCCTTATTTTTAGTTTCGGAGATGCTACGTTGTCCGTGGATTTGGACTGCGGTCATGACCTGCGGATCACATATCATTCTCTCATTGGGTGGAGGGTAGCATGGGGACCTAAAGGCAGCATGGGAGGCCGGAGGAGTGGTGACACGTGGTTTACGGACACGCGTGAGATCACCTCCCGCGAGCAACAAAATATTATCGTTTTAGTTTAGAAGAAACATGCACATGCATGCATGTATCATATCAGATGTATTTTAATTATAAAGTAGATTACAAATTTTAGGAAATAAAGAAGAGAAAATAAATTAATCCAAATAAGACAATAAAATTTTAGAAATAAAATCATTCTATTAAGGGAGAATTGATATAAAAATGGATACATATCTACACAAAAATTAAGTTATAGAACAAAATTAAATGGTGCCAAATATACTATTGAATTGATAGAAGTTTTAGGTAAAATCACTTCAATGCAATAAATTATATTATTGTTAGTCCCAAGACAGATCAAAAGATAGAGGAACAGAGGTCAGAGATATCACGCAAGACCTCACATGAGATTTGCTCTCTGTTCTGATCCTGAAGTTGTAGTCGGGATAAGAAGTTCACGCAAACAAGTTTGTTCCTCTGGTGTCTCGATTCCAACTGAAAACTATAAATATTTCAAATTATAATTTCTCTTTCTAATTACAAACTGACAAAAAGTAACTCGTTCTTCCTTGCAAACGTGTTGCAGTTGAGATAGAATATTTACAATAAGAAAGAAGAGAAGTAGAAGAAGACAGAAAGAATTTTATAAGATACCCACTTGGAGTTTTTTTTTTCCTAATGCTGGAGTATCTTTCTTGTTCTCAAGGAGGAAAATCCCCATGAGTATAAGAAAAAACTCCAACAAAATTCCATATATCCCAATATATATGTGATGATCATTCCCCACGGTGACTGTCCATCATGCATTATGATAGATGTAACTTCAACTTAAATCTTTCTGCATGGGTTAAACAACAATACGATACAAGAATATACTAAGCCTTAATTAATTAATTGTGCACCATAACTACTATTTTTTTCACTCACACAATGACATCAACTGTACTTCCGCTTGCACATTAAAGATCCTATGCATGACTCATTTCAGTATATGTATTTTGGGTGTCTACATGCTTACCCTTAAGAGACGGCCTGTATCTCTTTTCATATATTCTAGATGAGTTCTTTTAAAGAGTCCCAACATGAAGCTTTGCACTTCCTTCGGTGCTGAGCTGCTATGACATGGCATAAATGAAAACACCCTAGAGGGAGGGTGAATAGGGTCAAGCTTACTAATCAAGCACTAAACGATTGCTAATGGACAATTTAAAGATTAAGAGTGTAAGAGAAGAAGCAATAAAAATACCGACACCCGATGTATCCTGGTATCCTCCAGAAGGACACTCCAGTTCTGATACTCTCTCCGTCTTTAATCTACTATTATCGCAAATAGTACAACGTGGGTTTTTATCCGAATGCTCACCAACTTCTTACACGTACGCGAGCTTTTATCCGAAGTCCTCCTTGACTTCAATACAAGAGCTTTGATCCGAAGACTCTCCAACTTAACGAGAGCTTTGATCCGAAGACTCTCCAACTTCAACCTGTCACGCCCCGATCCCGGAGGATCGAAAACTAACCACTGGGCGTGATGCCGTACAAGTCTAGATTGTACTTGTATAAGGCAAAACTATTACAGTTCCTGGTATTTCTCAGAAAACTATCGACAACGCAGCAAAACCAAGCAGATATATTGAAGTCACACAAGATATTGAAGAAATGTATCTCTTTATTGATAATCATAATGGATTACAAGACTTGCAGCGGAATACAGAGTTTACAACTGATTACAAGACTCTTGAATAGCCAACTGAATGTACACACTTGTCCTTTAGGCTACAACTGAATATACCGAATTCTTTACAATAAACTTGCCAATATGGCTAAAATCTTACTGGTACAACTGAGTTACACTGTTCCATACATTATGTTCCATATAGCAGAAGGTATCGTCTTGAAAGAAGAGCTTCTGCACATCCATCCGAATCATCTAGTGCCAAGCACTGATCAAACGATTTCCACCATACGCAAGCACCTGAAATATTGCCCACAACGTGGGTCAGCACATCATCAATGTACTAGCGAGCGGTGCTGGCCCAACTCACCTAAGAAGATAACACTAAGTAATCATGCTATAGAACATTATTAACAGTGGTCTTTCTCGTTGTCTTAGGGTCGATTTCATATTCATAGCCGACAAGAAGTAAAGTATGCAAATCTCATAGCCAACATAATTTAAAACATGCAGTTATCACCCTTTGGTGATACTTACCCATGGTCGTGTAGCCATCCATGTACATTTATAATACTTACTCAGCCTGTACAAGACATTGTTAGAAACAATATCATGATTCAATATAAATATCACCGTTCAGGTGATTCTTACCAACAGCCGACATCCTTTCCTATATTTGAGTAATAACTTACTCTGTCTGCATAAGACATCATTAGTACTGGACCTATCTATATGAAGGTCACTGGCGACACGCCATCTTGGACCGTCTTACAGGTATACGGTGCCCCTTACAGTGCGGGCAGCTAGCCCTACTGAAGGTCCCGTATACCGTGCTACTACTTCAGCACTGCTACTACTTTAGCATTGGTTCCCCCCAGGATGAACCGGTTTCCAAGGCCCAGGAATACCGTTCGAGGAACCACCTTGTCGACAAGTTGTCTGTAACACCCAGTTTTCCAGATGAGGATAATTTTAAAATTTTGTAATTTTAATTATTAATTATTGATATTTGATTCACATTATGATTTTTAGTGATTTTTAATAATTTTTAAACTATTTAAGAATTGATTTTAGTCATGACTTATGATTTTGATGTGCTGCTAGTGAACCTGAGAGACTGCATGACCTAGAGCCTAACCATGTCATTATGATGACTTAATTATCATTTTTAGTCTAGGGATAATTTGGTCATTTTGACTTATTTGAATTATTTGGTGATTTGTTGAATTGGTGAATTCTAGTTTGACTTTGACTTGTTGAGACCTAGTGGACTAGCCTAGAACCTAACCCTAACTATGGTAGCCTTAGTCTAACTTAGGTTAACCTACTTTTAGTCATTAGAGACTAATTTTGGAATAGGAGGATTAGTTTGAGTGAAATCATTTCATGATTTATGGTTTAATGAAATAACTTATGATTTTATGACTTAATGACTTATGACTTGGCCCATGGCCCATAACTAGAAGCCCTAACCCTAACCAAACCCTAAATGACCAGCCACATAGGGATCCCTACCCTATTTAAATACTTATTCATTAGGGTTGCCTCCTTTTTATCATTCCTACACTTGGAGAAAAGAGAAGTATTCTTCCCCCTTCTAAAAATTTCCATTTATTCATTTGATCTCCTTTTTCATCCTAGTCTTTTGCATTAGGTTCTAATTTTTGTATATTTAATATTTTTGGAGGTTAATCTCAGTTTTGGGCTCAATTGGAGCATTTGGCCATCAAGAGGAACACCCCCCATTTGGAGCTTTCTTGCAATTTTGCACCTATAGGTAAAACCCTATAAATTGCATTATTTTTGTGATTTCCTTGCATGATGGTTTAGGAATAGGTGTCCCCTAATTTTTGGAGGAATTTCGTGTCATTTGCATTAGGCTAAGTGTCCGTATCGGACACGTATCGAACCTAATAGCTAGGTGTTCGACGAAATGCCCGAACCATTTCGATTTGCAAATTTTGCAAATCTATTTGAATAGAGTCCTAGATCTAGGTGTGTAGGTTATTTTCTGTGAAGGGTGTCTGGTATTTTAGTGTCCTATTGTGTCGAAAATTTGTGTTGGACACGCTGTGCACACACATACACTGTGTCCTGCATCACGGGGCTGAGAACTCCCGACACAGGACACGTGGACACGTCAATTTTTGTGGGGAGTGAAGGGCAACGTCTGACATCGTGCTCCCAAAATTTGGGAGCATATGGTTGTGTACACGTGGAGCAATCGTGCCCGCACTGGGCACGCACTGCGCGCGCACAGCGGCAATCCGCGCGCTAACACGGGCTCTGTGTCGCGTCCTGGAGTCTCGTGGACACAGTGAAGGATGTCTGTGAGGTGGCCCTACCCTAGGCGAACCTAGGTGCACACCCACGTGTTGTGTCGTGTCGTGTGTCGTGTCCTAGACACGAGTGCACGTGTGCATGAGACAGCGTGTCTGTGTGTGCACGAGAGTGGTTCTTGACGTGTGGACACGCCGTATCCGGCCCTGGGTGACACGAGAGGACTCGAGGGACACCTGCACATATGTAACATGATTTACCAACCCTCATCTTGGTGTATTAACTTGTTTTTGCATTCGAATTTTGACATTTCCCTTTTGCTCTGATACGCACTTCAGTTTTAAATTTCTGAGATTGATTCCCAGTTTAACCCATTTTAATTGATGTTTAATCTC
Source organism: Iris pallida (assembly GCA_029216955.1). Taxonomy (NCBI): domain Eukaryota; kingdom Viridiplantae; phylum Streptophyta; class Magnoliopsida; order Asparagales; family Iridaceae; genus Iris; species Iris pallida. The sequence continues at coordinate 537,483 of JANAVB010039432.1, read as the reverse complement.
CTCAAAATGATTCCTACATGTGTAATAGGACTTGCTAGATTGGTTTTACGCATTAGTCGAGGCATTGCACTATAGAATAGGATTTTGAATGGGTTGGGGGTGTCCAATGGGACTGGACTGAACACACACAGTCCAGGAGTATACTGTTCTGATTTCAAATTCCTTTTCAACTGAGAATTATGATCCAATTACCTGCTTAATCAATCACCTGTTGTTAGTTACTTAAATGTAAATTTATATTTGAGTTTAGTTGTTTTGAAAGATTGGTTTTCATGATTTGTATGGGGTTCAATTTCAGTGTTGGTTTCAAAATGAAATCCTGATTTTCCATTGCTATTTGTAAACTGTTTTTAAATGATCTTTTAAACCACTAAATTGATTCCTACATATGTATTATATATTGCTAGTTTGGTTTCTCATGTTTGATTTGATGTTTTACTTGGTTTGATTCGAATTTGGTTGGGGGTTGGGTTGAAGTGGTATTACAAATTCGAGAGGTTGTTTGAAATCGAAATTGAGGTTCTCCCAATGTCAACTGTCACACATTGTTTCTGTTATTGCACAGTCTGATTTGAGTATTGGGTTTTGGGGTTTTGAATTGCTAACTAATGATAAATTGCTAGTGTTTAAACCTGTGTTGTGTGGGTTCATATAGTGTCTGTTAGTGAAATATAGTCGGGTTCCAAATATGGGTGTATACAAGTGGCATAGGACTGATTTGGAGAATGCATAGTGAGTGTCTTAGTTTTAGAGTGTCTATGAAGTTCTGATTTGAGTTCCAGGAAGAGGAAGGGTGACAGGGACTTGTTAGCAGTAAGAGTGGATTGTGGTAGACAGTAGATAAGAGCCTTGGACAGCAAGTGTGTGTTTGTGTGATATATATATTGATATATGAGGGTGTCTTGTTTATCCAGAACCTGGGAATATATGAGGGTATCAGAGGTTGTATCTGATATTCGAGTTAGGATGCTTCTTGTATCCTTAGAGTTAGGGTCTTGGTTGGGTCAGCATCATGAGTTGAGTCGATTTGAGTGTCTATGAGTCAGTGCTTTAGGTTAGTGTTTTGAGTGAATGAGAGGGGACACCAGTAGAAAAGGCATAGCAGTGAGTGTGAGAGGGATCAAGAGTCCTTAAGATCAGTGATGAGTTCACTACACAGCTAGTATAGGCCCTTGCTAAGTTTGCAGACCCTGCCTTAATCTGTGCTCTGTTCACAGTTGGCTAAGGTATGATGGGAGAACTGGGTTAGTGTTCAGATGGTTAGAGTTCAGTTGCAGGCCCTGGGCAGTGCCATGGACTACTGCAGTGACATTTGGGCCACTTGACATTGCCTGCTCTGTCGAGCAGTGCAAGTGGCATGCCAAGTCCAGGTAGGAGCAGTGAGCATTGGCTATTGGCCCTTGTGCTAGAGTAATGTGAGGTGCAGTACAGTAGGAGTAGAGGAAGCCAGTAGGTAATTTGAGAGTTGGCTCAGTGGTAGAGACTTAGGCTTGGGGGTTTGATAATGCTAAAGGATTATATAGTATAATGTGATCTAGGATATGAGGGTAAGGTAGCATAGGTTAAATGGGATGTTGAAGTTATGTATTGTGTTATACCATACCTATACACTTTGATGCTATGGCATCCCCTCTATCTCTATAAATATATATAACTTGTATGGAGTTAGTCGTGTAGCATAGTGGATGTGTGTGAATGCTAGCCTAGGCTTGGTTAGGCCTAGTGAGACTTGACTGGACTAGGATTGACCTAGTTTGACCTAGACAGTTGACCAGGGTTGACTTAGAGTTAACTTTGACCTAGATTGACCTAGAAGTCATGTAGATTGCATCATAAACATCATTTACCTTGTTTTAAACACATTATAACCTGTACTGTTCTATTTAGGACATTGTGACTCCGGTGCAGACATCTGACATTACACTACTCTTTTTAGAGTATCAGGCGAGTACATTCTCTGATAGTTCTCTTATTTATTTGCCAGTTACTGTATTTCAGTTCTATTTAGTTTTATGTGATTCTCTGATACCACACGTATGGATATTCTGGATTCATGTATGCGACACACTCACCATATTATCTGGCTTCTATTACTGGAATCACTGGAATCATTCCGGAATCTATTTCTGGAATCATCATATTTTGGCTGGACTCATCTCGATTCTCATGTCGAATTCTGGATTCATTTGTTTACGGGGAAGAAAAATATTGAGTAAGACATGTAGACATACCCCAAATCTGGAATCTCCAACTGGAATATACTGGAAGCATAGCCATCTCTCGCCTGATCAGTGAGAGGTATGCCTGATTACCCACAGCCGTTTACATGTCGATCTCGGTATTTTAAAACACACTATTAGATTAGCTGGACTCACCTGGATTCTTGATCACTACCTAGAATCATCTGGTACTGGGTTCATCTTGTATTAGATTCATCCCGTACTGGATTTATAGCAGTTTATACTTGTTTTACATTTACTGCCTGGACTCATTATGATTACTTTAGTTCAGCTAGATTTATTTTACAGTCTTCATTGCCATAATTCTTCTCTTGTTTAGTTACTTTACTTTCCTTGTATCTTACTGTTTCTCTATACCATCACCTGTATAAAAACTGCCATATTCATCAATAAAACTGTCTATAACTGCTTTATAGTTCCCTGTCTTTTACTTGGGTTTTCTTGATGAGTTGTACTCGTTCCTGTTCTGACTGGACCTGTTGAAAATTTTACAGATGATTGCCCTGAGGACACATGCCCTACATGTTACAGACCAGGAGATGGCTTAGCTACCTATGGCCCCGACACTCAGTGATCGGGAGTTTAGTTAGTCTATCTTGTTTTAGTTTTCCTGTTTAGATCTGGAGTTGTATATAGAGATTTGAGACTTGAGATGTATTTGAGTTTGTTGTTATTTTTATTAGTAGTTTTGTTGTCTTCAATTTCTTAGTTATATTTGGTGTTATCTTATCGTGCTTAGACTATGATTGAGTTACACCATATCTTATACTTGTCCTCCGTTCGGAGTTGATCATGATGAGTGCACTATATACTGCATGAGTTGATGGTTAGTTAGAGACTTAGAACATCATTCTACCGCCGATACTGCGGCGTAGGCTGGGCGCTGTTACGTACTCGTACCCTCACAGTGGGTGCGGGTCGTGACACGTTTTTAGTGGTGGCCCATGCAGGTCGAGAGTCGCATTAGTACGATATCGTGGTAGTACGGCGACTTAGTTGTACTGCCGCGAGCCTGCGATAGGATTGAGAGATAGGCTTTAACGGAGAGGTACTCAATCACGGTTAGGAAAAATTCTACTTCAATTCATGCCATCTACATATCTTACTGATTGTCTTCTTTGAAATAAACTGTCCTCCTTTGCTTTTATCGATTCCTGCTCAGTATTGACTTCCTTTTCGATCTGTCTTCAGGATGGTGGAGACACGATCACATCGCCCTGGTACAGTAGCCGCTGCAGAGGGGTCTGCCACCTCTCACCTTCAGCAGCCAGCTCCTGGTACCGCAGCCCCAGTCATGCCAGCTGGGGTGGATGTTTCAGCAGCTTTCGGAGATCCATCAGCTGGGGTGGGTATTCCATCAGCTGGGAGGCAGAGTCCGGTGCTTCCCGAGATCCTTCCACCGCAGCAGCCTCCACCTGCGGGGATGGTAGATGCTGCTCATCTATTTTCTTTCATGGAGAGGATTCTGGCGTCTCACCAGCAGCAGCAGCAGCAGCAGACTGCCGATTATCGTCAGGGGATTGACGAGGCCCACCAGCTGGTTCGTGCTACAGTAGAGATGGTGACTGCTCAGGGGGAGCAGCAGCAGCCTCGTCGGAAGGAGAAGGATATACAGGACTTCCAGAAGATGCATCCCAGAGAGTTCCTGGGCTCTGAGGACATTCATTACGCAGACGACTGGATAGAGCATATCGAGGAGATATTCAGGCTGGCAGAGATACCAGATCGACTCCATATCGAGGCAGCGGGCAGTCAGATGCAGGATTTAGCCCGTGCGTGGTACCAGACAGATCCCAGAGTGGGAGTTGAGGGCCAGACTTGGGCCCAGTTCAAGGAACTATTCAAGGAGCAGTTCTTTCCTGATGTGGCCTTGGGAGGCATAGAGGCACAGTTTGAGGGTCTGGTTCAGGGAAACCAGACAGTAGCTGAGTACGCTGGGGAGTTTTGTCGATTGGCCCGGTTCATAGACGACTTGACTGAGAAGACGAAGGCGAGAAAGTTCCGCCGAGGCTTGATTCGAGAGGTTCGGTCGCTGACTAAGAGCGACCGGAATGCTACCTTTACAGAGATATTTTTTGGGGCTATGGTAGCGGAGGACGACCTAGGGTTGAAGTTGAAGAGAGGTCATGACTTCCAAAGTGGTAGCAGCAGCGGAGGCCAGGCCAAGAGGCCTCATATTCAGATTCAGCAGACCCGGGCACCAGTGATGGTTCAGCAGGTGCAGCATCAGCATCGGGGTCAGGAACCGAAGATGATCAGTTGTTCCTACTGCAGGAAGTTGGGACACACCAGGAAGCAGTATAGGAAGAGGCTGAGGGTTTGCTATTCCTGTGGGTCTGAAGCCTGTTTTCCATAAATAAATTCACTTTATTTATTTTGTATCTGAGAAAATTACAACTGTAGGAATCCGATCTAGAAGACGATCGCTTTATCCTTTGGACTATACGAAGAAGAAAAGCTCTCAAAATTTTGACAGTAGATATCAATGTATCTGTACAATGAATAAAAAAAGAACTCTATTTATAGAGTCAAAACAGTAACTGAAAAGATAACTACCTCACCACTAGTGCATTTGAAAAGTCACGCAGACTCTAAATACACGCAGGGTTAGTGAGTAGTTACTGGACGTGGCCCATAACTGTTGGACACATGGCATTAGTGCATGGGTCGTGTGCAAGTTACTGGGCACGCGAGAGAGAGATCGGTGGCATGGCTGCCACGTACTCCAGTTGAAATGAAATCCACGCTGTCTTGCTGAAGGCAAAAATCCACGCAGTTTCGTTGACGCAGACTCGTTGAAGGCAAAATCCACGCAAGCTTTGAAGAAGAATACTTCAGAATTTATGCAGGCTTTGAGAAGAATAACTCAAAAATCCACGCAAACTTGAGGAAGGAGAAGGTTCAGAATCCACGCCAACCGCCAGCTGTCTTGATTTGGCACGCTTCGTTTGACACAAAATCTCTGACATTGATTATATTGTCAGCCGCATTAAATGAAGATAAGACCCAAAGTCACGCCAACTTGGTGAAGAGTGAGTCTTGCTAAGGAAGATTTCGAAAATCACACAAAAGACGGCGATGATCTCTCGAATTCTGTGCATACGTGGCATACGAGGAGACGTTTCTCGACTGTTGTATTGTCAGTCATTATGATTCTGACGTATGGCTGAGCTGTCTCTGCGTGACTTCTAAAGGAGATGGCCAGGCAGAACTTAGCGTATCTTTTGTGCTGTTTCTTGGATCACTCTGCGTGACTTGTTCTGATCAACTCAGCGTGACTTTCATTTTTGAGGCCTACAAAACCCCCTTCAAAGTTTTCGAAAAATGATAAAATATTTTCGAAATACTTTGAAATAGAGATGATGAAATGAGTTAAAGTCACGCTGAGATGACTCCAAAATTTCTCGGAAGTCGAAAAGACTTCGAAGTTCTTTGAAAACATCCAAATGAACTTATTAAATGTCATAATGACTCTTCGTTCTCCGAGACTGATTGCGTCCAATTTATGGTGGAATATGAACTATCGATGAAATCTGTTATATAAACAGGAAGAGATTCTCAGATTTGACTTCATCTCTCGAAAATATGATCCCAAAGGAAGCAGCCGAAGAGGAAGCACGCAAGTTGGGCTTTTGTTCCCATGGTGACCCCACTTTTGGGGGCAAAGAACCCGAACCTGTCGTCATCGAGCTCAAGGACGACTCCACGCAGCTAGCCAAAAATCTTTTGAGCTACTTTGGATTGGATGGCTCGTCTTCTTCTGATGGGCGGAGCCTTATGGAGAAGCGTGAAATGCTCGAGACTCTGTTGCATCGCCTGGGAGTTAAGAGCGTAGAGGAGTTAGGCATCAAACTTAGCCGCTCTGGAAAATAGGGCGTAACTTTCTACGCTTTTGTTGCACTTTTTTTTTGTAAGGCCATCAGTGCCTGTTTAAAGAATGAAGTACAACTTTTGTGTTTGATCTGCGTGCCTTTTGATGAAGAAAATTAATTAGCACTCTTTGACTGTTTCCAATGTTGCACGGTCTCCCAAAGTACACGTGACACTCATTCCACAATTTACGAGCGCTATTTATGCGGATCTTTTCCAAGAATAGACCTGCACTTGTCCCTTTAAATAGATGGATGAACTCCACGCAAACTCATCTTCCCATTCTTCTTCCTCTCTTCTGAGAATGAATTTTCTATGAGAAGGAAATAGGAAAGCCACGTTGTCTGATGTCAAATCTCTGTGCACGCTACCAGACATGGATCTGTCAATCCTTAGCAGCAAACTCAGTGGTAAGTTCAATATACACGCATCGAATTTTTTTTTTGTTTGCTGAGGACAAATTCATCTTCCTGAAATGAACAGAATGCATCTGTCTTTGCTTGGCCAGTTTCTGTTGACTGATTTTTCTTTACTGTTTCTTGCAGAATTTTGGCTGAAAACCTTCTTCAGAACTGGCATTGGTGATGTAGATGCTGTGGACAATATTCTTCTGACATTTACATCAGGGAGCTCATACGCTTTTGACGCGTATATCAGACAACTCAGAACTCTTCGTGGGATAGAAGGGTCTTCCTTAGATGGTAGGAAGAGCCTTTATACACGAGAGTTGGATGGTGGAGTTAACTCTACTACCGAGAAGTCGGGTAGTAGAGTTCCTTTCACGGGAGAACTAGGAATTGTATCCCAAGGTTTGGATACATTCCTGTCTTCCTTGAGAGGTTACCCCCATCCACCAGTTGTATTGGCAGCAACACATTTTCGTGTTGCCCTACTATGTGGTTCTCCTCTCGTCTGAGAGATAAGACCAGAGTTTGATTCATGCTGGACACCCAGGAATTGCCACAAACAACGAGATTGCCAGAGAAGATCCAAGAAGAAATAGATCTCAGTTGTACATAGAATGAAAATCCAAGATTTGTAATAGATTTCCATTATGATTTGTAGGAAAGTCTAAGAAAATGTAATAGACTTTTTGTGGTGAAGTGGGAATGAAAATGACAATTCTTCTATGCTCAATGATTTGTATTTGTAGATGAATTGTGGACATGATAGATAATAAAATCATCTTTTCTGTTTTTAGAGTATATGATATTATCAGAGGTATTATGGACATGATAATATATAGGAACTCGAAAGAAAATAGATTGATTTCTATACAGAGGTCAAAACATGACAAATGAGTAAGTAGATTCGGATTTGATTCAGAGGTTATGAAAACATGATAAATAACGAATCCCCACTTAATGAACTGATAGAAGATTATGAACGGATGAACCGTTAGGAAATGATGAACAGATAGACTGTGGAGTGAAAGTAATAAATAAACGGACGAACCGTCAAGTATTAATGAACATGTGAAACGTCGGATGAATAAGAGAAATGAATGGATGAACTGAGTATCGGGAAAGAATACATCCCTTCGATCCTTGTAACCATATGCCTATAAATAGAGCATATATTTGAAATAGAAGGATCGTATTTTATCCATAATGTCTTCTGAAGAGAACATAAAGAAGGCTGAAGTCGCCCTTGAAGCTACTGAAGGTGTTAAAGAACATCCACCTCCGCAGAAGAAGGAAATGGGCGAAAGCTCGTCTACTCCCAAGCCGTCAAAAGATATCCTGGATTTCCTAGTCGAACCAGGAGAAACCGAAGAAGAAGAAGCAATGAGGCTGGCTGCCTGTCAATTCTTGGTGCGGTCAGGAAAAGATGTATTCAATTCTTTTGCTGATTATGTATGCGGTCCTCGTCCCAAATATGAAAGGGATCATAGTGATCTTCCATGATGATGTACTCTTTTTTCTTGAGGAATTTTGTCTCAAATAAACTCCGTTTAAGGAAATTTTGTTTATGATCTTTTGACTCAGAAATCAGAAAGACTAAATATTATTTTCATAAATATGATATTGAGATAGAAAATTCAGAGGTAATGTGGACATGATTTTCTGGATATCAAATTTGTTGAGAAAACAATACAAAGTAGAATACCTATCTCCACTGGGGATAATAAATATCAGAATGATTCTTCGGAAAGAACAGTGAAACAGCTGGAGAGTGATGGGAGGACAATTTTGATAGAAATATCAGACGTAGTACTTCTTCAAGAATTTGCCGTTGATGGGCATCATAGTGGCTTTACCATCTAGAGTAGTGAGTTGATAAGCCCCATTAGAAAAGATCTTATTGACAATAAATGGACCTTCCTATTTTGCATCAAACTTGCCCTTACTCATGTGTGTCATAGTCATCGGGCGTCTGACAGTAAGCACAAGTTCTCCTTTCTGAAATGTTCGAATTCTGACTTTCTTGTTAAAAGCCCTTGAAATTCTAGCTTGATAGAATTCAATATTCTGTTGAGCAGATAACCGTTTTTCATCCAGAGCCTCCAATTCTTGAAGTCGAAGACGATCATTATTTTCGGCAGTGAGTTCATTAGCGATTGCTATCCTTAAAGAAGGAATTTGAATCTCTAATAGGAGAACAGCCTCAGATCTATACACCAGAGAGAAAGGTGTACACTTAGTAGCATTACGGACTGTAGTGCGATAAGCCCACAAGCATTCCCCGAGCTTGTCACTCCAATTACGTTTGTTAGTGGAGACAAACTTCTTTAGGAGTTTGATGATAGTCTTGTTGAAAGCTTCTGCCAATCCGTTAGCTGCTGGATTATATGCGGTAGAAGCAACATTATTGATCCGGTGATCGTCACAAAATTGAGTAAATTTCTGGCTGACGAACTGTGGTCCGTTATCATGAACAATGCGTCGAGGAACACCAAATCTGTAGATGACATGGTGCTTAATAAAGCTGATGACATTAGACGTCTTAACTTCAGATAAAGGAATAGCTTCGGCCCATTTGGAGAAGTAATCGGTTATTGCGAGAATGAACCGATGACCTTTAGATGATGGAGGATTGATCGGGCCGACAATGTCCATGCCCCAAGCTTCGAAGGGCCATGATGCTGCCGTCGGATGTAGAAATTCCGAAGGTTGATGTATAAAATCCGCATGGATTTGGCAAGCTTTGTATTTCCTTGCATATTCAATGGCATCTGATACCATAGTTGGCCAATAATAACCCATCCGTCGAATACGGTCTTGAAGTTTTGGCCCAGGTTGATGTGCTCCACAAATTCCATCATGTGCTTCACGAATAACTTGTTGGGCTTCATCACCGGCAATGCACCGAAGGAGTAAACCATCATAAGCTCGACGATATAAGGTCTTTGTTGTATGATTGTAATAGAATCTGAGTGATTGTCGTCTGATAGATGCTGCCTCACTCGGATCGTCCGGAAGAATATCATACAATACAAGATCTAAGAAAGGAAGTCTCCAATCTTTATCCGTATTCTGATTCTCAGTCGAGTTACTGAAGATGAATTCTATGCTGGAATCGGATGAAGATGATATCGATTTACGACTAAATCCAAATCCTCTTGTTGTGTTGACGTCATGAGATGTTGATTCTTCAATGTCAACTGGAAGCCCTAGAGTCAGGTTATTTTCAAGATGAAATAATTCTCGACTATGAACAACAATCATTTGTTGCCGTCTGATTGGGATAGCCAGCACCGCTGCAAGATTAGCAAGGGCATCAGCTTCTGTGTTACATGCTCGCCTAACATGTTCAATAAAGAATTCCTTAAATGATGAGGCCATAGATATGGCCACTCTATGATAAGGAACCAGATCTTGATGGCGAACTTCATAAGTACCCCTGATCTGATTGACAATAAGTTTAGAGTCTCCATACGCCTCCAAATGTTGAATATTCAGATGTTTAGCGAGTTAAAGACCAATAAGCAATGCGTTGTACTCAGCTATATTGTTTGAATACGGCTGATCGAGAGAATAAGCTCTTTGGATGGCAAGACCTTCTGGCGATACAAGAACAATTCCAACTCCAGCAATAATATCGCCATTAGGACCAATTCTTGACGCTCCATCAAAGAATAAACGCCAAGTAGGATCTTCTTCAGCAATTTGATTTGAATCTAGGACTTCATCTGGGATTTCATCATAGAGTTTTGAATTTTCTGGAATTGAGTGAGCAGCCAGAAAATCAGCTAAAGCTTGTCCCTTGACTGATTTCTGAGGAATATAGTGCATATCATACTGAGCAAGTAGGATTCCCCAGTTAGCCAATCGAGAATTCAAAACACTGGGTTTCTTCATCATGATCCGTATAGGATTGATCCTGGAGATGACATGAATAGTCTGACCAATGATATAATGACGTGTCTTTTGGACAACAAATATCAAGGCTAGACATTCTTTTTCAACTGGTGAATATCGAGGTTCAGCTCCGGTCATAGTGCGGCTGAGATAATAAATGGCTTGTTCATGGCCATTTTGATTCTTTTGAGCGAGTAATGCACCCAATGAATGACTCATTGCTCGAGTATAGAGGAGGAACGGTATTCCTGAGACGGGAGGTACCAATACTGGAGGGCTCATCAGATATTATTTTATATCATCGAATGCTTTCTGACATTCATCATTCCAGACAAAAGAGACACCTTTCTTCATAAGTTTGTTGAATGGTCTGCAGCGTCCTGATAAATTAGAGATAAATCTCCTGATATAAGCAATTCTTCCTTGAAATCCTCGTACCTCTTTTAAGGTGCGTGGAGGACGCATCTCTTGGATGGCTTTGATCTTCTCGGGATCCACGTGTATACCTTTAGAGGTAATGACGAAGCCGAGAAATTTACCACTAGAGACGCCTAAGAAGGACTTAGTAGGGTTCATCTTTAATTGATGCTTACGCATTAGATCAAATATAGTCTTCAAATCTTGGATATGATCCTCCTTTTGTCGACTTTTGACTGCAATATCATCAACATAGCATTCGACTGTTTTTCGTAAATGTTCACGGAATATAGTACTCATAGCTCGTTGATAAGTTGCTCCTGCATTCTTGAGACCGAATGGCATAACTGTATAACAGTATGTACCAATCGACGTTCTGAAAGAAGTGTGCTTCTCGTCTTCTGGGAACATTTTGATCTGATTATACCCAGAATACCCGTCCATGAATGACATTCGTTCAAATCCACAGGTATTATCAACCATGACATCAGTGATTGGTAGAGGGAATTCGTCTTTAGGACATGCCGTATTGAGATCGCGAAAGTCTATGCATACTCTGATCTTGCCAGTCTTTTTAAGAACAGGAACAATATTAGCCACCCAATCGGGATGTTGTTCCTCTCTAATAAACCCAGATGTAATGAGTTTATTGACTTCAGCTTCAATTGCATCCATGATGTCCGGACGAAATCGTCGCTGTTGTTGTTTGACCGGTTTAGCATTCGGCAAGATGTTGAGCTTGTGAGTTGCAATTTGAGGATCAAGCCCTGGCATATCTTCATAACTCCAAGCAAAGACATCGATGTAATCACGAATGAGTTTGATCATGTCTTTCTTATCAGTTTCTGAAAGACTTTCACTGATGAATATTGGTTTGGGAGACCCCTCTTCACCAACATCTATTTGAACAAGTTTATCTTCAGTCGGAGGTTCTTTTTGCTCGAAACGGAACTCCCATTGATTATCTAATCTTTGGGCCCACTGTTCTGATTCAGGTGAGATTTCAAACTCCTCTTCGTCTTCATCACTTTCTTCAGAATGGTCAATAGAAACCATATTGGAAGATAGAAGGTTGCAGTAGAAGTCACCGATACTTGTTTCGGAATCCCAAGAAGTGGTACTAGAAGAATCAGATCTCTTATCTTCGTCAGACTCAGGATCTTCATGGATAATGTTGATGAAAGGAGTAGGAGCAGTATAACCCAATCCGCATTTCGTCCTTCCATATTTCAAAGGAGGAATCCGGACAGGCATTTTTCTTCCTTTTCCATTATTAAGGCCAGTCCTGAAGTCATAGCCCATATTTTTGATGATGTCTCTAGATTGCTGACTATAACGACGTAGTTGTAATCTTCCAGTATCATCATTTTTGTCATCATCTTCAAGATCAGAAGGATTTTGAGGCCCTTTGTAGAAGAATATTGGAATGTCTCCTGGCTTTCTGCTGGGAACTAGAAAGTATGAAGATTGTACAGGTTCTAGAGATACATCTGTATGAACAGTCTGTACAACTCCTATGGTTATTGTGTTCAAGTCATCTAACAGATGTAAATAACTATGAACATAATTACACACATCAACGTACTGCAAAGGTGGAGACTTTTCATTAAATGTAAAAGCAGCAATATTTATATTAGGAGAAGGCTGAGCCTTAGAGATTTTAGCCAAGTCAATGACTAAAGGAGAAGAAGAAGAAGCTTTGTTTCGATTAAGATCGATAATAAATGGCTCAGAAGAGGTGAGCTCCCTTGAAGTTTGAGTAGGAAGAGTAGTCCGCCCTCCAACTGGAATTAGCAGACTATCTTGTGAAGGTACAGGAACCGTAGTACGCCCACTGACAGGAATGATCAGTGTATTCTGAGTAGATGACTGAGGTAACGGAGAGATCCGTCCACTCACTGGAATGATGAAAGAATCTTCTTCGAAGGGTTTAGGAGATTGTTGCTGAGTAGTTCGACATTTAACAGGGATTATTAAAGTCTCACTTTGTGCATCTTCTTTCTCCATAGCTTGTATGATCCTTGTATATTCTTCTTTATACATTCGGGAATCATTGAAATAAGCTTCAACCCCATGGAAGGAATTTATATCAGCAACTTCTTTTTGTACTCTCCCATTGCTATCAATGCACTTAAAACATTGATGAAGAGTAGAGGGCACCACATTATTTTCATGAAGAAAGGGCCTCCCCAGAAGAAGATTATAGGATCCCGCGATCTCGATCACATAGAAAGTGACTTTAGATCTGAAATCACCTATCTGAAGCTTCAGATGAATCTTTCCCAAAGGCTCACTTCGGCTTTGATTGAATCCCAAGATAGTAGTAACCGTCTTGGAGAGTTTGTGAAGAGGGATTTTTAGTTCATCCAACAAACTCTTTGGCATTATGCTTATAGCAGATCCTGGGTCAATGAGAATACGATCTATCTTCATCGTATCAATATAACCAGTGTAGTAGAGAGGTCGATCATATCGATTATCCTCCAGTAACATGTCGTCTTGTGTAAAGGTGATATTTGGGATAATCTCCAGTACACTGTTGCAATGTAAGCAAGTGGCAGGTTCCGCATCCGGCTTCTTCAATTGTGCAAGACAAGAGTCAGCTTGTAGAAGTGCTTCACTTAACGTCTTCCGAGTCTCTTTGGAAAGACGTAGAAGTTCAAAAAGGGACATTCTAGCGGGAGTATTAGCAAGCTGAGCCAAAATGTCGAAGTTGTAAGGCTTCTGAAGTCCAAGAGGAGAAGACTTCTTGATTGGCTTATCAAACCGAGCCTGTTGTTTGCCTTTCTCCAGAGCCGTAGGCTTGGGAGGAACAGGTTCAGTAGATGGTTCTTCCTCGGGAGGAACATTAGGAGCATCTTTAGCATCTGAAGGGATATCAGTAGGATCTTCAGGATTTTTAGAATAATCCTTTAGGTAAGGTTTCCCCGTTCGAGTAGCACTAACAAGTGCTTCTTCTTTATTTTTTGGCTCTGTGTCAGAAGTAGACCCAAGAGAAGTCATATGACATGACTTGATCTTTCCAGCCTTCTTGGATTTTTGAAAAGAAATCTTTTGAGGAGAAGGCGTTTCAAAATCTGCCACTAGATCAGGATGGATCCACATGATTTCTCCTGTTTCCAAAGTGATTGGCACTAATCCTTCAAACTGTGGAGGAGAAAGATTCACTATGTCAAGAGTTGCCTTGGGAATAGAAATAATCCCACTTTCAAGGAGTTGAGGAGGGAAATTTCCAAATTGCATAGAGACGACGTTGGAGGTGACGGTCTTCTCTTTTGGAGTAAGAGAGATAGCTCCAGATTTAATCATTTCTTGGATCTTTTCTTTCAATACATAACATGTACGAATTGTATGACCCAGCATTCTGTAATATGGACAGTATTTAGGATGATCTGTCTTACCAGCTTCATCAGGTTTCTTGATCTCTGGTAATTGTATTTTATTACCCTTCAGCAGACATTCAAAGATACCAAGGACATCGTCGTCATCAAAAGAATATTCTTCTCTGGGGCGAGGTGTTCTTGATTGTTGAGTTGTAGAGGCAGGAGTTTGAACATTCGATGCATCTTTGCTCTGAAGATTAACTTCTAGAGTTTCTTTTCCTCTGCGAGCATTATTTTTATTGTTAGCCCCTTGTCCTGTTTCTTTAGGAGTCATCTGCACTCCTAAACCTTTGAAGGTTTCAGCACTGATTTCTGCAGCTTTAGCACTGACTATGAAGGAAGGCCAATCTTGAAATTGAGTGGACCCTGTCCACATACTGATAATTGGCAACAAGTTTGATTTGCACGTGTCAATGGTGACAGCATCAGGAGTTCCAAGAGGCATCTTCAGAGCTTCTCTTCGAAACCGTTCAATGTATTCCTCTGTAGATTCATTATTTTTCTGCTTGATTCTAATAAGAGCAGACATAGTCATGTCATTAAGCCCTTCATAGAACCTTTCAAGAAACATCTGTTTGAAACCAGCAAATGAGGTAATACTCCCATCTGGAAGACTTCTATACCATTCATAAGCCGTTCCCTTGAGACATCCAATAAATACCCGAGTAAGGAGAGCATCACTTGGTTGTAATTGATCAGTCATTACTTCAAAGTGATTGATAAACTGACTTGGAGAAGTGGTTCCATCATAGAATGAGATAGTAGGAGGCTTGTATTTAGGAGGATATGATACTTGCTTCTATTCTATCGGATAAGGCTGCTTGATGCCTAACCTTTATAAACCATCCTTCTGTTTGAATGCCTCGAATTGAGTTTTGAGATTTTTTAATTCTTCAGAGACAACTCCCGAAGATTATGGAGTTGTGGCTTGTAGAGAATAGTTAGGAGGAGGAACAGCATTGTAAGCACTACCCCCAGCTCCAGAGAGACTAGGATTTGGTTGAGCAGGTCCAGGAGTACTATTGGATTGTACTGCTGGAGGAACTTGTACTGGACTTATATCAGTATCAGCTGGTACGGCATCTGATACAGTCTGTCGATTTTGCAACTGAGCTGTCATGAGTTCATACATTGACTTCATTGTGTCAGTCATAGACTTCATTTGCTGTTCCAAAGAAGCAATTCTTTGATCTTGAGGAGTCAGGGAAGAAAAGGGTTCATCAGTATTCCCATCAACCATGTAAGTCGTGACTGTATGAGGGATTATTGATGAACTAGTAGATGTTGTATGCTCTGAATCATTGCTTCGTGTATCAAAGTCAACTATAGGAGAATTACCCCCAGTAGGAAGAGGTGGGAAGTTAGATTCTCCAAGAAATTCAGAATCAATTTCAGGGATCAAATTTCTTTGACTAGAAGCCAGGACTCTTGCTCTGGTGTTTTTATATACTCCATCTGGACTATCAACTCTACCCCCGGTGTCCCGAGAAGTCATGTTGACAGAGGCAAACAAAGGCTCATCTTCATCAGGCATAGGTTTATACTGAATCCTATTAAAGACAGACTGTCGTTTATTTTGACATCTGCATTGCATTGTGACTCTTGGCTGGAAGTCACATTCAGTATGATCACCATGGTCTTGAACTGTTGATTCACATCTGCACTGAATTATGACTCTTGGATAGAAATCACATTCAGCATGTTCCTTTGATATAGAATTACTCCTTCTCTTCTGTTGAAGATATTCCCGTAAATCTGTTTGTGAAGATTGAGGAATATACTTCCTGTTCTTGGGTCTTGATGGCTCTTGATTATACAAAGAGTGATTAATGTGAGCCACATAATTTCTTGCATACTCTGCATCTGGATCTTTTATCTTCATATCCAATTGGTATGGTTTCTTAACACCAGAAGTGCTGAGTTTTGTTCTTAAATCAGTGGAAGGTAACATATTAATTTTGGAAACATGGAGTTTTCCTTCCATTGATCTGGATATTTGTAGAGAAGGAAGAGTTAAACCACTCCCTTGATTAGGAGTTGGTAACAGACCCTCTTTAATGGACAGATTCTGTGCCCAATTTGAAGAAATCAAAGAAGAAGACATTAAGGAATGTTTCTTCTTAGACTCATTCAGATGTTGAGACATAGAATGTCCAGAAGGAAGAGTAGTCAAAAGACCATCTCCTTTCCTTTGACTAACAAAAGTATCAGTCAAAGCTGTTCCTGGAGTAAAAACTACAGGAGCAGAAGAAACAACTAAAGAGTTATTCCTTTTTGAAGGGACTTTGTGTGGAAGACCACCCCCAGTTCTAGTAGAACTCGGTGAAGAAGAAGAGATAACTAAGGAGTTATTCTTCTCTGATGAAATACACGCTGAAACAGACTTGGTTAAAGAACCAGAGCTGTTAGCGTGACTTTTGATTTTAGAATTACACGCTGAAACAAATTTGGCTAAGGAGCCAATACTGTCAGCGTGACTTTTGAATGTGGGGTCGCACACTGGAATAGATTTGGCTAAGGAGCCAGTACTATCAGCGTGACTTTTAGAGTTGAATTTGCACACTGGAACAGATTTGGCTAAAGAGCCAGTACTGTCAGCGTGACTTTTAGAATTGAATTTGCACAGCCAGTACTGTCAGCGTGACTTTTAGAATTGAATTTGCACGCTGGAACAGATTCGGCTAAGGAGCCAGTACTGTCAACGTGACTTTTAGTTACTGTCATCTTCGAGCGCACAAGAGTGTGCGTGCTTGCAATGGAGTTCTTGCCAGTGTTAGGAGTAGACACTATGGCAGAGACTCCACCATTGACTGCCAACTGATTCTTAGGGACATAGACAGAGTGTTCCTTCGACTTGGCAGTGATAATGGAGGCTGGAATGGGCTTGCCACCCTTAGCTCGCTGCATTTCTTCATAGGCGAGTTGATCGAATCTGATCGTCATCACCTTCTTCGTCGAGCCGATAGACGAAGTATCGCATTGAGTTGTTACCATCTCAGAAGAGGAGATGGTTTTCCTCAGCAGAGTCGCCAATTTGTTTTCCATAAATAAATTCATTTTATTTATTTTGTATCTGAGAAAATTACAACTGTAGGAATCCGATCTAGAAGACGTTCGCTTTATCCTTTGGACTATGCGAAGAAGAAAAGCTCTCAAAATTTTGACAGTAGATATCAATGTATCTGTACAATGAATAAAAAAAGAACTCTATTTATAGAGTCAAAACAGTAACTGAAAAGATAACTACCTCACCACTAGTGCATTTGAAAAGTCACGCAGACTCTAAATACACGCAGGGTTAGTGAGTAGTTACTGGACGTGGCCCGTAACTGTTGGACATATGGCATTAGTGCATGGGTCGTGTGCAAGTTACTGGGCACGCGAAAGAGAGATCGGTGGCATGGCTGCCACGTACTCCAGTTGAAATGAAATCCACGCTGTCTTGCTGAAGGCAAAAATCTACGCAGTTTCGTTGACGCAGACTCGTTGAAGGCAAAATCCACGCAAGCTTTGAAGAAGAATACTTCAGAATTTACGCAGGCTTTGAGAAGAATAACTCAAAAATCCACGCAAACTTGAGGAAGGAGAAGGTTCAGAATCCACGCCAACCGCCAGCTGTCTTGATTTGGCACGCTTCGTCTGACACAAAATCTCTAACATTGATTATATTGTCAGCCGCATTAAATGAAGATAAGACCCAAAGTCACGCCAACTTGGTGAAGAGTGAGTCTTGCTAAGGAAGATTTCGAAAATCACACAAAAGACGGCGATGATCTCTCGAATTCTGTGCATACGTGGCATACGAGGAGACGTTTCTCGACTGCTGTGTTGTCAGTCATTATGATTCTGACGTATGGCTGAGCTGTCTCTGCGTGACTTCTATAGGAGATGGCCAGGCAGAACTTAGCGTATCTTTTGTGCTGCTTCTTGGATCACTCTGCGTGACTTGTTCTGATCAACTCAGCGTGACTTTCATTTTTGAGGCCTACAAAGCCCACCAGAAGATAGACTGTCCCTTTGCACCTCCTCTTGAGGGAGCTAGGCCACCTGTAGCTCAGCACCAGAGGGGTGGAGCTTTTGCGATGGCGGTCGAGGAGATCGACGCTGCAGGTGATGGGTTAGCAGGTTTGTCCTTCTCATTCTTCTTTCCCACTTTCCTGTGTGATTCTATTAGTACCTGCCAGGATATTGTTTTGATTGCTAGATAGTGTAGCTACCCCGTTCGAGACTGTGAAATCACGACCAGTAGGATTGTGTTGCTTCGACCTTGATTTGCTGGGGGTTTGACCTAGTGGGGATACGATCATTTTAATTTCGAGGACATAATTTTTTCTAAGGTGGATAGGATTTTAACACCCAGTTTTCCAGATGTGGGTAATTTCAAAATTTTGTAATTTTACTTATTAATTATTGATATTTGATTCACATTATGATTTTTAGTGATTTTTAATAATTTTTAAACTATTTAAGAATTAATTTTAGTCATGACTTGTGATTTTGATGTGCTGCTAGTGAACCTGAGAGACTGCATGACCTAGAGCCTAACCATGTCATTATGATGACTTAATTATCATTTTAAGCCTAGGGGTAATTTGGTCATTTTGACTTATTTGAATTATTTGGTGATTTGTTGAATTGGTAAATTCTAGTTTGACTTTGACTTGTTGAGACCTAGTGGACTAGCCTAGAACCTAACCCTAACTATGGTAGCCCTAGTCTAACTTAGGTTAACCTACTTTTAGTCATTAGAGACTAATTTTGGAATAGGAGGATTAGTTTGAGTGAAATCATTTCATGATTTATGGTTTAATGAAATAACTTATGATTTCATGACTTAATGACTTATGACTTGGCCCATGGCCCATAACTAGAAGCCCTAACCCTAACCAAACCCTAAATGACCAGCCACATAGGGATCTCCACCCTATTTAAACACTTATTCATTAGGGTTGCCTTCTTTTTATCATTCCTACACTTGGAGAAAAGAGAGGTATTCTTCCCCCTTCCAAAAATTCCCATTTATTCATTTGATCTCCTTTTTCATCCTAGTCTTTTGCATTAGGTTCTAATTTTTGTATATTTAATATTTCTGGAGGTTAATCTCAGTTTTGGGCTCAATTGGAGCATTTGGCCATCAAGAGGAACACCCTCCATTTGGAGCTTTCTTGCAATTTTGCACCTATAGGTAAAACCCTTTAAATTGCATTATTTTTGTGATTTCCTTGCATGATGGTTTAGGAATAGGTGTCCCCTAATTTCTGGAGGAATTTTGTGTCATTTGCATTAGGCTACGTGTCCGTATCGGACACGTATCGAACCTAATAGCTAGGTGTTCGACGAAATGCCCGAACCATTTCGATTTGCAAATTTTGCAAATCTATTTGAATAGAGTCCTAGATCTAGGTGTGTAGGTTATTTTCTGTGAAGGGTGTCTGGTATTTTAGTGTCCTATTGTGTCAAAAATTTGTGTTGGACACGCTGTGCACACACATACACTGTGTCCTGCATCACGGGGCTGAGAACTCCCGACACAGGACACGTGGACACATCAATTTTTGTGGGGAGTGAGGGGCAACGTCTGACATCGTGCTCCCAAAATTTGGGAGCAGATGTTTGTGTACACGTAGAGCAATCGTGCCCGCACTGGGCACGCGCTGCGCGCGTACAGCGGCAATCCGCGCGCTGACACGGGCTCTGTGTTGCATCCTGGAGTCTCATGGACACAGTACAGGGTGTCTGTGAGGTGGCCCTACCCTAGGCGAACCTAGGTGCACACCCACGTGTTGTGTCGTGTGTCGTGTCCTAGACACGAGTGCACGCGTGCACGAGACAGCGTGTCTGTGTGTGCACGAGAGTGGTTCTTGACGTGTGGACACGCCGTATCCGGCCCTGGGTGATACGAGAGGACTCGAGGGACACCTGCACATATGTAACATGATTTACCAACCCTCATCTTGGTGTATTAACTTGTTTTTGTATTCGAATTTCGACATTTCCCTTTTGCTCTGATACGCACTTCAGTTTTAAATTTCTGAGATTGATTCCCAGTTTAACCCATTTTAATTGATGTTTAATCTCCACATAATGATTCCTACATGTGTAATAGGACTTGCTAGATTGGTTTTACGCATTAGTCGAGGCTTTGCACTATAGAATAGGATTTTGAATGGGTTGGGGGTGTCCAATAGGACTGGACTGAACACACACAGTCCAGGAGTATACTGTTCTGATTTCAAATTCCTTTTCAACTGAGAATTATGATCCAATTACCTACTTAATCAATCACCTGTTGTTACTTACTTAAATGTAAATTTATATTTGAGTTTAGTTGTTTTGAAAGATTGGTTTTCATGATTTGTATGGGGTTCAATTTCAGTGTTGGTTTCAAAATAAAATCCTGATTTTCCATTGCTATTTGTAAACTGTTTTTAAATGATCTTTTAAACCACTAAATTGATTCCTACATATGTATTATATATTGCTAGTTTGGTTTCTCATGTTTGATTTGATGTTTTACTTGGTTTGATTCGAATTTGGTTGGGGTTGGGTTGAAGTGGTATTACAAATTCGAGAGGCTGTTTGAAATAGAAATTGATGTTCTCCTAATGTCAACTGTCACACATTGTTTCTGTTATTGCACAGTCTGATTTGAGTATTGGGTTTTGGGGTTTTGAATTGCTAACTAATGATAAATTGCTAGTGTTTAAACCTGTATTGTGTGGGTTCATATAGTGTCTGTTAGTGAAATATAGTCGGGTTCCAAATATGGGTGTATACAAGTGGCATAGGACTGATTTGGAGAATGCATAGTGAGTGTCTTAGTTTTAGAGTGTCTATGAAGTTCTGATTTGAGTTCCAGGAAGAGGAAGGGTGACAGGGACTTGTTAGCAGTAAGAGTGGATTGTGGTAGACAGTAGATAAGAGCCTTGGACAGCAAGTGTGTGTTTGTGTGATATATATGTTGATATATGAGGGTGTCTTGTGTATCCAGAACTTGGGAATAGATGAGGGTATCAGAGGTTGTATCTGATATTCGAGTTAGGATGCTTCTTGTATCCTTAGAGTTAGGGTCTTGGTTGGGTCAGCATCATGAGTTGAGTCGATTTGAGTGTCTATGAGTCAGTGCTTTAGGTTAGTGTTTTGAGTGAATGAGAGGGGACACCAGTAGAAAAGGCATAGCAGTGAGTGTGAGAGGGATCAAGAGTCCTTAAGATCAGTGATGAGTTCACTACACAGCTAGTATAGGCCCTTGCTAAGTTTGCAGACCCTTCCTTAATCTGTGCTCTGTTCACAGTTGGCTAAGGTATGATGGGAGAACTGGGTTAGTGTTCAGATGGTTAGAGTTCAGTTGCAGGCCCTGGGCAGTGCCATGGACTACTGCAGTGACATTTGGGCCACTTGACATTGCCTGCTCTGTCGAGCAGTGCAAGTGGCATGCCAAGTCCAGGTAGGAGCAGTGAGCATTGGCTATTGGCCCTTGTGCTAGAGTAATGTGAGGTGCAGTACAGTAGGAGTAGAGGAAGCCAGTAGGTAATTTGAGAGTTGGCTCAGTGGTAGAGACTTAGGCTTGGGGGTTTGATAATGCTAAAGGATTATATAGTATAATGTGATCTAGGATATGAGGGTAAGGTAGCATAGGTTAAATGGGATGTTGAAGTTATGTATTGTGTTATACCATACCTATACACTTTGATGCTATGGCATCCCCTCTATCTCTATAAATATATATAACTTGTATGGAGTTAGTCGTGTAGCATAGTGGATGTGTGTGAATGCTAGCCTAGGCTTGGTTAGGCCTAGTGAGACTTGACTGGACTAGGATTGACCTAGTTTGACCTAGACAGTTGACCAGGGTTGACTTAGAGTTGACTTTGACCTAGATTGACCTAGAAGTCATGTAGATTGTATCATAAACATCATTTACCTTGTTTTAAACACATTATAACCTGTACTGTTCTATTTAGGACATTGTGACTCCGGTGCAGACATCTGACATTACACTACTCTTTTCAGAGTATCAGGCGAGTACATTCTCTGATAGTTCTCTCATTTATTTGCCAGTTACTGTATTTCAGTTCTATTTAGTTTTATGTGATTCTCTGATACCACACGTATGGATATTCTGGATTCATGTATGCGACACACTCACCATATTATCTGGCCTCTATTACTGGAATCACTGGAATCATTCCGGAATCTATTTCTGGAATCATCATATTTTGGCTGGACTCATCTCGATTCTCGTGTCGAATTCTGGATTCATTTGTTTACGGGGCGGGGAAATATTGAGTAAGACATGTAGACATACCCCAAATCTGGAATCTCCAACTGGAATCTACTGGAAGCATAGCCATCTCTCGCCTGATCAGTGAGAGGTGTGCCTGATTACCCACGGCCGTTTATATGTCAATCTCGGTATTTTAAAACACACTATTAGATTAGCTGGACTCACTTAGATTCTTGATCACTACCTAGAATCATCTGGTACTGGGTTCATCTTGTATTAGATTTATCCCGTACTGGATTTATAGCAGTTTACACTTGTTTTATATTTACTGCCTGGACTCATTATGATTACTTTAGTTCAGCTAGATTTATTTTACAGTCTTCATTGCCATCATTCTTCTCTTGTTTAGTTACTTTACTTTCTTTGTATCTTACTATTTCTCTATACCATCACCTGTATAAAAACTGCCATATTCATCAATAAAACTGTCTATAACTGCTTTATAGTTCCCTGTCTTTTACTTGAGTTTTCTTGATGAGTTGTACTCGTTCCTGTCCTGACTGGACCTGTTGAAAATTTTACAGATGATTGCCCTGAGGACACATGCCCTACATGTTACAGACCAGGAGATGGCTTAGCTACCTATGGCCCCGACACTCAGGAGTGATCGGGAGTTTAGTTAGTCTGTCTTGTTTTAGTTTTCCTGTTTAGATCTGGAGTTGTATATAGAGATTTGAGACTTGAGATGTATTTGAGTTTGTTGTTATTTTTATTAGTAGTTTTGTTGTCTTCAATTTCTTAGTTATATTCGGTGTTATCTTATCGTGCTTAGACTGTGATTGAGTTACACCATATCTTATACTTGTCCTCCGTTCGGAGTTGATCATGATGAGTGCACTATATACTACATGAGTTGATGGTTAGTTAGAGACTTAGAACCGCGTTCTACCGCCGACACTGCGGCGTAGGCTGGGCGCTGTTACGTACTCGTACCCTCACAGTGGTTGCGGGTCGTGACATTGTCCATGACCATGCAACTATATGCAACTTATCTATGAAGAAACATATAATACATGATAAGGAAAACTAAGTAATAACCCATCATTTTTATTCGTATTGCCATCTTGCCTTGAGCCAACGCTCACATTATCATCTGCCCAATCTAGGGTCTTAGAAAAATCTACATTTTACATCGGCACAGGATAATAGAATGCGATTACCTAAGCCTCTTTTCACATCTTTGATACCATACATCTTTCCAACCAAACTCAATATACTCACCGACCAATTCCTGGGACTTAGCATCTGTTTAGCATACATTCATTTGAATGCAATTCAAGCATACTCACTGTCCAGTTCTTGGGTCTTAACACATGTTTCACCATCTATTCATCGAGCCAAAGTTCGATATACTCACCGTCCAAGTATTTGGGACTTTGCTTCACCTGTCATGTATTTCATCGCAACATCGTATAAGTATACAATTCATCTAGCAACAACAGTTTATATTCAGGTGATTATTTATCTTTCATTATCTTTCCAAATTCCATGCAAGGTGTTATTGAGCAACTCAGTAAGAAACATAGCATACTATCCTGTATTTTAAGCGTGAAGCTAAAGGATCTTCGAAGAGTTCAACACTACTCACATTTATAGGACGATTTCCGCCACGATCGCATAGCCTTCCAAGCGATCCTTCGCATATCCCAAGTCCAACAAGGCTTCATCGAACCAACCATCCATCATAAGACATCTTGCGGGTCAGGGCACTACAATATATACCACTCAGAAAAATTTTCGTCCTCAAAACTTAAAACAAAACTCATCCCCAAAACTTCAACCGATTTTTCTGAACTTCTCAATGATCAACTTGCACTATTTAATATTTCTCCGGAATCTCTCGATTGATTTCAAGTAATGCTCCATCTCGATATAGCATCCCAATTGATTCAAAGTAGTTTACCATCTTTGATCTTTTCTTCGACACTCGTGCAAAACTTAACACTTAAAAATCCTCCCCGTGGCTTCGTTTGAATTCAGCATACCACTTAGTTGGAATCATACACATATTTTAGGCGTCCCCGAAATACATGCACTTCAGCCAAGTTCAGTGATAGAGGAAACGAACGAGCTTACGGTGTAACTTCTTTTTTCAAACATCAGTAATTCTTTTTGAGCATCTCGTATAATCCTACTTGTTTATTCAATATGCCTACCAACTAATAACACATTTGATGTTACAAATTCCAACTCGAGAAATTTTCCACAATTGATCCAAAATTTTCCAAAGTATTCCTTTCAAGTTCATTGTCTTTCATGCCACCAAGTTGATAAATCCTATTGCCACATTTCATTTCGATACCCCGATTCTCATTGATTCAAATCTTGTACACGTCATCGTTCGCATCCATACACTTTGTTTGCAACTCGTAAATTTTTTCGATCATGATTCACCCATCAAATTGTACCATCATCCCACTCTAGTAACATTTCTCGATGTACTCAAACCTTTTCTCATATTGATCAAGACAAGTTATTATCCTCTCGCATAAGCAACTCTCATATTCCAGCAACACTAATCCCGAGGGTCCTTCCTATTCACATTCTCTCTCGTCGATCTCGGCTAAATGCACTATCCAATTCCGTCGTTACACTTATTCTCAATTCTGATCCGATCAATAAAATTATTCCAACTGTCTCAAGGCACTACCATCAATTTACGCAGCTCAATATTAATCAACCAAATCCAACCAGTTCTAGCAATTTCCAGCATTCCAACAAAGGCAGCCAAATTTCGAAACCAATTTGATCCGTCATCCCATCCAACATTATAACACTGAATTTCCCAATCTCCATTCCATTCCGAAGTTTACCTTCCGACACATCTTACTCATTCCGATTATACTCACGCAACATCAATAGGGACATCCTACGATTTTTCAACAGTCAACTTAGCATTCAGTCAAGTCTCTACGGTCAGCTAATCTAAGCTAAAACAGACATTCAGCTAACTCATATGAGATGGACATCTATCAGGGACATACTTATCTCTAATCTTAGAGGCAACCAATTCTTATCATAAGGACAATTCTATGGTCTGACCAACTTAGAGACATGGGACACCACCCCAATCTTATGAACTTATTTCCAACACGGACAACTGAAAAGACATAGCCAACCAATCTGAAATTAAGCAACCAACCGACATTCTAGGCAATCAACCGACATTCTAGGCAACCAACCAACATTCTAGGGTCAAGTCTTTCTACCCGTACTCATACTCGGGCCATACCCAACGAAATCTCATTCTAGACTTACCGGCAACCGACAAAATCTATCCGACAATTCTATCCAACAATTCTTATGGGTCACTCCCAAAGCTATCATATAAAACTCCTCAATCGAATATCCAAACTTTTAATTTCTACTTGCATAGACATAGCATCTACTCGATCCAACTTGCATCCTTATATCGTACTCAAATTGTCTATTCAATTGTGTCAACTATTCTGAGTCATAATCCAACATTGTTACCTCAATAGTTTATCACTTACGATCTCTTTCCTACGGTCTCTTCGCGACATATTTATTTCCCACATTTTAGATCATCGATACGGTCTGTACTCTCTTAACCAAAAAATAAGGCAACTACATAATCGTATTTCTTCCGAAAGTATCCTTTATAAATTTTCACTAGCACCCAACGCGGTCATCTCTTAGCAATTCACGTTAACCATCAATATTCGTTTTGTATCATCTCCTTGTGATTCCATAAGAAGATTTACTATTCATGCACCGATCCAATCTCTATGGCACCAGTCATCTAGCATTCGTATATCGGTCATCTTAGTGGATATAACATAACTCATTAGCTAAGTAATAATCCAACAATTCTATATTTTACCAAACTTGTTATTCATGCGACAACATCATCTACCGACAGGGTCTATTACATATCGCTGCACCTCGATACTTGTTTGTATTCCAGCCATTCGACTCTTATAAGGAACATCTACCCTTTTATGCATCAAGGGACAAGTACCCATTCTCTGTGCCTCAAAATAGTCAAGGGTCATAACTTGTTAATTCAGAACACATCAAATTCTCTCAAGCATAACTGTACAACGTGCTAAGATCATCTATTCCTCAAGCCTATTTTCAAATTTTTCGGCCGTTGATGCAACTTTCTGCATCTTCTAAATCATTCACAACATTCCGATAAGCGCCTAACATCACCATCAATTCTGTCGATATCCAACATGGAATTTCATCTACTCAATTCCAACATCGTTCAATATTCGGTCCATAGTTGTTCTCGCAAAATCTTTCGATAGCAACACCATACCATCCTTACTAAGCCTATAATCCTTTTACCCAACATAATGCTAACCGTCAAGGTCTAGTGATGGTTCATCCGAACACATCAAAATCTCACAACAATTTATCCGGTCATAATCATCAAGGGACACGTCTAGCCATCATGTATCAATCGTAATCTCAGCTACGATTCGATACTACCTAATACCTTATATGTAAAGCAATCACTAAATTATGAACACATCAAGGGTCAAGGGACATCTTATCATGACGAGGGTATATGTAATATACCACTCAGAGCTCAAGCCATTCCCGATACAATATTCCCTCGCATCAAACCAATGTCCAATATGGACTATCCATCCTGCAGTGGTTATGCTGACCACCAATATTGACTCAAGATTATGTCGATTTCCATTCACTGAAATCCATGCACATTCTGTTCCAACATACCATGCCATCACCCATGGTCGATTGCTGCATAACAATCGACTTCAATGAATCCTCCACATAAGACATCCAGCATACATCACAAACTTATTATCGCATCGGATCATTGTTATTCATTTTTGGTATCTTTTAGAAATTCAACAAAGCACACATACCACAGCCCACATATTTAGACTTATTGTATGGAACACCTAGTGAGCGGTTAGAAGAATTAATGGACTTTCAGTCAAGGGACCAACTTAGAATAGTTTGGAAGCAATACGGAATAATCGCAGAAGCACTATGAGTCATCATAGAGGCTACTTTGATTTCATCGCGGATGCAATTTTGAGTATTCGCGGAAGCAACTTTGATTCACTGTGTCACCCCCAGTTTTCAAGAACAAGGGTATTTTTGTTATTTTTTATTTTGGAATATTTTTGAAATTTATTTTATTATTTATGATATTGTTTTGGGGTTATTTGAGTCGGGTTCGAATTTCAACTCAATCCGACTTGTATCGGAGACCCGGGGTAGCTTTGACTCTAGTAGGACCCACTCATTAGTTAGGCATGGCCCACATGACAATATTTTAGTTAGTATGTTAGACTAATTATTTATGACTAGGTTTTGTTAATTAGAGATTTAAAACTAGACTAATTTAGCCTCAACCTAAAATCTATTTTAATTAAATCAATTAGAGATAGATGGAGGGCATTTTAGACATTAGCTAATAGGGACAAAACCCCCGATGGGCCGGCCACAATAGGGATAGGGGGTGAGTCACTTCAATTCATTTCTATCCACAAATTTCTCTCTCCTTTGTTCTTTCCAAAATTTGAGAGGAACCTCCATTGATTTCATCTCCAAATCAATCCTTTCTTCAACCAAATCTTCTTCATTTCTTCTCTACTCCATGGAAAGAGGGTGCTAGCCAAGTTTGGGAGGATTTGGCTTTGGTTCGTGTCCATTTGGATGTCTCTACGTGTCGGTGTCGTATCGGAGAGAGTTTCCTTAGATTCGATCAACCGGGAGGTATAATCTCTTCTCTATTTCATCCCTACATGCATTTAGGATTCATTTGAACCCATAGGAATGATCCCCATGATTGTATCTCCATTTGTGTCCATTTCGTGTCCATTTGGAGCTATTAGGAGTGTCCTACTTGTGTTTGTGTCCATGTGGAAAACCCCCAATATTGGACACTTGTGTTTAAATAATTTAATACATGTTTTAATATTAGATTTTTATATGTTAGAGATGTATTTTTGCTTGTCATTACATTTTTCTCCATGTTTCATAATATATATACAAGTATTTTTATTATTGATTGTATATATATATATATATATATATATATATATATATATATATATATATATATATATATATATATATAAGAGATTGATAAGCAATAAGCAAAAGCAGCGATAAACAGTGAAAAGCAGCAGCTAATAAGCAGCAGCAGCTTGCGGCAGCAGCAGCAGCAGAAAGCAGCAGCAGTTTTTAAAAGCAGCAGTAACAGCTTTTGGAAGCAGCAGCATAAGCAGTGAGCATAAGCAGTAGCATAAGCAGTGCAACAAGCAGCAGCTTTTCAGCAGCAGTTTATTGACAGCTTATTAAGCTTTTAAGCCTTTAGTTTTAATCTGTTTAATCCCCAGTTTCCTTTAGAATTTAGCCCCCTTCTATTTAGCCATCCCTATATATTAGTTAGCCCTTATTAGATAGAGTTTGCTACCAAGTTGTTAGGTATTTGTTAGTTAGGACTTGTTGGTAGATGTTAGCTTATAAGTTAGGATACGAGATGATAGATTTGAGAGTTTTGGACCTAGTGGGGTGTGTTTAGTGAGTGTACTAGATAAGTTAGTATCCTAATAGAGCTAATATGGTCGGATAGTGTTAGGAGAGTGATATCTCAAGATACCATAGGGTGTCTCATAATAATTTAAGGTAATTTTGAGATAACTAACATGACCATAAGATGGACTAGATGTCTAGAAAACCCAGATTTTTTGGTAGGTAAACCTTATATAGGATAGTATCTAGCTACCCTAAGGAGCCTAGGCTAGTATCTTGAGGATTAGCAGGATTTTCTTTGTAATGGGCAAGGTATCGGGAATAACTTGTAAAGGGTAAATATTAGGATATTGGGTAATATAAGGTATTGTGTTTCTGATTGCTAGATGGGGTTAGAAATAGGTTGTCTTGGTAGGTAATGACTAGATGAGAGTAGTTTAGGCTAGTCTTCACCACATTGACCAAGAGTTGACTTTTTGACCAAAAGTCAACGCTCGACCTAGAATCGACCCAAAACCAAACCAGAGTTGACCAGTTGACTGAAAGTCAACTGTTAGTCAATATTTGACTAGTTTGACCTAGGATTGACCCAAGGTTGACTCAGTGTTGACCAGAGTTGACTTTTTGACCAAAGGTCAACTGTAAGTCAACCCTTGACCCAGATTTACCTATTTTGACTTGGATTGACTTCCTGTGACCTTGTTTGACCTTGGTTGTCCTAATGTGACCTTATTTGGCTCAGTATAACCTAGTTTAGCTTGGTACGACTTAGTTTGACCTAGTTTTGACTTAGACTTGCATATCATGACTAGATTAGCTTTCTTTCATTATTAAACCCTGTTGACTCATGGTATCTCATCTTTAGGTCTGTGATTACTCTGAGCATCTGTTCACCCTATCAGCTCAGGACCACAGGCGAGTACATTTACTGATAGTTTTCCTTGTCTTGTTATCTGCTATATCCGATTCAGTTGTAGTGTCTTACTCAATTTCCAGTCACGATAGTTTACGGACTAGTATATGTTGGATCATGACATGAGATGTTATTCCTGGACTTTCTTGGTATATTGGTACGCGATATTTCTTATTTCCTGTACTGTATAGACATCGATTTGGGAGTGGGCTGGCCCCCTGCTTTTGAATCCCGTGTCATGACGTGTCATGTCCAGATCAATTATACTATTCGGGGGTGGAGAATTATTAGGGGCTATGTGATCAAAACCTCATGTCACTATATTCATGTGCTTGCGTCACTCTCACCTC
Organism: Iris pallida; assembly: GCA_029216955.1. Taxonomy (NCBI): domain Eukaryota; kingdom Viridiplantae; phylum Streptophyta; class Magnoliopsida; order Asparagales; family Iridaceae; genus Iris; species Iris pallida. The sequence goes on along the minus strand of JANAVB010039432.1, from coordinate 507,239 downwards.
ACGTAGGGTGTAGCGAGATCTATTCATGTGCTCGTTATCTAGGTTGGTCGGCATGACCCTTTCCAGATTTTTATGTGATTGTCGGGCCAAGTGGATAGCCTGTCCTGTAACATTTTTCAAGTCGATCACATAACGCTCTAATAATTCAAGTCACATTTTTATATTTATTTATCATAGGAGGCTAAGTTCTGTTCGGGAGAAGGGTTACAACCCCGGTCCTTGTTTGGTTTAAGGGTTGTAACTCAAGTTCCGAATAGTTCCCAAGTCATCTTATATATATATATATATATATATATATATATATATATATATTGTCGTCCTATTCAGTACTCACATCTTGATATATATTTCCTTTTGATTTTGTCTCGTATTTCACATATTCTACATGCTCTTATGCTATACTTTGATTGGAGGCTGGGTTCTGTTCGGAAGAAGGGTTACAACCCCGGTCCTTATTTGGTTTACGGGTTGTAGCTCAGCTTTCGAATGGCTCCCAAGTCATCCCATATTTTTGTCTGTATTTCATTATACTGTCTCTTATAAAATTTGTCAATTTATATGGAACTGCTGTTAGTGTTTGTACTTGCTCATTTTCCTGACAGGATACCGTTGAGATATTACAGATGTTTCTGAGGCAGGCTGCTCGACCCACTATGGGGTCGAGGCAGATGGTGTAGCTCCCCTTCCCGAATTTTTTTTTGAAATATTTTTATGATTATTTATTTGATTTAAATGGTAATTTTTAGAATTTTATAAATAATTGTTTAGTTAATTATTACGGTAGACGACTTTAGCCATGGTTAAGTTTTAAAGTACTAGACGACTAGGAATCATGGCACAGATAGTGCAGTGGCGTGCCTTGACTAGTGTATTAGCCATGCCAAGGAAGACTCAGCCATAAGTGTGTCCTAATTAGAAAAACCAGGCCAAGTTGCGACTTAACCCCCACCGATGAATTATTTATTTATTAATTAGATATATTGATTTTAGATGACCCGATTGTACCAACTTAGCTCGAACTGGGCCCGAACCGAATCCAAGCCTTTGTAGGTATGTAGTGAGACCAAAGACGATCATGTAGGCATATTTATGTGTGAACAAATAATTTCTAAATTATTTTGGGTATTGATGTACATTTTAATTATTTGGATATTTGTACAAATGTTGGCATTTTATTATTAAATATTGTTTTACACTATTTATACAATTTTCTGGACCCGAATAAAGGTGAATAGTATGGATTCACCAAACCACCATTTAATTATTTTATTATTTTTTGGTGATTAAATAATTATATTTATTACTATTAGATATTATTAATATTGATTATCTTTAAAATATTTTATTGTCTGTATGAAATTTGTGGTATATATATATATGTATAAATATCAGGATATATATATTGATTATATGTATAAAATATTTCTGTCAAGGAGTTGACGTCGCTGTCAGAGGCGTTTCCTCACACTTTTGTGCTGAAATTCTCCTCGGGATGTCCGCCAGAGTTCAGGAAGCGATCGCAAAATGGAATCTATTGTCTGACTATCGAGTGGCTCCCCTCGATCCCAGACACATACTCCTTCACCTATCATCGGACAGCGATCACAAGACAGTGTGGTCCAAGGGCACTTACAGGATTGATTCACACCAAATGAAGATAATCAAGTGGTCACCAGGGTTCAACACCAAAAAAGACTCAGCCACGGTTGTCGCATGGGTCACCCTCCCTAACCTGTCTCTCATTTGCTTTGTCCCAGCAGCGCTTAGGCGCATTGCCAACTCATTCGGGACGTACGTGGCTACGGCGCCGGAGACCAGCAACCTCTCTAAAGCCCATTACGCCAAAATTTGTGTCGAACTCGACCTCTCATCAGAACCACCCAACTTCGTAACCATTGAACTAGGCAACCACACCCAACAAATCCTCTACGACAACCATATATTGTTCTGCAACCACTGCCATTTAAGAGGCCACCTACCGAAGTACTGCCACCGCCTCCACCCGGAGCTCAAAAAGAAGTCTTCCAAGAAAGACAAAGATCCCCCAGTAGGAAGGGCCCCCATGTCCCCCATTCTCCCCCTTCCGAACTCCCACATTCGATTCGAGTCTAGCCCCGGCGAGCTAGCCCCCAGCGCACCACCGAGCAGAGCCCTCATCCCTTTCATTCCCCAACAAATAGAAACCTCTAATCAATTCGCTATTCTCGACTCGAAGGAACCGGATCCGAGTAGCCCTCCAGTAGGCACTAGCCCTTCCAAGCTATCACCCCCCCAATCTCCCACTTCCTCGCTCGAGAAGAAAGCTACCGATCCAGGCAGCGACGTCCAATCGCACCCCTCCGCTGGCCAGGTGGCAGACTCACAGGCCTCCCCTCCTAACAAGGCGGTTGATCAATCCCACAGAGCGAACCCAGTGGAAGAAGCCCTTTCAATCCTTGGTCCCGACCAAGCAAGGAGAGGAATGCAAGTCATAGCCGCCAGATTCCCCCTCCAGCAAGTGTTATCTGAGAGCGCGATCGACTCCCTGACCATTCCTCCTGAGGACCCCGCTGTGGATTCAGCAGAAGATCTGATAAACTCCTCATCCGGATCGAGCGAGCACCTCAACCACAAGTCCCCCGCAGCATCGAAAGCAGAGGCATCACAACCCCAACGGAGAAAATCAGGCAACGACAAATCCATCACCATCCTAACCAGATCCAGCGCAAGGCGGAACAACAACCCCCCCCAAATCCCACAAATGCTTAACATCCTTTCTTGGAATGTTAGAGGCCTGGCGAACAAACCAATAATAAGGAGAATTTCCAGTCTTCGGAAAATTCACAAGATTGACATCTTCATCATCATCTAACCCAAAATCCCCGCCAAGAGACTCAAATCTATCCAGATGACCCTGGGCCTTCCCACGGCTATCGCCGAAAGGCACGATATTTGGATCCTTGCCTCGAAGGAGGTCAAACTCGACACCATCCAGGACTCCCAACAGGCCCTCTCTTGCTGGGTCACCCACCCCACCCTCACGGAGCGGGTCATCCTTTCTGCGGTGCACGGCAGCTGTGTCATTGCAGAACGCAAACTCCTTTGGAACGATCTCCTCGACACCTACCTCCACAACACCAATACCCCATGGCTATGTATTGGAGATTTCAATGCCATTACCTGCAGAGAAGAAAAGATCAGTGGCCGCCCCACTCCCCTGTCAGCCATGCAAGACTTCAACGACTTCATATTCAACGCCCATCTCACTCATCTCCAGTTCAAAGGCAGCGAATTCACCTGGTGTAATATGCAAGACGGCGATCGCCGCCAATACTCCCGCCTGGACAGAGCCCCCACAAATGCGAGATGGCATGACTTGAGGACTAGCACCACCCTGTCCTACCTTAACTCCACAGAATCTGATCATGCCCCGATCCTGGTGGAGATCAAAATCAACACCGAACCATCCAAAAAGAACTTCCAATTCCTAAACTTTTGGGCCGACCACCCCCAGTTCCTGAGCATTGTTACAGAAGCATAGAGCAGCCAGGATTCCCCCAATCCTCTGACTCGGGTCAGCAACAAGCTCAAAGCTACCAGGAAAGCCCTTTCCAAGTGGAGCAAACAGGCCTTTGGCGACATCTTCCAAGCGATCCGGGTCGCTGAAGACGACGTCACTCGAGCAGAAGCTTTATTTATTACTGACCGATCCTCGGAGGCCAGGAGGGCTCTGAATCTGACTAAGGCCATGCTCAAATTCAGAATCAAAGTTGAGACCGATTTTTGGAAGCAGAAAGCCAGACTGAAATGGGACAGCGACGGGGACAAAAACTCCAAATATTTTCACACCTGCGTCAATGGCAAAAGAAACAAACTGGCGATTCATCATATTACGGACGAGATAGGCATCATCAGAACAGATCACAAGGGAATCCAAGCAGCGGCCGCGGATTACTACGCCAAATTATTCTCCAAGGAGACGGTCCACAAAGACACATCATTCCTCGAACAAATCCCCACTATTATCAAAGATTCCGACAATGCCCTGTTGGAACGCCCCCTGACCGACCTAGAGGTAAAGGATGCAGTGTGGGCATTGAACGAACATAGCGCCCCCGGTCCTGACGGCTTCACCGGTGTTTTCTTTCGCACCTGCTGGGAGATTATCAAACGGGATATCATCGATGCGGCCGCAGCCTTCATGGAAGTTACTCCTTACCCCAAAGCGATATCCAGCGCCAACCTTATCCTCATCCCCAAAAAAGACAACCCCAATACCTTCCGGGATTTCAGACCCATTAGTCTATGTACCTTTACCAACAAAATCATATCCAAGATCATCGCCACTAGAATGACTGACACCCTCCCCAAAATCATTTCGGAGGAGCAAAGTGGGTTCGTTCGTGGTAGGAACATCCAGGAATACTGGCCCAAGAACTCATCACCTGCATGAAACTTCCTGTTAGAGGGGGCAACATTGCCATCAAAATTGACATGGAAAAAGCTTACGATAGACTCGACTGGCAGTTCATGATTTGGGTGTTCAGAGCTTTCGAATTTTTCGAGAAATGGACCAACATCGTTTGGAGGGCAGTCAGCAACTCTTGGTTCTCCACTGTCATCAACGGCCAAGCTGATGGCTTTTTCAAGTCCAGCCGCGGCGTCAGACAAGGCGATCCTCTATCATCTATGATCTTCATCATTGCGGCCGACGCCCTGAGCAGAAATCTCAACAACATGGCCAACACTCCCAACTTTCAGCATTATCACACATCCAGCGGATGCCCTACCATCATCCATCTAGCCTTTGCAGATGACTTACTCATCTTCTCATCTGGGGATGTCGGATCGATGGAGGTGGTTCATAATACCCTGGAGCGGTACTCCAGATGCTCAGGACAGAAAATCAACCAATCCAAGAGCATCATTTACGCCCACCACAGCATCACTACCGAGATCGCAACAAGATTAACCAACCTAACTTCCTTCTCGGTGGACCACCCTCCTTTCAACTACCTCGGCTGCCCCCTAGTGTACGGGAAATCCAACGCCAGTATCTTCGAGAACCTGATCACCAAGATCAGGAATAAGATTAAAGGATGGCACAACGCCACCCTATCCCCGGGAGGCAAAATTATCCTCATCAAACATGTGCTCAACTCCGTCTCCATCCACACCTTAGCAGCTTGCTCCCTGACCAAGAAGGTCATCGCGTCGATCGAGCAGATCTTTTGCAACTTCTTCTGGGGGTACAACAAAGGTCAAGACAAGCATCACTGGGCCAGCTGGGAGGCCATGGCCACCCCGATCGAGCATGGAGGGCTTGGATTCACTAAACACAATTACACCATTAATGCCTTCTCCATGAGGCTGTGGTAGAAATTACGCACGGGCGATAATCTGTGGACCAGGTTTATGAAGGCCAGATACTTCAAATATATCCACCCAACGTTGGCCAGAGCTAACAGTAGATCCTCAGCGACTTGGCGCCGTATTTTATGAGGGCACGATTTGGCAGAGCCAGCGATAAGACTTTAGCTGGGCGATGGCGACGCCAACCCTTTTCTGGAGAGATGGATCGGTGCTAGTCTTATCCCGAACATTTCCGACACCCCCAGCAACAGCAGAATCAAAGACCTGTGGAATCACTCCAATAACGAATGGAATTGGAACCGTTCGCGATTGGTCCGACAATGAGACGGTGGACAGCATTCGTCAGCACGGTCTTAACATTGGAAACGATGCGGACAAGCTGAGATGGTCATTGGAAGTTTCTGGAGCATTCTCAGTGCGATCGGCGAGAATTGCCATCCAAAGGAACGATCAGATCAACTTCATCGCTCGATTCTGGCATTCCTGCATCCCTATGAAATGGTCCGTCATCCTGTGGAGAGCTACGAGACATAAATTACCAACCGATGATATCCTTAACTCCATCGGGTTTAGCCTGGCGTCCGCCTGCGACTGCTGCGTCGACCGCCAGACGGAGACTATTGACCACATCTTCCGGGAGGGGAGCCTTTCCGACCAAATCTGGAGAATCCTCAACCGCAACTTCAGCATCAACCCAGGCGTCGGGTGCTTTAACGATCTTCTGGCCATTTGGGGTGCAGCGTCTCACGGCCACCAGATCGTAGCAGCGGCCGCTACCTGGGCTATTTGGAAGAATCGCAACAAAGCCAGATACGAGGGCCATCAATACACCGCCAATCAGCTAACCCGAGAAATCTTCCGCCAATATCGCAAAAGGAGCTCCCTGTGCTCGCACTGTCCTCCTTCATTCTGGCACCCCTGCTTCTAATTGTTTTGTAGGGCTTAGTGGTCCCGCCCCCTGTCTTTTGGCGGTATACTTTTTGTTTTCGCTTTGTATACTCGTCAGGCTTCGGCATTTTGAGCCTTTTCAATAAAAAGGAGGGGGTTTCTCTAAAAAAAAATTTATTATATGGACAAGTAAATATATTTATAATATATTAATATATATACATATATATATATGTTATGTATATATGTATATGTGTGTATGTGTAGGTATATATAAATAAATATATTGTATATGTGTATATGTGTATTTTAAAAAAAATATATTATACATATATGTATATGTGTATATATATATATGTATATATATACCTAAATAAAAAAAATAAAAAAATATATATATATACCTAAATTTGTATTGATGGAAATATATGTATATAAGTCATTATATATGAAAACATACATTTATATATACATATATGTATTTATATTTATATCCATATAATGCAGCACGCCCCCACAGCCCAGCTGAGTCCCCAGGCCCGAGCAAACTGACCCACAACCGAAAACCCCCCAGCCCGAGCAGTGTTCCCTCCCCCGTCAGTGTACTCGGATTTAACCGACAGTGTATATATATATGCGCGAGATAGAGGAAGCGGACTTCGTGAAAACCCTAAACTCTTCACACAGCAACCACCCTCGACCCCCAGTCGGCCGCGCGCCACTGCAGCGCCGCCCTGGGCCACCGTCGACCAACCATGCGCCACCGGGAAACGCGCACGGACAGCAAGCAAAACAGGGGATACCCTGTTTCAAGTACAGCAGGTACCCCTCTTCTCCATCTTATTTCTTCCTGCGTGATCGATCGTTTCGTGATCCAAAAGTGTCGGAGCGAAGTCCAGTTGACCCCCTTCATAACCCTGCAATTAGATCGAATTGGTTTTCTCTGGATTATTCGAGAAACTCTTCGAAATATCAGGAAAAATTATATAATCGAAAGATCAAAACATGTTTTCGAAACCCGATTTGGAAGGCGTGTAATCGTTGATCCCTCGACTATTTCAAAATTGTGTTTCAACAGAGACATAGAAGACCTATAGGAGATGGAAACCACATCATTAGTTTTAATTCTAGTGGTTTCTACATGAAGGTAAATTGGATTGAAAATCAGAAAAATCCATATTAAAACTGTTTCAAAAACTAGAAAACTCATCCACACGACGTGCGTCCCGCCAATCCAGGCAACGTGGTCACGAACCGAAAGCATCGAAAGGTGCGTAACAGCTTCGTGGACATGTGGACTTTGACGGAATTCAAATTGGTCGCGTGTGCGCGACGAATTTGATACGTACCCGTCGAAATTCACCGTATCGGCCTCTGTGCAAATTTCTCAATTACTTTGTGCACGCACGTCAGATCGAGACGAAACTTATGCCAAAATGACCGTATTATTTTTTTGGTCCTATATGCCAAGTTTGGTCCGATTCTGAGACAGTTGATTGGATCGCCGTTTTGCGGTCCCAACCGTCCGACTCAACGGACGATTTTGTGCACGGTCCACCGGAATCCAAAATTGGACATACCGTTGGGTTCGTATCGTCAAAATGAATCCGTAGACATGTAGTTTGACGAATTTAGAGACCATTGACTCTGGCACGATTTTTGGTACAAAGCGGATCCAACGGCGGATATCGTTTTTGTCCAAAATTACCGTTTTACCCCTGGGTCCAGAATTGGACTTAAGGACAGGCAATCCTAGCTAATTTGACTATTCTGAGAATGTTGGCAATGTCTGTTTCAGCTTCTGGAGGCAGGTATGAGACTTGGACTTTTCTGACTTGTTGATTGGCGATATTTTGTTGGTTCTCCGTGCAACCCTCAGGCAAGTATACATTGCCGAACATATACAGTATTTACATTGTTTCTTCTTTATTTATTGTGTTTCTTTTCATATTGTCACATGATTCCATAGTGTGATTGATTTGCCTTGATCATTTTATTTATTCTAGAATACGTGCACGTATAGGAGATTCGATATTGCTTGATTTGTATTACCTTATCTCGTGATTGAGTTGTCAGTTTCTATATCCTGTTCTTGACTTGACTATTCTTGAATGGGAGTATCTTACATTGTACTACAGTTAAGATATACTATAGATTGGGAGTATCTTATATTGTACTACGGCCTATAGCCGATTCTTATCTTGATATTTCTTGATTGACTTGACTTGAGACATACTATAGATCGGGAGTATCTTACATTGTACTACGACCTATAGCATATATATATTGATTGATTGACTTGACTTGCGACACTATAAATTGGGAGTATCTTGCATTGTACTACGATTTATAGGAGTCTACTTGACCTTGTATCCTTTAGGAGAGGAGATCGATACTAGAATTGGCTAATCTCGACTGAGAGTATCCTGCTTTGTGCGTCAATTGAAACACTATAAATTGGGAGTATCTTGCATTGTACTACAAGCTATAGGATTTCTGATTGATAGTTAGCCAAGTCTAGTATTATATTTCTACACGACTCGTCGTCCTTAGATGTTCTCCTTGCAGTGTTCTTACCCTTCTTACATGTTATTTACTGTCATATTAGTAGGCATATTTTATGTATCTTGCTAGTCCTCTGAGGACCTGATGATCTCTTCAGGTAACTGATTGCACGGAGTTAGTTAGCTGAGCATGTGGTAGTTGACTTCATCTGCATGATTAAGGTATTTTGTTAGTATTATCGATTTACTATCTTTCTCGTGCTTTCATGATATATCCTGCTTATCAGCGTAGCTTTATAGACTCATATTATTCTTGGAGTCTAATCGAACATATATGCTAGTAGGCTGCAGACCACGACCCATACTTGTTCATTCTTATTTTATATGATTCCTGTGGATTGAGATATAGTTTAGATTAGACATGATACCCTACTCTGGACAGCTTATACGTATTCGAGTCGAGCTGGAGTCTGCTCGATACGTAGTTGGCTTGTTCACGCACTTGCATCCCGAAAAGTGGGTGCGGGTCGTGACAGATGGAGACTTAGGCCAGAACTGTGGCCTGTTAGTTGAGCTACTAGACTTTGCATACCCAGAGTAGTATAGCTTAGTTAGGCTTGCCTGAACTGTGATCCAGCTTTTATTTTAGACTGTAGTAGCTTATATTTATATTTTGTGACTCTGTGATGTTGTTTGTTTCTCTCTAGCTGTGTTAGATGTTGAACTCATTTCCTGTTTTCACATCTATCATATTTTCTTTCCGTGCTAACTACCTTAGTTTTATCTTGTGATTGAGACTGTATTTGCTATGTCACCTCTATTCGGAGTGTATATACTGTACAGGTACCTTTTTACTGTTTAGTATAGTTTTTGTTGACGACCTATACAGCGTTCTACCGCCGATTCTGTGACGTAGGCTGGACGTAACCACGTACTCGTGCCCCTAACCAGGGTGCGGGTCGTGACACGTTTTTGTAGTGGCCCATGCAGGTCTGTGTCACAATTAGTACGATCTCGTAATGGTGCTCGACTTAGAGTACTAATTACGAGCCTGCGATTAGGACATAGGATCTAGGATATGATAGGAGTTACTCAATCACATTTTAGGAAATTTTTGATATTTTGATTACCATGACAACTCTTCATGCATTTGAATTCAATTGTCCTTCCTTGATATTCTCTATCATGTGCCATATTGATCTCCTGGTTTCAATTCGTCTTCAGGATGACAGTGACTCGTTCTCAGGCAGCAGGACCTAGTGCAGTTCCAGAGAGATCCGATCCAGTAGGACCTCCACCTCCGGCTACGGGAGTAGCAGTCGAGAGAGCAGCAGCCTCAGTTCCTCCCCTTCAGGCGGAAGTAGCAGCGGCTGTTCCAGGAGGTCTTCCACCTCCAGCAGCGGGATCGTCCATAGTTATTCCTGAGACTCTTCCTCTGCAGCCTCCGCTACCGACTGATGCACAACAGATGATGGCCCTTCTACAGCAGATGTTGCAGACCCAGAGGGCCTAGGCCGAGGCACAGCACCGCCAGACAGAGGTGTTACAGCAGAGCATGGAGAACTCCCACCAGCTGGCGATGGCAGTAGTAGAGAGGGTTATACCGGGTATAGTTCAGGGTGCCCCAGTTTAGCAGCAGGGTCAGAGGAGGCCTGGCACATGCCTAGATTTCAGGAAGATGAACCCGAGGGACTTCAAGGGTACTGAGGGTATCCTGTATGCAGATGACTGGTTGGAGGATGTCCAGAGGAGCCTGGAGTTAGTAGAGGTTCCGAGGGGACTATGGGTCACAGCTTCGGTGAGTCAATTCTTCGACATCGCCTTGACGTGGTTTCGCACGGATCCTCGTACGTCAGTGAGAGGTTTGACATAGGAGAACTTCAGGCAGCTCTTCAAGGAGAAGTTCTACCCCGATGTGGCTCTGACAGCTCTGGAGGCCCAGTTCGTCGGATTGGTCCAGGGGAACTCGTCGGTGGACGAGTATGCAGCGGAGTTTTTCCGTCTGAGTAGGTTTGCACCAGATCTGATCCAGGATAAGGGGTATAAGGCCCGCAAGTTCCGGAGAGGCCTTATTCATGCGGTTCGCACTCGTACTTCCGGGCGACGCGATACGACCTTCGAACAGATATTGATGGTGGCGCAGATAGCGGAGGAGGACTTCGGTCTCAAGTCGAAGAGGGGCAGCGATGTTCTTGGTGCGAGCTCTAGTGCGGGGCTGGCGTAGCACCTTCACTTCCAGCAGAGGCAGATTCAGCAGCAGCGTTAGTTACTTATTCAGCAGGCACCAGCACGTGACCACCAGCACCAGGGACAGGGCCAGAGGCAGACTACTCAGTGCGGCTTTTGCGGGAAGCCGGGACACAGTCGAAAGACCTGTAGGAAGAGGTTGGACGTATGTCTATACTGTGGGGCGCCCGACCACCAGCTGAGGGATTGTCACGCTAGTGGAATCCGAAGAGGCCAGGACAGAGTGCAGCAGGCTAGAGGAGGCCAGCAGGTACATGCTTTCGCCATGACAGTTGAGGGCACTCAGGCAGTAGTAGGGCAGATTGCAAGTTCCAATCTTTCGATCTCATTTTCGCATTGCCTCCTTATAACTGTCTTGAAATTCAATTCCATCTATTCCTTGATCGTTTGATAAAAAATTTGTTCTTGTGATACGATTTTTTCTTCTGAGATAAGTTATATGGGCTAGGTCGCCTCGATTATGAGATTTTAGAATCCTCTAGGGTCATGCTAGCAGGCATAGTGAGGACATATAGTCGGATTATGGACGTATTTCTCGGGTGTGGAAATTTAATATTTTTGCTGTCAAGCATGCGATAATACAAAAATTTTAAATACCATGATTCTAGAGGTATGTACCTTAGCCGAGGACTCTGTGATTATCGTAGCCTTGCTCACTAGCATGACGGAGATTCTGAGTATCATAATTTTGGACAGACGCATACGGTCATCGAACTGCATGATTTTGAGATTTTGTTTGTGGGATGTTTGACCTATAAGGAGCACTACCACCTTAATTTTTGAGGATGAATTTTATAAGGTGGATAGACTTGTAGTACCCAGTTTCTAATTGAGAGTAATTTTAAATGTTATAATTTTAGTCATTTAATTATTGTCATTTAATTCATGCTTTCATTTTGGAGATTTTAATCATTTTAAAATTTTAAGCCATGACTTGTGATTTTGATGATTTGCTAGTAAAACCCTAAGGACAGTTTGACCTAGAGGCTAACCATGTGATTAGGATGTTTTCAGTGTCATTTCTGGTCCAAGGGTATTTTGGTCATTGGACCTCTTTGATTTATTTTTGATATTATTGTATTGGTGATTGTTGATTTGGCTTTTGATAGGTAAGATTTTGTGTTGGTTTTATGTCCGTGTCGGACACGTGACAGTTTTTATTTGCAAGTGTTGTTGTGCCTTAAGAGATTTTTATTTTGCTGAATTTTTTTTGGAAGTATTTGAGAGGGATTGTTTTCTGCATGTGTTTTTCTGTGATTGCTTTGTTTTAATTTCGAGGACGAATGTTTTTTAAGGTGGATAGATTTGTCATCCCAGTTTTCAAGAACAAGGGTATTTTTGTTATTTTTCATTTTTAAATATTTTTGAAATTTATTTTATTATTTATGATATTGTTTTGGGGTTATTTGAGTCGGGTTCGAATTTCAACTCAATCCGACTTGTATCGGGAACCCGGGATAGCTTTGACTCTAGTGGGACCCACTCATTTGTTAGGCATGGCCCACAAGACAATATTTTAGTTAGTATGTTAGACTAATTATTTATGACTAGATTTTGTTAATTAGAGATTTAAAACTAGACTAATTTAGCCTCAACCTAAAACCTATTTTTAATTAAATCAATTAGAGATAGATGGAGGGCATTTTAGACATTAGCTAATAGGGACAAAACCCTCCATAGGGCCGGCCACAATAGGGATAGGGGGTGAGTCACTTCATTTCATTTCTATCCATAAATTTCTCTTTCCTTTGTTCTTCCCCAAATTTGAGAGGAACCTCCATTGATTTTATCTCCAAATCAATCATTTCTTCCACCAAATCTTCTTCATTTCTTCTCTACTCCATGGAAAGAGGGTGCTAGCCAAGTTTGGGAGGATTTGGCTTTGGTTCGTGTCCATTTGGAGGTCTCTACGTGTCGGTGTCGTATCGGGGAGAGTTTTCTTAGATTCGATCAACCGGGAGGTATAATCTCTTCTCTATTTCATCCCTACATGCATTTAGGATTCATTTGAACCCATAGGAATGACCCCCATGGTTGTGTCTCCATTTGTGTCCATTTCGTGTCCATTTGGAGCTATTAGGAGTGTCATAGTTGTGTTTTGTGTCCATGTGGGAAACCCCCAATATTGGACACTTGTGTTTAAATAATTTAATACATGTTTTATTATTAGATTTTTATATGTTAGAGATGTGTTATTGCTTGTCATTACATTTTTCTCCATGTTTCATAATATATATACAAGTATTTTTATTATTGATTGTATATATATATATATATATATATATATATATATATATATATATATATATATATATATATATATAATATACAATCAATAATATATATATATATATATATATAAATATATATATATATATATATATATATATATATATAAAATATAAGTAGATAACATAACGAGCGGGGAAGTAAGAAACCCACTCGAGTCCTCTTGCAATCATCCTTCTAGTGTTGACCATCTTGGAGGTAGAAGTAAGCTGGATCCTCGGGGACCGGCTCTAAATCTGGCCATACAAAACCAGAGAGGTTAGACCTCTAATAGCAAGTACTACAAGGAAGCACGACATGAGAACTAAAACCAGTAATATGAAATATGATAAATAGATCTCTGCTTGCTACTAGGATTCACATAACATCACGACACTTCGAACCAACCTCCTAACCAAACAAGGACAGAAGTTGGCCCGTCATGTCCTGGCATTCTGATCATCCCAGTTAAGTAACAGAGTAGGTACAGTACACAAACAAATCATCTTGAACGGCCAATCAACTACTACGGCTTGCTATTGTGAGTCCCAAGTTATCCTGGAATTATGCAATTAGGGATTCCTCAGTTCTTACTATGTGCGAGCAAGGCTAGTCTATCCAGTCAATCAAATGCGCCAATCATGTAGTTAGACGAGTCCCAGCGGGACGCCCGCCGTTAATATAGCATGTACAATAATATAAGTAGATACTGTTTCCTGCCCGTGTGACAGATTTACAGTATCCGTGGGAACCAGCCGGCCCGTCGGGCACTTAATAGTCCCAAGGGGGCTGCCATGTAAGAACTCGAGAATCCATTCTCTCCATGCCATCATTATTTTATTTAACTTAATAGTCTCTACGTTGAGTGAAGTTCCATGCCGTGGATCATGGTCATTCAAATGAGTACTTTCGTACGGGGTACGATATGCACAACTCTACAACGATACCCGTGCGACTAGGTTGTAGGTTTTACATAGCGTGATGCAACAATCAAATCTGACCACGGAGTAATCATGCCTTGACCATAAAGTACACATGCTGTTTTGTAAGATAGATAAATAACTAAATAAATAAATAATTTGAAGCCTGCATGTGCCTGTATGCCAATATTCGGGATTGGCTAATCGAGTGCAATAGTTCATTACATGAACGTGTCTCATTCATTTCATTCAATAAGACGACTAGCCAGTTTCTTAGTTCCAACTAGGAATGCATGATCAATTATTAGTCAAGGTCACAATCATTATCAATGGTGACAAGGCATGAAAGTCAACTAGTATTCAGTGGGGTCGAGTCTACAACTCTCAAGGTTTAATTCCAGTCAATCGGGGTATCTATAACTCAATTCACGATACATGGTACATCCCACGTAACAATCTATATTTAACAGAAATATCAACATATCATGATTATATCAAGTTTATGCAAAAAGGCGTAAGGATATAAAATGGACGTTAAACATCTAATAAGATATCAATATACAGGGCCATAGAAGATCCAGGGTAAGCAGGCTACTCTCATGTCAGCGTACGCTCATGTCAAGCTACGCTCAAGCCAAGCTAGCGTATGCAAGTCATACGCTTCCAAAAATATATATAAGAGATTGATAAGCAATAAGCAAAAGCAGCGATATATATATGTATATATATATAAAAAAAAGAAAAAAAAAGAAATATATGTCAATCTCTTATATATAAATATATAAGAGATTGATAAGCAATAAGCAAAAGCAGCGATAAGCAGTGAAAAGCAGCAGCTAATAAGCAGCAGCAGCTTGCGACAGCAGCAGCAGCAGCTTTTAAAAGCAGCAGTAGCAGCTTTTGCAAACAGCAACATAAGCAGTGAGCATAAGCAGCAGCATAAGCAGTGCAATAAGCAGCAGCTTTTCAGCAGCAGCTTATTGACAGCTTATTAAGCTTTTAAGCCTTTAGTTTTAATCCGTTTAATCCCCAGTTTCCTTTAGAATTTAGTCCCTTCCATTTAGCCATTCCTATATATTAGTTAGCCCTTATTAGATAGAGTTTGCTACCAAGTTGTTAGGTATTTGTTAGTTAGGACTTGTTAGTAGATGTTAGCTTATAAGTTAGTATAAGTTAGGATACGAGATGATATATTTGAGAGTTTTGGACCTAGTGGGGTGTGTTTAGTGAGTGTACTAGATAAGTTAGTATCCTAATAGAGCTAATATGGTTGGATAGATTTAGGAGAGTGATATCTCAAGATACCATAGGGTGTCTCATAATACTTTAAGGTAATTTTGAGATAACCAACATGACCATAAGATGGACTAGATGTCTAGGAAACCCAGATTTCTTGGTAGGTAAACCTTAGATAGGATAGTATCTAGCTACCCTAAGGAGCCTAGACTAGTATCTTGAGGATTAGCGAGATTTCCTTTATAATGGGCAAGGTATTGGGAATACCTTGTAAAGGGTAAATGTTAGGATATTGGGTAATATAAGGTATTAGGTTTCTGATTGCTAGATGGGGTTAGAAATAGGTTGTCTTGGTAGGTAATGACTAGATGAGAGTAGTTTAGGCTAGTCTTGACCCCTGTTGACCAAGAGTTGACTTTTTGACCAAAAGTCAACTTCAAGTCAACGCTTGACCTAGAATCGACCCAAAATCAAACCAAAGTTGACCAGTTGACTGAAAGTCAACTGTTAGTCAACATTTGATTAGTTTGACCTAGGATTGACCCAGGTTGACTCAGTGTTGACCAGAGTTGACTTTTTGACCAAAAGTCAACTGTAAGTCAACCCTTGATCCAAATTGACCTAGTTTGACTTGGATTGACTTCCTGTGACCTTGTTTGACTTTGGTTATCCTAGTGTGACCTAGTTTGGCTCAGTATGACCTAGTTTAGCTTGGTGCGACTTAGTTTGACCTAGTTTTGACTTAGACTTGCATATCATGACTAGATTAGCTTCCTTTCATTATTAAACCCTGTTGACTCATGGTATCTCATCTTTAGGTCTGTGATTACTCTGAGCATCTGTTCACCTTATCAGCTCAGGACCACAGGCTAGTACATTCACTGATATTTTTTTATTGTCTTGATATCTGCTATATCCGATTCAGTTGTAGTGTCTTACTCGATTTTCAGTCACGATAGTTCACGGACTAGTATATGTTGGATCATAACATGAGATATTATTCCTGGACTTTCTTGGTATATTGGTACGCAATATTTCTTATTTTTTGTACTGTATAGACATCGATTTGGGAGTGGGCTGGCCTCCTGCTTTTGAATCCCGTGTCATGACGTGTCATGTCCAGATCCATTATACTATTCGGGAGTGGAGAATTATTAGGGGCTATGTGATCAAAGCCTCATGTCACTATATTCATGTGCTTTGCGCCACTCTTACCTCACGTAGTGTGTAGCGAGATCTTATTTATGTACTCGTTATCCAGGTTGGTCGGTATGACCCTTTCCAGATTTTCATGTGATTGTCGGGCCAAGTGGATATCCTGTCCTGTAACATTTCCCAAGCCGATCACATAACGCTCTAATAATTCAAGTCATATTTTTATATTTATTTATCTTAGGAGGCTAAGTTCTGTTCGGAAGAAGGGTTACAACCCCGGTCCTTGTTTGGTTTAAGGGTTGTAACTCGGCTTCCGAATAGTTCCCAAGTCATCATATATATATATATATATATATATATATATATATATATATATATATATATATATATATATATATATATATACTAGTCATAACCCGTGCCCATAGGGCATAGTTCATTTAAGGTATTCTCCCTCAAATCTTGGACCCCCAATTTTAAACGAACAATAATAATTATGAGGCCCCCATCAAAATATTAAATCCCAACCACTGCTGGATGTGAATTTTCTTTGGATTCCCCATAAAACCCCACTCTCGATAATGCTCATCCACAACCATTATGAGTGCAAACCCCACTCTTTGGATTCCCCATAAAACCCCACTCTCAATAATGCTCATCCACAACCATTATGAGTGCAAACCCCACTCTTTGGATTCCTCATAAAACCCCACAACCGTTGATTCACCAAGATTAAATCTCAACCACTCTTTATCTTGGCACAGTCAGCCCTTGGATTCAAAAACCTTTGTGTTTTATATAATAGATATTGTCGTCCTATTCAGTACTCACGTCTTGATATATATTTCCTGTTGATTTTGTCTCGTATTTCACATATTATACATGCTCTTATGCTATACTTTGATTGGAGGCTAGGTTCTGTTCGGGAGAAGGATTACAACTCCGATCCTTGTTTGGTTTACGGGTTGTAGCTCGGCTTTCGAATGGCTCCCAAGTCATCCCATATTTTTGTCTTATATTTCATTATACTGTCTCTTATAGAATTTGTCAATTTATATGGAACTGCTGTTAGTGTTTGTACTTGCTCATTTTTCTGACAGGTTACTGTTGACATATTACATATGTTTCTGAGGCAGGCTGCTCGACCTACTATGGGGTCGAGATAGATGGAGACTTAGGCCAGGACTGTCGCCTGTTAGTTGAGCTACTAGACTTTGCATACCCAGAGTAGTATAGCTTAGTTAGGCTTGCCTGCACTGCGATCCAGCTTTTATTTTAGACTGTAGTAGCTTATATTTATATTTTGTGACTCTGTGATGTTGTTTGTTTCTCTCTAGCTGTGTTGGATGTTGAACTCATTTTCTGTTTTCACATCTATCATAATTCTTTTATGTGATATCTACCTTAGTTTTATCTTGTAATTGAGACTGTATTTGCTATGTCACCTCCATTCGGAGTGTATATACTGTACAGGTGCCTTTTTACTGTTTAGTGTAGTTTTCGTAGACGACCTATACAGCGTTCTACAGCTGATTCTGTGGCGTAGGCTGGACGTAACCACGTACTCGTGCCCCTAACCAGGGTGTGGGTCGTGACACACCACAGAAGCAACTTTGAATAATCGCGAAAGCAATCTTTGAATCATCACGGAAGCAGCTTAGAATCAACTTAGCAGCAACATTGATTTGAAACAAATCGAATAAGAATCCAAGGACGTAAAGCTGTGCTCTGATACCATTTTGTCACGCCCCGATCCTGGAAGATCGAAAACTAGCTACTGGGCGTGATACCGTACAAGTCTAGATTGTACTTGTACAAGGCAAAACTATTACAGTTTCTGGTATTTCTCAGAAAATATCGACAACGCAGCAAAACCAAGCAGATATATTGAAGTCACACAAGTTATTAAAGAAATGTATCTCTTTATTGATAATCATAATGGATTACAAGACTTGCAGCGGAATACAGAGTTTACAACTGATTACAAGACTCTTGAATAGCCAACTGAATGTACACACTTGCCCTTTAGGCTACAACTGAATATACCGACTTCTTTACAATAAACTTGTCAATATGGCTACAATCTCACTGGTACAACTGAGTTACACTATTCCATACATTATGTCCCATATAGCAGAAGGCATCGTCTTGAAAGAAGAGCTTCTGCACACCGATCCGAATCATTTAATGCCAAGCACTGATCAAATGATTTTCCCCATACGCAAGCACCTGAAATATTGCCCACAACGTGGGTCAGTACATCATCAATGTACTGGCGACCGGTGCTGGCCCAACTCACATAAGAAGACAACACTAAGTAATCAAGTTATAGAATATTATTAACAGTGGTCTTTCTCGTTGCCTTAGGGTCGATTTCATATTCATAGCCGACAAGAAGTAAAGCATGCAAATCTCATAGCCAACATAATTTAAAGCATGCAGTTATCACCCTTTGGTGATACTTACCCACGGTCGTGTAGCCATCCCTGTACATTTATAATACTTACTCAGCCTGTACAAGACATTGTTAGAAACAATATCATGATTTAATATAAATATCACCGTTCAGGTGATTCTTACCAACAGCCGACATCCTTTCCTGTATTTGAGTAATAACTTAATCTGCATGCATAAGACATCATTAGCACTGGACCTATCTATATGAAGGTCACTGGCGACACGCCATCTTGGACCGTCTTACAGGTATGCGGCACCCCTTACAGTGCGGGTAGCTAGCCCTACTGAAGGTCCCGTATACCGTGCTACTACTTCAGTACTGCTACTAGTTCAGCATTGGTTCTCCCAGGACGAACCGGTTTCCAAGGCCCAGGAATATCGTTCGAGGAACCACCTTGTCGACAAGTTGTCCATGACCATGCAACTATATGCAACTTATCTATGAAGAAACATATAATGCATGATAAAAAAAACAAAGTAATAACCCATCATTCTCATTCGTATTGCCATCTTGCCTTGAGCCAACGCTCATATTATCATCTGCCCAATCTAGGGTCTTAGGAAAAATCTACATTCTACATCGGCACAGGATAATAGAATACGATTAGCTAAGCCCTTTCTCACATCTTTGATACCATACGTCTTTCCAACCAAACTCAATATACTCACCGCCCAATTCCTGGGACTTAGCATCTGTTTAGCATACATTCATTTGAATGCAATTCAAGCATACTCACTGCCCAGTTCTTGGGTCTTAACACCTGTTTTACCATCTATTCATCGTGCCAAAGCTCGATATACTCACCGCCCAAGTATTTGGGACTTTGCTTCACCTGTCATGTATTTCATCGCAACATCGTATAAGCATACAATTCATCTAGCAACAACAGTTTATATTCAGGTGATTATTTATCTTTCATTATCTTTCCAAATTCCATGCAAGGTGTTATTGAGCAACTCAGTAAGAAACATAGCACACTATCCTTTATTTTAAGCGTGAAGCTAAAGGATCTTCGAAGAGTTCAACACTACTCACATTTATAGGACGATTTTTGCCACGATCGTATAGCCTTCCAAGCGATCCTTCGTATATCCCATGTCCAACAAGGCTTCATCGAACCAACCATCCATCATAAGGCATCTTGCGGGTCAGGGCACTACACAACCTCTTTATAAGACGGTTTGGATATTTTTACAACAAGATGAAAATCGAACTTTTACAACTTAAGAACACTCTAACATAATTTGTGGATAGGCAAGTGAAAGCTTTGGTAGAGTTGTTTGTGGATAAGCTTGGTATATTAGAAATTTTAGACTCAAAACATCGACCTTGAATGAAGGATTTCAAGGCTATTTATAAAAAAACAAAGAGAAAGTGCAAACAAGCAACTTTGTGTCACAATCGGATGATCCATCAGATTTCTGTGGAAGTCCATTAGATCATCCACCTGCATATGATAATGGCTATAAAAAGAGCCGTTGGGCCCACTGATGGGACAGATCCAACCGTTGGATTTTAAACAAAAATAATTCGGATTATTCGTCTAATTTCTGCGAACGTCCATCGGATAATCCGAAAGTTTACAGAAGGTATTTTGTGTCCCATTCGAATCATCCATCGAATTTCCACAGAGATCAGTCGGATCATCCACTTGTCTGCCAAAAGTGGTCCTAGTTATTGTCTACCCTAGCTTATGAGATTTTGCCATCCATTTCTTGTGTTTATAATTATTCCTGAGACTCATTACTGACCCCCAATATACTGTAGTAGGTGCAGGCTTCTTCAGAGTCTTGAAATGATGATGGCATGGCTTGGCTTCTTCGCTTGATAGATGATGGATTCTTCACTTGATGGCAGCTGTCCAAAGATATCCAGATTATAAAATCTGAATACCTTTTGGGGGCTTCGTCCCTAAACCCCCATGGGGGACGCTACCCCCTCGACCTTCCTCCGCTAACCAAGCAGCAGAACCTCCAAGTGTGTGGCTCCAGGGATGTCGTCGGGTGGTTCAAAGAAATCTTGTACTGTCGTCTTTGTTCTACCATGATTTTTTTCGTTACATACGTCCGTGTTGATCATATTATTTTTCTGCAAATACATGTCAGAAGAACAAAGCAATATACATTGTAGTAAGTATGATAAAATTAATGCACATTAGGACTATGCTAAGTTTAAGTATAAATATTATAGTGATAGTATAAATATTAGTGATATCATAATGTTAAACTTAATCGAATAACCAAAATAAGAAACATAGTTAGATCATTGGGCTAACAATCTTCCCTTTTTGATTATGGCAACTCGATTAAGTTTAAGATAAATATAATAGAATCTCATATCGCTAATATGTAAAACAGTAATCACATATCACTAAAAGATATAAGTAAAATTGCAATAGTAATTTCATAAAGATTAGTGATAATATAATGCTAAACTTAATCGATTTATCATATTCAAAAAATATAATACAACCATTGGACCAACAATAAAGCCGAGGCTCCACTTCATCGTGGTATCTTTCCACTACAACAAGAGGACATAAGCCTCTTTGTAGTGCCATACTACCCAGTATGAATCCTTGCATTTCCTTGCTGTGCTATGCTACTATGACATGGATCGTGAAGCCACGAGGTTTTATATCTTTTACCTCTATAGTGCCATACAACTATAACATGAGGTCACCGACATCTTTGTAGTGCTTTCTACCACTCTTCATTCTACAACATTAGGTTACCTGTCTATATACGGTACTACACCGCTGTTATAGTCCAAAACTGAAGTTTTACCCTCTCGAGGTATCTCATGTGGCATAACCCACTGTAGCATGGATTTTTTCGTTCCTTTGTTGTGTTGTGCTACCTCTGATTTCTGAATAACACACCAGACATTTAAAATATCCGAGAACTCATCAAGGCGTCGAAGCCATCCTTCTACAAGACTTGTTCTACCTAAAGAATAATGAGTAGACAATAGTGGTTATGGGTCCGTCATCCCTCAATATCTCAAAGGACTACCCACTGTTCCTGATATTCTTCCAGTCAATGATCCTTCTTTGAACCAAAAGCTAGATGCCTATTAGATTTTTTTTTGAAATAATAGCATAAAACTTTATGTTGTAACCCTTCTTTTCAAGATCCCATAATAAATCATTTTCCTTCTTATTTTGTTGTTTAATTACTAAAGAGAAGTGGCAAAGAGGAAGACCAATTTAGTAATCTGGAGGATGGCGTAGTTAGTAATTTTGGCATAAATGTTTAGAGTAGAAATGTTCTAGATTATCAAATTAGTCATTTGATTTAAAAGCACATGATTAATTGGGAACCTAAAATCTTCTCCCTAACAACCCCTAGTATGACTTAGAACTATGTAAGTATTCCACAACCAAATTATTTATATTTTGTTAATTTTAATATGACTTAGAAAATATTCAAGTAGCATTATGGTACATAGTGTAGTAACCCTAGAGGGCGGGTGAATAGGTTCAAGCTAACTAATCAAGCACTTAGCACAAGCTAATGGGCAATTTAAAAATATAAGTGCAAGAGAAGAAGCAACAACAATACCGACACACGATATATCCTGGTATCCTCCCAAGGGGCACTCCAGTCCTGGAACTTTCTTCGGCTTTAATCCACTATTTGAGTAAATAGTTACACACGAGTTTGGATCCGAAGAACTCGTCAACTCCTTACACGAGAGCTTTAGTCTGAAGGCCTCTCCGACTTCAACCGAGAGATTGGATACTAAGACTCTCCAACTTCAACCGAGAGTTTGGATACGAAGACTCTCCAACTTCAACCGAGAGTTTGGATACGAAGACTCTCCAACTTCAACCGAGAGTTTGGATCCGAAGACTCTCCAACTTCAACCTTTCATAATAGGTTTTGATCTCCTTATACAACAAGATGAAGATCTTACTTTTCAACTCAAAAACTCTAACACAATTTGTGGATGGCAAATGAAAGCTTTGTAGAGTTGTTTATTGATAGACTTTGGTGGTTTAGAAATTTTTAGGCTCAAAGCATCAACCTTGAATGAAGGGGTTCAAGGCTATTTATAACCAAAGCATTGAAAAGAGCTCAAAGGCAACTTTTCAGTCAGCGATCGGTATACCATCGGTACGAACCGGTATACCGTCGGAATACCGGTCTAGAATTACAACGGCTAGAAATGAAGCCGTTGGGATCATTAAATGTTAGAAATCTGACCGTTGGATTTTCAACGTTACTGAATCGGTATACCGTCGGTATAGATCGGTATTCCGTCGGTATGCCGATTTTGTAGACAAAAACTTTTTGTGAACAAAAATCGGTATACCGTCGGTATAGACCGGTATACCGTCGGTATGCCGATTTTCATCCGAAAATGATCCTGGGCTAATTTCTACCCTAGCTTTCGATTTTGCCATCCATTTCTTGTGTTTACAATTATTCCTATGACTCATTACAGACTCCAGATATACTGTAGCAGGTGAAGGCTTCTTCAGAGTCTTGAAATGATGATGGCATGGTATGGCTTCTTTTCTTGATAGATGTTGGCTTCTTTCTTGACGTCAGCTGTCCAAAGATATCCAGTTTGTAAAAACTGAATACCTAAACCCCCGACGAGGGACGCTGCCCCCTCGACCCCCGTCCGCTGACCGAACAGCGGAACCCCCGAGTGCGTGGCTCCGGAGATGTCGTCGGATGGTTCAGAAAAAATCTTGTGGGATCCGTCGTCTTTGGCCCATTATGATTTCTTCATTATATATGTCCACATTGTTCTTGCTTATTATTTTAAAGCATATACATGTTAGACGAACAAAGCAATATACATGTAGCAAATATGATAAGATAAAGCACAGTAGGACAATGCTAAGTTTAAGTATAAGAGCTATAGTGATAGCATAATATTAGTGAGATCATAATGTTAAATTTAATTGAATAACCATAATCAAAACATAGTTTTGATTTTGGTAACTCAATTAAATTTAAGATATATATAATAAAAACTCATATCACTAATATGTAAAATAATAAGCATATATCACCAAAGGTATAAGTATAAGTAGAAATGCTATAGTGATAGTATGAAGATTAGTGATAATGAAATGCTAAACTTAACAGATTAACCATATTCAAAAATATGATACAATCATTGGGCCAACAATCTCCCCCTTTTTGATTATGACAAATCGGTTAAGTTTAGTATGGATACAATAGACGCATGTATCACTAATATATAAAAGATATAAGCAATATCACTAAAAGCATACTACTTCGATTACTTTTAAATACATACTTAAACTTACTTCTCCCCCTTTGACATGATCAAAAATAGGCTCTTCCGTACTAAGAGATGAACTAAAATTAATCTCAAGCATAGAAATCAGAGCATGGAAAAGTCATAGACAATCATGATCAAGATATACTAATAAAAAATAATGGGAGAATGGTGTAATGACAAGTTTATAAAGCTACATTGCCAATGTAGAACATCAAGAATTTAAAAGAAGCATGTCAAAATACAATATAGTTGGTAAAACAAATAAAATTGAAAAACAATCAAAAAATAGTTTTAACAACTTGAAATCCAAGAAAAAAAAACTCCAAAACATAATATTATATGAATTAAAACTCTAGTTTTGGAAAGAAGCGATATACCAATTGAAATAAAAGATTTCAATCAAGGATTTCAGTCAAAAGCCCATGAGGATTAAATGATTGCAAAGTAATTGATATTAAAAAAAAATACCAATTGAGATAGTTGGAAGATACAAACTTAATACCAATTGACATATAAACTTGAAACATTGATCAAAAAGCCATTTAAAAGTCAAAATTGTCCACAAATAAATAATCGAACAAATAATGAATGATCAGTGAAATAGAGCAATTGATATAAAATAATCTCTTTATTTGCAAAATCTATGTGCTTATCCAAGTTAATGCATTTGAACTCAATTACCTTATCATGCTATGTGAATATCCGTTAGATAAACATGAAGGTAAAAGAAAAAAATATTTGAGAAAGAGACATTCAGTCGACTTGAATGCTTTCCCTCAAAGTATTACCAATATAGATAAACATAAACTTTAGGTAAGTCCTCAATAAGAAAAGCCAAATCAATTAAGCATATAAGGAAAGCCAAAACAATGAAAGCACAATAGTCATCAAGATAAGATATGAAAGTTAATATTAACAAGATGACTTATTTAACCCATATAAAAGAGAGATAATATGGTGAAGACAATTGCATACACTCTCAAAAATCCTTCACAAATAAAATATCATGACCTCAATCAATAGGATATGAAAATAGAAGAAATTATGGGTCCATGATGAACTAGGTATACGACATATTACAGGGTATAAATGAATTGAATCAATTAATTTGCTCTCCCTCAAAATATGCGTCTAGTTCCAAAGCACTTATAGCATAAAATATATAACTAAAGGATTTAGGGGTAAATCAACTATGGATTTCTCCCCTTTGCTCAATGCATATAAGGCTACAATATCGTCGAAAGACGAATAATATTATCTTTAGTCAAGAAGAGATATCCAATTAATAGCCGCTAAAGATAAAAAATTAGAAGAATATTCCAATTAAGCACGTATAATCAAAAGATGGCTTACATTAATCTATATAGAAGGATCTCATATTTAAATATGATAGATCAATGTATGTTATCCTTTGAGAAAATGTCATCATGAAAAAGAATAAAGTTAATTAAGAACAATCATGATGATAGACAGAATATAGCTCAAAAATAAAATAAAAATAAAAATAAAACTCAAATATCATGTCCATGATTATCTAATTAAGAAAGAATCAACCAATTTATTATTTTACATGGACTAGGTATGTTTCAACATATATATACCCATCAACGGGTAAAATTTAAACCTTGCTAATGGTAAATAATAATCCATAAAGTTCAAATAGCAAAGGTCCATATGTGGCAATCCATGAGTAGTCAAAGTAGAGTAATAAATTAGTTTGATAATCACATCATAAGATAATATAGGACTACTCAACCATTAGGATGTTTTATCAATAAAAGTAAACAAATTAAACATGATCCAACAAATCTCATAAAGAAAATCCCAAATCCATATTTATGATAAAATCTCATAAATCAATAAAAAATATGGAAAAGAGTCATTCTCATTTAAATGATTGCAAATATAAAAAAAGAGATGTAAATGATAATACGATGGAATCATGAATCAAAAGTGAGAGAAATTTAAGAGATACTTGCTAATGACTAATATAGAAGGTGACTTAAAGAAAGGAATCACAAACCTCCAAGAGAAACAAGATCTAATCAAGAATTTGTAAGACTAGTTTTAGAGACAAACATATGTATCTAAAATAGGATGCAAATTACATCTAGGAGAATCATAAATCTTGTTTATGTAAACTAGCATATCATATATAGATTGAAAATAATAAAAAATAGCTAGATGAGTGAAAGTGAACCAAATTATATAGCTTAATAATATATCATAAATAAGCAAGTTACACAACTAATTAAGATTAATAAGGTAGGCCATTAACAAGATAAATGTGCTTATTAACTCTTAAGTCACTAACAACAACAACAACAAAATACTTGCTTAAGTATAGAGTTCACAATGTAAGTAATGCATTTTAAAAGAACAAAATGATTTATAGACTCTTTACTAAGCAAGGATAAGAGCATAAGATGACAAATAAATTAATTAATCTCTTATCAAGTATAGGCCAAAAGAGATATTCATGAAAACATAATAAAATAAATCTCTTTGCCAAGTATTAAGATTAACCCAAGATAATAAAATGATAGATCGATCTAGAGAATACTAGATATTATAGCCATTATAAAATAAGTGTATTCTCTAGAAATGAAAAATCTCAACATAAAAAGCTCAAACCATAGTAACTAAAGTCATAACAAATGTGATGTATCAATTACATGTATTCTCATGTGCTACAAAAACTATTGGACAACAATAATTCAAAAGGAAGCATAAATCCAAGAAATGAGCAAAGAAAGATTATTAAGATCAAGAAAGCAAAAGAGAGCTAAAGATAGCAAGAAACATATTTTTCAATAAGCTTTCATAGTGCGCTATAGAAATATATATATAATATATAGATTAGAAAATATGCATTAATAGAGGAGGTAGTTCTAAAATGCAAGATAAAGTACAAAATCGTGTGATTCTTTAAAAGAATATCCATAAATAGTCATGTGCAAGACATAAACAAATATTTTCTCTCACCATCCCAACTTAAAGATATAAAACAAATAAATATCAAAATCTAGAAATCTTATATATATATATATATATATATATATATATATATATATATATATATATATATATCACAAATGGGCATACATGGAAAGATCAAAAATAAATTAAACAAAAAAAAACATATACCCATAATGTCAACCAAAATGTCAAGAAGATATCATCAAAATAAAGCTTTACGGAAGAAGCTAATTGATTCAAGAAAAGATACACAAATTTGGTCAAAAGAATCAATAGCTAAAGTATGAGATAAGCACAAGTTTGAAGGTAACAAGTATAATTAAATACTCTTCAAGTCAATATAAAACTTTAGCTTAACTCATATGTCCACATAAAGATATTTATACAAAAATATATATCAACATAAGGATTACATGATCTACATGTAAATGGAAATTTAATGAATATAGTTATGTATCTTTAATGAATGTTTGAAAAACTATCACAAATTCAAAACACATATAAATAATCTTTATTAGGCAAAAACATAATTAATTCATAAGAGGTTTAATCAAAATAAAATATGAGAATAAAAAATGAATATATTATATAAGCACAAGGTTAAAATGGAAGTATAAGTGTATACTTGTCAAGTGATAAGAAGCTTGTGCTAAACACATATATTCACAAATACCGATTAATATAAATATGACATATTATAAATAAATCGACAAAAATGTAACTATCTCATAGACTTTAAAGACGGAGAGTTAAAATCATATTAACTCAAATCAAAACCAAGTTCCTATGGACTAGAGTGATATGCATGCTTTATAAATAAAGATTAAGAATAACGAGCATGCATATATAAATATGTCACACTAATAGAAAATGAGTGATAAACTACATAGTGTGAACTAATCATTTAAGTTAAATAACTAGTCATGCTAGATAAGAGAAATAGCTAAGCATGCTAGTATCATATCTCTCATTGATTTAGATAATAAGCAACTAAAGTATATAAATGAGAGCTAGTAGCAAAATATCAAAAAAAACATGCTAGATTCTATAAATATAAACCATTTAAAGAGAATCGTTTAGCATATTATCAAAGTGGCTCAAGTGGCCACACTTTGTGTTGGTACAATTGCTTGGAAGATGGCCTTTGTAACTTTGCAACCACCAACACGCTCCTCGATTCTATGTCCCGATACAAGAAGCTTCACCTACAACATTAGGTGAAGACTTTGGTATCCAAATTAATTTGGATCCACATTTGTTAGCTTTAGGGACCCATATTGCATTTACTCTAACATTGGTAGTAAAAGTCCTACGAATAGGACATGTAACACTCATGTGTCCAATGCGAGAGCAATAGAAGCACCTAATGCTAGTGTGTGCACATGTATCAGAATGAGCATGGTTATGAGCATGTGACATACTAGAATGATAAATATTTCTAGAGTGAGCATGAGAAGATTTGGTTTTAAGAATATTATGTTCTAATAGCAAATCATCATACAAACAAGTAAGAGAATCAAATTTGGCATTTAAAACAATTTTTTTCCAAATAAAGCAATTCTAGAAATAAAATCATTATTTTGTTTCTTTAAAGAGTCAATAGACGAATCATACAAATGATTGAGCTCATGTGTTTGCCTCTTAAGATCTTCTATTGATGAGGAAAGAGATTTGATTTTCAAAATTAAAGCC
Organism: Iris pallida; assembly: GCA_029216955.1. NCBI lineage: Eukaryota > Viridiplantae > Streptophyta > Magnoliopsida > Asparagales > Iridaceae > Iris > Iris pallida. Next base: position 478,275 of record JANAVB010039432.1, on the reverse strand, counting down.
TCATTCAAACTCTTTAAAAAAATACAAGATGAGTTTTGAGAATCAAGTCTAGATAATAAATTATTGTTTTCATTTCTCAAAAACTCATTAGATTCTTCTAAATGAATAACCTTTTCTGAAAGTTCTTCATTTGTAGAATGAAGGTCATCAAGAATCTCTAAGGATTGGTTAGCCATGGCTTTCCACTTAGAGCATTTCTTGCATTTAGAAGAAACATGATTGTCCATGCTACTAGAAGTAAAACCCTCTTTATCGGAGGAGGAGGAGGAATACGATGCCATAGAAAAATTAACAAGAATTTACTCTAAGGATGTTAAGACTAACAATAGAGTCCTTACTCTGATACCAATTGTAGTAACCCTAGAGGGGAGGTGAATAGGGTCAAGCTAACTAATCAAGCACTTAGCACAAGCTAATGGGCAATTTAAAAATATAAGTGCAAGAGAAGAAGAAACAATAATACCGACACACGATATATCCTGGTATCCTCCCAAGGGGCACTCCAGTCCCAGAAGTCTCTCCGGCTTTCTATTTGAGTAAATAGTTACACACGAGTTTGGATCCGAAGATCTCACCAACTTCTTACACGAGAGCTTTAGTTCGAAGGCCTCTCCGACTTCAACCGAGAGTTTGGATACGAAGACTCTCCAACTTCAACCGAGAGTTTGGATACGAAGACTCTCCAACTTCAACCGAGAGTTTGGATCCGAAGACTGTCCAACTTCAACCTTTCACAATAGATTTTGATCTCCTTATACAACAAGATGAAGATCTTACTTTTCAACTCAAAAACTCTAACACAATTTGTGGATGGCAAATGAAAGCTTTGTAGAGTTGATTGTGGATAGGCTTTGGTGGTTTAGAAATTTTTAGGCTCAAAGCATCAACCTTGAATGAAGGGGTTCAAGGCTATTTATAACCAAAGCATTGAAAAGAGTTCAAAGACAACTTTTCAGTCAGCGATCGATATACCGTCGGTACGAACCGATATACCATCGGAATATCGTTTTGGAATTACAACGGCTAGAGATATAGCCGTTGGGATCATTAAATGTTAGAAATCCGACAGTTGGATTTTCAACGTTACTGAATCGGTATACTGTCGGTATAGATCGGTATTCCGTCGGTATGCCAATTTTGTAGACAAAAATTTTCTGTGAACAAAAATCGGTATACCGTCGGTATAGATCGGTATACCGTCGGTATGCCGATTTTTATCCGAAAATGATCCTGGGCTAATTTCTACCCTAGCTTTCGATTTTGCCATCCATTTCTTGTGTTTACTATTATTCCTATGACTCATTGCAAACTCCAGAAATACTGTAGCAGGTGAAGGCTTCTTCAGAGTTTTGAAATAATGATGGCATGGCATGGCTTCTTTTCTTGATAGATGTTGGCTTCTTCCTTGACGTCAGCTGTCCAAAGATATCCAGTTTGTGAAAACTGAATACCTGAACCCCGACGAGGGACTCTGCCCCCTCGACCCCCGTTCGCTGACCGGGCAGCGGAACCCCCGAGTGCGTGGCTCCGGAGATGTCGTCGGGTGGTTCAGAGAAATCTTGTGGGATCCGTCGTCTTTGGCCCATCATGATTTCTTCATTGCATATGTCCACATTGATCTTGCTTATTGTTTTTGTGCATGTACATATTAGACGTACTAAGTAATATACATGTAGCAAATATGATAAGATAAAGCGTAGTAGGACAATGCTAAGTTTAAGTATAAGAGCTATAGTGATAGCATAAATATTAGTGAGATCATAATGTTAAACTTAATTGAATAACCATAATCAAAACATAGTTTTGATTTTGGTAACTCAGTCAAATTTAAGATATATATAATAAAAACTCATATCACTAATATGTAAAATAATAAGCACATATCACCAAAGGTATAAGTATAAGTAGAAATGCTATAGTGATAGTATGAAGATTAGTGATAATGAAATGCTATACTTAACAGATTAACCATATTCAAAAATATGATACAATCATTGGGCCAACACATAGATTAGTAATTATATGCACAACGAGTAGATAGTAATAAGTAAGCTTATCGAGAGATGCGCATAATATAGGAGGATTTTGTTAGACTCTGTGAGCTGGCGACACAACATGCTGTTGTCGTACCTACGGAGGAAGAGGCCGGTACTTCCTCGTAGATCCCAACAAATCTACGGACACCCTTCAAATCCACGGACGACGTGCTGTCGATGACCACTTTTGGTGGTCTTCAGAGTGGTAAGAACTTTGGTACAATATCATACGATGAGTATATTGCAACGCAGGGTCCCCTTTGCTAGTGTGCATTCGAAGGCCCCGCAACATTTATAGGAGTCGACATGTTTTGAGGCTGTTAATAAAAAGATTGCTAATCTTTGAAATGAATTGCTACAAAGGATTTAAGAGCCGCCCCAATCTAAGGCCCCACCAAAACGAGCCGAGCATCACGATACATTTTATGGCACTTGAGCATAGTGTGACGGAGCTCAGGGAGATGGCCCAAACGACATAGCGCACCATTAAGGAACTGGTTGATATAACAGAGGGTAGGACAAATTCGTTGCAGGCATCGCATGTTTCTTTGATTAAGGATGTCACGTCGAGGTTGATGATGACCATTAATTCCTTCTCTGCTATACTATTAGCATTGGAGCAAATACAACATGTTGCACCGATGTCATCGACAGCTCCTCCACAATCAGGACTACTTTTATAAAAAGCCCTAGTATAGATCGTACATACTATTTTGCGATGATCCTCGTCCTCCTTCCTAGCAATATCCTTAGCTTGGACAAAGTTTTCTTGATTTGCATGTGTTTCGTCCCTAGTTAGGTCTTGTATTAACTTGTGAGTATTTCGGCCACAGATGGGTCTTGTATTGACTTGTGAGTATTTTGGTCCTAGTTGGACCTTTTGTATCATTGTTTTATTTGTTTAGATATTATGGTTGGTTTACGTTTTTCAATTGTTTAGACATTATGGTTGGTTTATGTATTCAGACATTATGGTTGATTACTTATATTGTCTGTTTTATTATTATTATTATTATCTATTTATTCTCTATTTATGGTTTCTTATATTATCTGTTGAGTATTCTATATTTATGTATCAGACAGTCATTACTGTATCATAGAGCTATTCAGGGATGCTGTATTTTTTTTGTTGGAAATGAGTGACATTGGACATTTAGCGACGTTGCTAGACATACGTCGCTAACTTGTATCAGAACGTCGCTATACGTATCAGAACTTCAGTAAATATCGGTATACATCGCTAAATTGAGAAGTTTATCTACATATTAACAATGTAGATACATCACTATAATTGGGACTTTTCACTCCTCATTCCTGATATACGTATTTGCCTTCTTGATTCTTGTATATGGCATATGGTATTTTGTACATGTGCACCATTTTAATTTATTTTTCTATTAGTTGTTGCATGTAGCCACAAATCATGTCATTAGTTAAAATGGTTAAGATCATGCTTAAGATCCTTCGAGTAGGGAGACACCGAGGAGAAGGAAGATCCCCGAGCCAAAATCCTTCAGCGGGGTGCGGGATGCCAAAGAAGTTGAGAACTACTTATGGAACGTGGAGCGATACTTCAAGGCGTTGCACATCAACAATGAGGTCGAGAAGGTGGATATTGCTTCACTCTATTTCACCGACGATGCTATGCTGTGGTGGCGTCGAAGGTGTATGGAAGCCGAGAAGGGATTATGCTCGATAGAGACTTGGGAGGATCTCAAGAAGGAGATCAAGCCTCAGTTCTATCCGAAGAATGTAGAGTTTTCAATAAGACAGAGCTTGCGACAACTCAAGCATACTGGGGCGATTGAGTTCACGTACGTGCTTGATGCTCGTGATATCTAGCATGGGCGAGTAAGATCGCTTGTTCTTCTTCCTCAATGGACTCAAACCGTGGGCGGCTCAAGAATTACAGCGACAAAGAGTGCAAGACTTGAACATCGTCGTGTCAGCAGCTGAGCGGCTCGTCGAGTACATGTGCGACGACAACGACGCCGAGGCCAAGCAAAATTCCACCAAGGAGAATGGTGGGGGAGAACAGAAGAGCTCTCCGAAGGAAGGTTCGTCCGTGGGGAAAGAAGCACGAGAAGTTCCAACCAGAACGAGTTGTTTCGTGCTTCATATGCGAAAAGAAGCACTTTTCTCGAGACTGTCCGATGAGGAGCATGCGTGTGAATGTCATCCAAAGCGAGGAGGTAGAGGACGAAGAGTACGAAGTGTGAGCGCACATGGGAGCATTGCGCTTACTCAACACCGTGAAGACCAAGTCTGCTGTGTCGAGGACTCTGAGCAGGGAGCTCATGTACGTTGACGTGAGGATCAATGGCATGAGCACACAGGCGTTGGTCGACACGGGCGCTACACATAACTTGATCACGGGCGCGGAGGTCCGTCGCTTGGATCTAGCCTTGGAGGAAGATCCGAGCATGATGAAGGCGGTCAATACGGAGGCGCGTCTCGTGCAGGGGGTAGCCAAGGGGGTCCGTATAGCGGTAAAAAATTGGTCGGGTGTTGCCAATTTCACCGTTGCGTCGCTGGATGACTTCAAGATGATACTGGACATGGATTTCCTTATCGCGGCTAAGGCGATTCCCATGCCACATTTGGGGGTTTTCGGCTTCATGGAGGAAGGCTCATCGTGCATGGTGAAAGCTGGACGAGACAAGTCTTCCAAGGAAAAAGCTATCTCCGCCATTCAACTCAAGAAGGGTGGCAAAAGGGAGACGGCATACCTAGCGGTGCTCGAGAGGAAGGAAGGCTTCGAGGAGGAAGGTCTTTCGTGAGAGACCAAGGGTGTTGCAAAGGGGCGTCCCAAAGAGCCACTTTCGCGGAGGGAGGTGGACTGTGCTATCGGGCTGGGCATGAGTACAGAGAAGCATGTCGCAAGCTGTACGGAGGCAGAAGCGACGAGGCGGAGTAACTCGCACAAGGAGTTGCTCAAAGCTCGTGGAAGACATTCGGGTCGACAGGCTTGCAAGAGGTCTTGCATGCATGGAGGTTTACAGAATCATGTGCATCCACGAGCAAGGGTGATCGGTGACTTGATGACCAGCACGAGATTCGTCCTGTGCCGAAGAGGGCACAGACTGAGGCCAGAGTTGGTGCGGCGAACCAGTTTGCTTCCGATCTTGAGGAGAAGATGGGAAAGAGAAGCGCCGCACGAGACGCACAAAGGAGGGACGATGCACATCGACTATGCCTACAAGAGTGGACATCGTCCCGAGACTTGGTGCACCCGTCGACGAGGGCGTCGACGAAACACGTGGGGAAGAATGTCACGCACAAAAGTTTGTGCCCTACCGAGATGGATTTGCATAACTCTGCACGAACCGGGGTTATGCGGGAACCTTCCAGAATATTCCAGAGGATGGCGGAACTCTCTATAAGACGGTGGATTTCTCTGGAATGCCCAAGATCCTTCTAGATGACCCAAGATCCTTCTGGCTGGCCCATGAAGTTTTCTTTTATTTTTTTTAGAGAATAATCCTGGAATATGCCAATTCCAGTATGGTAGGAAGAATAATCCCTGGAATATTCCTTCCAGTAGTTTCCATGTAAAGCTCTATGAGCCATTATAAATAGGTGGGAGGCTCATTTGTTCCTTACCACCCAAAGTTGTATTGTTTTTTTAGTATAGTGAAGTTTTAATACTTTCAATCTCTCTCTTCTGCTCCACAAGTTTCTCAATATCGCCTTAGCGATTTAGCTAAGCGGGTTGGGGAATGCTTGCACGAGTCTTCGAGAAGGAAGATAGTGCGCCGCACGAGTCGAAGTGTGGCAAAAATACTAAGTCCGTGACAGTGTGCTCCTAGATGTCGCAATACGTCAATAACGCTGGAAAATATGGAACGTTTTCCACATTGCCAAATACATCGCAGGTACGACACTTAGTTACGTTTTTTATTCAACAACTAGCTATAATGCGATAGGACCAATACATCAATAAATTCGTTGTTGAACGTTTTTGCGACATTTATTTTAACATTATCGACGTCTTTTGACGTTGCTAATGTGACTTATTTTGATAGTGGGTATAACACTTACGTAGGAATCAATATCAATATCTAACTTTACATAGTGTTTCTTTAATTATTGATACCAATTCAAGCTCACTTATATATCAGTCGAGATTTGTGTCATTGGATACTAATAACACTTTAGTATTAATTGTATTAGTATTAATGATACAAATACCACATATGAATCGGCTTCGATGGATTTTCACCACACAAATCCATTCCAACACACTTATCTCATTCTTTCTAATGTTTAAGTGCCTGATTTCTCGTGAATGATGAATCAACGATCAAAACAACGCAACAATGTTAAAAAACAACTTCAACTTGATCTATTTAGAAGGAAGTTATACATTCTACTACTTCAATCCTAGTGGAGATCAATAGAGGTTTTGTTTCTGATTTTCTATATTTTAAGCTTATTTTTTACGGTTGGCATTCATAATGGATCTAAATTCTGTTAGAAATTGCTAGTACTTCACTTCTGAGTTCTACAAAGTTAAAAATGTCGTCGAAGCTTGAATCGTGCATTTAGCAGCACTTTCTTTAAAGTGTTTCGGGCACTCCGGTAACGTCTTGGAGTCAGCACGCCAGAACACCCATGATAGAAATTCTCGGGACGAGAATCGCCGCGAGGAGTCCGAGGCCCAAGCCTACGCCGCTCGTTCGTCTGTCTGGCCCGCAAAAATGGGCTAACAGTGGGCTGCAAAAATAGGAATTCTCCGGACAAGAATCGCCGCGAGGAGCCCGAGGCCCGAGCCTACGCCGCTCGTCCGATGCCACGTTGCCTAAGTGCGTCTACAATGCGCCACTATCGCCTCTACATCCGAGTCCGAGCTGGTGTTGCCCACTGTTAGGCAACACTGACTACATTTTCATGAAGAAGATAAAACAACCACCAATGGTCACCCACTAGCAACACTTTGGTTGTTGCACACTCCTCATGAGTGCACATACCTATTTAAGCACCCTCGAACCTTTCTCTCTTTCCGATGTGAGACTAAAGTCCCTTCTCTTTCCTTTCATCCTTATGAACAATAAATGGAATTAATATAATTCCAACAAATTCTAGTGGTAGCGACTTGGTAGAATACAAGTATATTTAGAAGCTTTCAATACTTACTATCCCGGATATTTAGAAGCTATAAATTAGGGCTGACCTACCCTCTTCTACTAAGCTGGAGCTTTGGTCATATTTCATACTATACATCTAGCCCCGAACTCATCAATTCATATTCCTACAAGAACTATGATATCGATGAAGTCGATGGTCATTTTAATCTCTTCCTATAGATAACTACTCTTTTTTTTTTTAAATTGTAACTCTCAAAAATGACTACTATGTTGGAGAAATTTGTTGAACCGCATTTTTTTTTTTTGAACCACATTAAATCTTTTGTCTTTACGTGTGTCTGTTTTTTTCTTTTTATTTGTTGGTACCACATGCATAACACTACCAACCAACTCGTGTTCCCCCACATACATGATATTGTGCCATGACCAACCCGTATAGGAGCAGGGCTGACCCTAGGAGTAAGTAGGAGAAGACTTGGGACTCGGACAACCTTTCTCTGCTATGACAACTTTTCAGACTTAGCACGATCCCTCAAAAGTACAGGGTCACGGATGACCCCCAGGACCAGCTGACAACAAGAGTCAAGGAACAACTAAAATTAGTTTCAGGATAGATCCAACCATTGGGACCGACCCTGTGTAAGAGTCATCCGTAGCTGCCACCAGTAGAAATTTTTTTTTTTTGGGGTACATTTGAAATACAAATCCTACTCTTAATAGATGTTCCAGAGAAGTCATTTCCATATTTCAAGCTACATAGATATCCACTCATGCATAGAACACACAAAGCACCTTACGTGTTACAGGAAACCATAAGAGTAATATACTAGGCAAATCAGAGAAGCTACATGCATATATGCATATATAATCAAGGGCACTTGGTCTCGTTGCCATGGGTGAACCAATTGGTGTAGCAAGTGCCGCACAGCTCCTTGTGGCCGTAGGTCCCCGGCGGCACGCATTTGCACTTGAGGCAGCAGGTCATGCACACCCGGTGGCACACGTTCTTCCTCGAGTGCAGGGCGCACCGCCCATCGCACACACCAGGGCATTCAACTACACAAACCCCAAAAATAAAATTTTATCAATAGAAACTCCGTCACCGTTGTTTGTAAGGAGATGGTTATATGAAAATGTAATCATAGCATTATCCTTTGTAAAAGAATCTATACAACTATTTTTTTTACAATCATCTAGACGGCAGATATTAATTGCATCTCTTTTTCTCCCACCTTCCTCTCTATCCTACATGAGAGGGAGAAGAATCCAATTAACAACCGCCAACCTCCTCCTATCCAAACATGGAAGAAGATTCCAGTTATCAACCGTCTAGATGGTTGTAAGGGAATAGTTGTATGGGGTTTGTAACTGTAACCAGTGGCGTAGCCATATGGAGCCGAGGGGGTGCGGCTGCGCCCCCTCAAAATTTAAATTTTTGTTTATATTTGTTTGAAATATATATATATATATATATATATATATATATATATATATATATATATATATATATATATATATATATATATAATGGGCATAGAAAACACTATCATGATGTTACAACAACAGTACAATGTCAGATCGGTGAAGTAATATATTTAGGGAACGACAGAACATCAACTAATCATAGCAATATACTTTCAAGAACATGTCTAGTATGAACAAAATCTAAAGTCTAAGGAAGCTTCTAAATATGTTTTTTTTAAGATTTACCTTAGTAGCACATAGAACAAAAAGAAAATTAGTAAAGTAGTATATACATCACTAAATATATATATATATATATATATATATATATATATTGACAACACTCAACAATTTATCACCATCTTTCATATATATATATATATATATATATATATATATATATATATATATATATATATATATATATATATGAAAGATGGTGATAAATTGTTGAGTGTTGTCAATATATATATATATATATATATATATATATATATATATATAACGTTTTTTTTATCACACTTTTATGTATATAATGTGAATGCCTCCTAACTCACTTACAAAGAAAAGTTGTCATTAGGGATGGCAAATTTTTTTCCGAAATTGTCCGACGGAGAGCTTTTTTTTTTTTTTTTTTTTTTTTTGGGGGGGGGGGGGGGGGGGGGGGGGGGAGGGGGGTACGCGTTTGGAGATTTAAAATGGAGACATGGACGTGGATGTGAACACGTACACGTTACGCGCACCGAACCGAACCGGACCGGACGGCGGCGATGACACGCACGTGTGGCCCACATAATTAGTCCACAACAACTCATAAGTGAGTAAGTGAGAGAAACTAATATAAAGACGAGGGTAAGAACTCCTAATCAATGTGGGACTAAAAAGGAGAAGTTGCTTTTTTCAATGAGAAGAATACAACAAATATATGATATTTTTAAAAATATAAATGTATTTATTATAAAAATTTAGTAGTAAGTGTCGTGCCTCCTAGACAAAAATTCTCGCTAAGCCACTGATCGTAGCATTACCCTTTGCGAAGGAATAATGATAAGGCCATCTCCAATGAGATTTCTATCTTCCCTATTTCTATTATAGAAATCCATATGAGAGATTTCTACATGTATAAACTCCCATATAAATTCTCTCTCACATACCCATTAATATTGGATCACTCGTACCAATTAATATTGGATCCCACTGTTAGCTGTTATGTGAGCAAAAGCTCAAGTCTAACATAACATTAGTCCCACATCGGCTAGTGGGGTGCTATCCACTATGCATATATCACATTTACTCCTTTTGCTTCATTAAAAGTTGTGTGTGGGAGCTCCATGGGCCACACACGCGCGCCGCCGCCGCCGTCCGGCCCGGCTCGGCTCGGTTCGGTTCGGTTCGGCGCGCGTAACGGGTGCGGGTACGTGCCCACATCTGCGGGCGCCGAATGCCGATTCGATTTCCTCTTCGGGTTCGGGCCGAGACCCTAAAAGATTTTTTGCCTTTTTCTTCAAATTCTGACCGTTACAAATCTTTTAAATTCAGTAACGTTTGGATTTTGAATTCCCGTCCAGGTACAATGTATCACATTTGTAACATTCAAATTTAATTGCTGTCATTAACATCCGAATTAAAATCCTATTTAATATTCTGTCCATTGGAGAAGCTTGCTACAGCCTATATATTGACCTCTTTTTCTTCATTCGGGATAGAAAAAAATATATCATTCAAAACGCTCTTCAAAATTCCTCTTCCCGAAATTCTGTTGCTCTTTGTTGTTGCTCTGGGCAGAGCCAAGTACGTGGTCACTCTCTCTGACGTCGTGTGCGACAAAGAGATTCCGGTGGAGCGGAGATTTTACCACTAGGAGCGTTCGGATACGGTCTGCACATAGACCCGAGCTAACTCTTAGGGCAGTGCTACGTGCACGACTTCCTCGGAGGCCGGTAATTTTAATTTAATTTATTTTATTGCATATTTAAATTCGAAGCTTTGTGAAGAAAATTCTAACAATCTAAGAGTTAGCTATTTTTCACAAGGAAATAAAAAAAATTTCTTTTGTCAATTACTGTTCGAAAGTGACTTGTTATTAACAAGAGACTTCCTTTTACAAATTCGCTTCCTATTACAAATTTCTTCTGCTTCGAAATTTGTGTATGAAGTGTTCTGTTAAATTTCAGTACATTCTCAAATAAGCTTTTATTTGTCTCAAACAAGAAACTTCCTATTATAAATTTGCTTCCTATTACAAATTTCTTCTGCTTCGAAATTTCTGGTTCGAAATTTCTGTACGAAGTATTTTGTACGAAATTGTCTTAAACAAGCTTTTAGTTGTCTCAAAGTAGTATATTTGGCCTACAAGTGTTCTGTTAAATTTTAATACATTATCAAATATATTTGATCATTTAAATTTATTTAGCAAATTTGACATCTGTTTAACTGTTCCATATATAGTCTTATCAGCTATATAACTTTCTATTGCTTTAAAGATATTATTCAATATTTGTCAAAACACCTGTCACACTATTATCAAATTGTCGTTATTAGTTAAATTGACACTGTAGACAATATTATTGTTTTAATACATTTTTTTTTTCAATATCAGTACCCTTACTCAATTGTTAAATTTAGGCTAAAATAAACAATTAATTGATTTAGTAAAATTCCTTTATTTTAAAGTTCTAAAGTTAAGATTTGTTTGGGAACAAGCCGAAAGGGCCCTTCTGTCAACAAGGCGAAAATTCGTCTAAGCGACCGGTACTTAAGAGTTCCTAGTGAACCTCCGCTTGCTGGGATCCGGCCCCTACAGCTAACCCAATCTTATCAAAACTTGAAAAACAAAAATTTTAAAGGTCTATTGCTAAAATCATTTTAATTGTTAATTTTAGTTTAAAGCCATCTGATTGAGTAAATTCAATTTTACAGACTTTAGAAAACATGACTTCCAAGGAAGAGACTTTCTCTGCAAAGCCTGCAAAATTCAATGGCACCTACTTCAAGAGGTGGCAAAGCCAGATGAAATTTTGGCTTACCACCTTAGGTCTAATTTCTGCCATTGATGGGTCCACACCCATCTCAAATGATTCTGATGAGACTGAGTCTGACGTAGGGGTTTCCAAGTCCTCCTCCTCTACCAAGCCTAAGACCCCTAAGGAAATTGACTACCACTGCTTTCACAGAATATTAAGCGCTATGTCGGAGTCACTCTACGACATATTTTTTGAGTATAAAAGCGCTAAAGAACTCTGGGATGCTTTGGAAGATGAGTATGGTTGTGATGATGCTGGAATTGATAGATTCAATTCTACCACATTCAACCAATATGTCATGGTAGATAACAAACCTATCAATGACCAAATCCATGAGTTCCAAGAACACCTTAGGCAGGTTCAAGCCAAGGGAACCGTTTTTTCTACTGAGCACAAAATAGGGTGCTTGATAGATAAACTTCCCCCTTCCTGGTCTAAAATAGCAAAAGACCTGCTACATCTACAAGGATCTATTACATATTCTTAAGCTCTACAGAGAATTAGAACAGAAGAGAAATATAGGTCCAAGACCAAAGCTAGGTCAAATGCCACAGCTAAGGTAAATCTTGTAGAAAGCCATGAAAAACCTAAGCCAAATAACCTTCTAAAATCCAAGAAAACCTCCTTCAAAAAGAAGCAGAATTTTCAATCTTCCCACAAAAACCATCACCACCAAAACCCTCAACCCCAAAAACCTAGAACCTTTGGTCAGACTCAGGATCAAAGAAGATTTTGTTTTGTGTGTGGTAGAACCAACCATACAGCCATCAACTGCTTCCAAAGGAAGAAAGAACCTATCCAGAACTCCTTCAAAGGAAAAGGCAAGCCAGAGGCTAACATGATTCTGAATGGGTCTTCCAGCTCCTTCAGGTCTGTAAGCTTTCAACCTGTAGTAAACCTGTCTTTCCATTCTGATGATTGGTGGTTGGATTCTGGAGCTAATGTTCACGTTTCTTTTGATCGCTCCTGTTTTTCAACCTATCAGGAATCATGTGGAGGAGGCGTGACCCTAGGAGATGGCTCAACGGCACAAGTTGTGGGAAGAGGAAGAATAGATCTGAAGATGACATCAGGAAAAATTCTACCTCTCCATGATGTGCTTCATGTGCCGTCTGTCAGGAGAAATCTTGTTAGTGGATCTCTCCTTGTAGCCTCAGGATACAAAATTGTAATGGAGGCCAATAAAGTAGTTTTCTCTAAAAATGATCTGTTTATTGGGAAAGGATTTGTGAAAGAAGGACTTTTTATTTTAAGTACTATGAATAAAAATTCTAATCCTTCTTTTATTGCAAATGTTGAATCCTCTAATGTTTGGCATGGTAGACTAGGTCATGTGAACTTAGGATCTATCAAAAGGATGATGAACTTAGATCTTATCCCTAAGACTCCTATAGATGATGAACACAAATGTGAGATATGTGTTCAAGCTAAACATACTAGATTACCTTTCAAATCTGTCCATAGGGATTCTGAACTCCTAGAACTTATCCATAGTGATGTTTGTGATTCCAATAGGGTTTTAACCCGAGGCGGTAGAAAATACTTTGTTACTTTTATAGATGATCATTCAAAGTATTGTTACACCTACCTCCTTAAGACCAAAGATGAAGTTCTAGACAGATTCAAGGTCTATAAATCTGAAGCTGAGAACCAGTTGGAAAGGAAGATTAAGATCCTTAGATCAGACCGTGGTGGTGAGTATACCTCAAATGAAATGACTAACTTCTGTGAAGAGCACGGAATTATTCATGAGGTAACTGCTCCTTATTCACCACAATCCAATGGAGTTGCTGAAAGGAAGAATCGCACTCTTTTAGATATGGTCAATGCCATGCTTCTCAGCTCAGGTGCTCCTGATAATCTTTGGGGAGAAGCCTTACTGTCAGCCTGTTATATTCTTAATAGGATACCCAGTAAGACTAATGATAAAACCCCATATGAGTTATGGAAAGGTCGGACTCCTAGGATCAACTATCTTAAAGTTTGGGGATGTCTAGCAAAGGTAGGAATTCCTGAACCCAAAAAGAGGAAGATAGGACCTAAGACTGTAGATGCTGTATTCATAGGATATGCCCTAGATAGTAATGCCAATAGATTTCTTGTAACCCATTCTGAAGTAAATGAAATCTCTAATAACACAATTATTGAAGCTAGAGATGCAGTTTACTTTGAGAACATTTTTCCCTTCAAGGATAGAAACCCTTTATCTTCCTCTAACCCTTCTCTTACTCCATCTACTAGTTCTCATGACCAAATGACTAATTCTCAATCTGAACAAGTCATAGAGCCTAGAAGGAGTAAAAGAGGAAGGATTGAAAAGAACTTAGGAGAAGGATTCTTCACATTTTTGATAGAGGGTGATCCCTTAACTTATGAAGAAGCCATATCCTCTCCTGATGCCCCTTTCTGGAAAGAAGCTATTAACAATGAGTACAACTCCATCATGGAGAACAATACTTGATTTTTAGGAGACCTTCCTTTAGGCAGCAAACCAATAGGTTGTAAGTGGATCTTTAAGAAGAAACTTAGAGCCGATGGTACCATAGAAAAATATAAGGCTAGGTTAGTAGCCAAAGGATTTATCCAGAAGAAAGGATTAGACTATTTTGATACCTACTCTCCTGTAGCTAGAATATCTTCTATTAGAACCCTTCTAGCTTTAGCATCCATTCATGACATGCTGATCCATCAAATGGATGTAAAGACAGCATTTCTAAATGGAGATTTAGAAGAAGAGATATATATGGAGCAACCTGAAGGTTTTATTGCTAAAGGTCTAGAAAAGAAGGTTTGTAGATTAGTAAAATCTCTTTATGGCCTAAAGCAAGCTCCCAAGCAATGGCACAACAAATTTGACAAAGTCATTATAGAATTTGGTTTTGTACCAAATGAATATGACAAATGTTTGTATTCTAAAAATACAAATGAAAGTTGTGTTATCTTATGCTTGTATGTTGATGACATCCTTATTTTAGGATCTTCACTGGAACTGATAAATAACACTAAGAATTATTTATCTAACCAGTTTGACATGAAAGACCTAGGTGAAGCAAACCTGATCCTAGGAATGCAAGTGTCCAAATGCAAAGAGGGCTATACTCTATCCTTAGCACATTCAATTGAGAAAATGCTAAGGAAGTTTGAATACTTTGACAAAAAACCTGCCCTTACTCCATATGATAGCAATGTTGTTCTCAAGAAGAATGAAGGATCTCCTATAGAACAACATAGATATTCACAAATGATTGGGTCCCTTATGTACATAACAAATAGGATCAGACCTGATATTGCATTTGCTATTGGGAGACTAAGTAGGTATACTAGTAACCCAAATCAGTCACATTGGACTGCATTGGACAGAGTATTTAGATACCTTAAGGGTACTCTAGATTATAAACTTCATTATTCTAGACACCCTGATATCATAGAAGGTTACTCCGATGCAAATTGGGTAACTGATTCACATGATGTGAAATCCACTACTGGATATGTTTTTACCCTTGCAGGAGCTGCAATCTCCTGGGGATCATGTAAACAAACTATCATAGCCAGAAGTACAATGGACTCTGAAATGATAGCTTTGGATACTACATGTACAGAAGCCGAATGGCTAAGAAATCTTATTATGCATATACCTGTTTCTGTTCATCCTATTCCTGCAATTTATATAAACTGTGATAATAAGTCTGTTATTGAACTACTAAAGCATGATTCTGTGAATGCTAAGATGAACAGGCACCTGCAGCTGCGCTTCAAGTCAATAAAGAGCCTATTGGGCAAATATGTGGTTCTTGACTATATAAAGTCAGAAAAGAACCTTGCAGACCACTTGACGAAGGGTCTGTCTAGGACATTGATCCTAGAATCATCGAGGGGGATGGGGTTAAGCCCATAGTATAGTCACCAGCAGTGGCAACCCAACCGAGTCTGACTGGAGATCCCAAGAAGTCGGTTCAATGGGTAGAAACAAGCTGGACTAGGTGACTATTATGGAACACTGACCTGAGATTAAATTCTCTTTAAAATAAAAGCCCAAGAGGCTGTACATGTGTACATTCATACCCCATCCCTATGGTGACAGTGTTCCTTTTGTGATATGGATAGGTTGTTAAAACTCTTAATAAGTCCAAGCATAATATGCAGGGTTGATTCCTATCACCAACCCTTAAGGACTTACCTATATGAGAGGTCGTGAGGGTCGCGACTATAGGACAGGGCGATCCTAGACAACTCTCATGAATGTGTAAAAGTGCGCATGGCCAACCAAACGCGCCACCCGATAGACCCAAGTACCTCTAGCGTACTATGTGTGTTATTTTTCGAGTCTGGTTCAAGAAGACTGATTCAAGGCGTAGTCCATCAAGCTCTTCTTCAGACAAAGAGAATAGTCACTACGTGAGATTCAAGGATGTAATCTATCTCATTTATGCATAGTATACAACTGCCCAGAAATTCTCTTATCTTATTCTTTTCTTTATATTATCTTGGAACTTGACCTTTTGGGGGGGGATTGTTAGCTGTTATGTGAGCAAAAGCTCAAGTCTAACATAACATTAGTCCCACATCGGCTAGTGGGGTGCTATCCACTATGCATATATCACATTTACTCCTTTTGCTTCATTAAAAGTTGTGTGTGGGAGCTCCATGGGCCACACACGCGCGCCGCCGCCGCCGCCCGGCCCGGCTCGGCTCGGTTCGGTTCGGCGCGCGTAACGGGTGCGGGTACGTGCCCACATCTGCGGGCGCCGAATGCCGATTCGATTTCCTCTTCGGGTTCGGGCCGAGACCCTAAAAGATTTTTTGCCTTTTTCTTCAAATTCTGACCGTTACAAATCTTTTAAATTCAGTAACGTTTGGATTTTGAATTCCCGTCCAGGTACAATGTATCACATTTGTAACATTCAAATTTAATTGCTGTCATTAACATCCGAATTAAAATCCTATTTAATATTCTGTCCATTGGAGAAGCTTGCTACAGCCTATATATTGACCTCTTTTTCTTCATTCGGGATAGAAAAAAATATATCATTCAAAACGCTCTTCAAAATTCCTCTTCCCGAAATTCTGTTGCTCTTTGTTGTTGCTCTGGGCAGAGCCAAGTACGTGGTCACTCTCTCTGACGTCGTGTGCGACAAAGAGATTCCGGTGGAGCGGGGATTTTACCACTAGGAGCGTTCGGATACGGTCTGCACATAGACCCGAGCTAACTCTTAGGGCAGTGCTACGTGCACGACTTCCTCGGAGGCCGGTAATTTTAATTTAATTTATTTTATTGCATATTTAAATTCGAAGCTTTGTGAAGAAAATTCTAACACCCACATCATCATTAACTGATTATTTTATTTGTTGCCCCATACGACGATAGAAATGGAGAACTGAAGGGTATTTTTTTTGTATATCAATTTCTATATAAAAATTCTACCAACTATGATAGAATTTTTTTTAATAGGATTGGAACTCAATTTTAGAAAATTTCAAATAAGACGGCTTAGTTTAGAATCCCATACAACCATCTTCTTACAACCGTACACGAGGAGATAAGATTTTTTTTTTTTTTTTTTTTTGAAATCACACGCACACACAATTGGGAGGCTCGAACCTTGCCGGCCCCTCCGGATGTCCGCTCTAATACCACTAGGCTTAGTTTAGGATGTACACGAGGAGATAAGATTCAATTAACAATTGCCATCTAAACGGTTATAAAAGAATGGTTGTATGGAAATTTTATTCTGGATGTTTGCTCACCTTGGGCATCCTTGACTATGTGAGGCAGAGGAGCAGGGGCTGGGGCAGCCACAGCTGGAAAGTGAACTGGTGTAGCAGCGATAGCAACCTATATGTGACAAAAAACAGAGAGATATATATGCAGGTTCCTGACGCTAGCTAGCACAGTTTTACTAAACAAGAAGGAAGCGTATTTGTACCTCTTCCAAAGGTTCCTCAACCTTGGACGAAACCTGCAAGAGAAAAAAAACTAGTTGGTGAGCAA
Organism: Iris pallida; assembly: GCA_029216955.1. Classification (NCBI taxonomy): domain Eukaryota; kingdom Viridiplantae; phylum Streptophyta; class Magnoliopsida; order Asparagales; family Iridaceae; genus Iris; species Iris pallida. Next base: position 460,676 of record JANAVB010039432.1, on the reverse strand, counting down.
AAGCAGTCGAGGTCAAGTAGCCTTTGGACACTCGAGGAATTAAACACTGGAGTACGCACTCTTGCGGTGATCAAGAAGAAAGAAACCAGCACAAAGACCGCCAGCTTGAGAGCCATGGCCAAGCTCCGACTAATTAGCTAGAGTGATGACTGTGTGTTGGAGTCTCGTGAAGGTGGTTTTATAATGTGGAGGAGGATCCCATCAAGGGAGCAATGACTGACCGGTGACCCCATCCTTGATAAAGACTGGCTGGCACATAAGCTCGATCACATGTCGTGACATGGGGGGATGCATGCAACTGATAAATACCAAACAGTAAAACCATATGCATTTATCCTAGGGTTAGGTGAGCTAGACACATGAGTTAATAAATATTTGTGTTTAGGGATGGCAACGAAACAGATCGGAATCAGAAATTACATTTTTTATTTTTGTTTTCGAGTAGTGTTTGAGTTTCCATTTTCGATAGAATTTAATTTTTTATTTCTATCTCCGTCTCCATATCCGTCTCACTAATACTTTCGGGATCGAATTTTTCTGTTTCAGTCTGCGTTTTGTTAATAATTTTAAAAAGCCGGATTCCGAAAAAATTGCCATTTGGATTGAGATGTTCTGTGAAGTTTCTGGATTTGGATTCAACCCATGATTCAGAAACTTTAAATATTGTTCAGTGCTCACTAGCTGTAGCCAGCTAGCTGATAGGTAATAGGTTGCGGTAAATGAGCTTGCATATTTTGTCACCAAGAAGTGATGACTGAAAGAGAAAAGTCATTCAATGGCCTGTATGTATACTGGATTATCGACAAAACAAGTATTAATATGATACCAACTAATCGAGCCTCGTCTCAAAGAATAAAGAGAATAAGTGTCTGCAGAATCTTCCAGCTATACTGCATGTTCAAGAAGGATTCCATTTCCATATAGTAACCCAAGTTCTACTTGACGTTTTGTCACAGACCTTTAAACAAGTTAGTCTGTACTCTCTAGTGCACCATCAATTAAAAAAAAAAAATCATTATAGTACTTACTATTGGGAATAAAACGCGGAAACTATTTCCCAAACCAAAAAGCTATAAGAGAATCGAAGTAAAACGTAGATACTAAATCGTAAAAATCAGACAGAGACAAACAAAAGCAGACACAAAATTGTTGGCCCATTTGGTATGATCGATCCTATTATTATTATAATTAACAAAACTATGGTTCGATAAACCGCAACATGGACGAACCAAAGACTGTAGAATACCAGAATGCTATACACAGGAAGTCAGCTACATTTTTTTACTTTTATTAGGTATTTTCTCTTTATTGAGTTTAGGACTTATTGCAAGTAGCAGTCCAAGTCCACTCAAAATAGCTTCCTACACCCAACATCCTATTCTGACTCGAATCCAATCCAAACCCAAATAGGCCACCAAAGCAGGAACCTTCTGGAATTGGAAAAATTGAACTCGGACCAAGTTCTGCCCAAACAATGGTCGAATTGGGTTGCTTAAAACAGAAACCCTAGTCAACTCTACTCCTGATGACTTGGCTTACAACGGTCAAAATTTTAAACGTTTGACGATCGAACTTGACCCATTAGCAAAGACGATCTATGGGTCAATGACACTTTACTGATACTACCTTTGAACTAGGCATAGAACCATGATCAATATGCCACTCATGGGTCAATGGCACAACTCTCTACATCGGTTAAACATTCACAACATTCCAAATAGCCATATCACAACTAATCAACGATTCCCAACTTATAATTTCCATCCGATCAATCGCATTATTATTCAATAATCAGTCCACATTTATTCTGCCAATATATCTTGATAGCAACACCCTGCCATCCATACTAAACCTAAATCTTTTACCCAACTAATTCAAGTTAGTGCTTGAATAAATAAAATTTATATCGTTATTTCCAGCCAAGGCATCCATTATTACTTCTCAATTTCTCGTTATCCAGCATAACATTAACAATCAGAGTCTCATACAGTATCATCCAAATTCAATGATCAAGGGGACACACAAAGCCATCATGCATCAAATGATCCCAGCTAAGACTTGGCACTACCCCCATTCCTTACAAATGAATGTATGACTAATACTATGAACAAGGTCAAGGCACATCTCACCATTAAGAGGTTAGAGGCATATGCTAGTCTGAACTCAACCATCACTGACACAATACTTCTCTTCGTACTGATCCGACGTCTATACTGGAAGTGGCGGGCCTGTCGACCATAAACACTAAATCACTTCCTCAAGATTGAAACATAACCAAGACAAAACACATGGGTCAACTCAAATTTGGTCACCATTCACTCAAGTTCATGCACACTTCCCACTACCAAAAACTGATAAATAGCGAGGACTTTAGCGACGAAAGCTAATCCGTCGCTAAATAGCAACTAACTAGCGACTACATAGCGACCGACGGTTTATGCAAAATAAAATTTTAATATACGTCGCAGTGGGCATCGCTAATCTGTCGCTAATAATATACCGACAACTTAGCAATGGATATTTTCCGTCGCTAGCATCGAATATAACTTATGTAGGCCACCTTTCATTTTCATTCTCAAATTTCGTCCCAAAAATACTTCCCCCCCAAAACCCAAACTCCTCCCCCGACGCGGCAACCCCCACTCCGGCAACCCCTCTTCGGCGTAGCCCCCCTCCTCCTCATCGGCCCCTCTCCGACGCGGCAACCCCCACTCCGGCGGTCCCTCTTCAGGCGCACGAACCACTCCTCCTCCTCCCCCGACGCGGCAACCCCCCATTCCGACGTGGCCCCCCTCCTCCTCCCTGACCCCCTCAGGCGCACGACCCTGTCCTCCTCTTCGGTTCCCTCTGTCTAGGTAATTTTTTTAAAAAAAATTTGTGTTAAGTTTTTTAAATTATGTTAACAAAACACAAATGCATCACCCCCACCGAAGGGCACAGCCACCACCGGCAGTAGTAGATGCCATTAACGGTGTAATTAGGATTTGGAGAAAGAAGAATTGGAGGGGAGAATTTTTAGGGTTTGAGCATTTGTGCTATGGAGGGAAGAATATGTCTAAATATGGACAAATTGATGTGGTATTTTGCACAAAATTCCCTCTTAATGTTGTAATTTACTTTGTGGAATTTCAATATTTGTTAATGCAAAATTCTCCGAATTGTTTATCTACGAATGTGATTCATATTTGACAATCGATATGAAATTTAGGGCATAGAAGCATGGACACAATGTGAGGACACGATATGAAGTAATGGACACAAGAACTAGATATATGATGCTTTATCTTAACTATGTTACCTAGAAGAGTTATTGTTGATTGTATACATTGCTACATATACATATGGCATGATATATGGTATGTGGTTAGTATAAATATTCACCTTCAATTGTATCGATATCTACGTGAAGTAAGAAGTGTTCTTTTGTGTGTCTTTTATTTTAAAAATTTTAAGTGGTTATACTACTTAACCCAATATATCATATATTGAGGTAACCCCTGCCAGATACCAATTCGATAAGGCCGATACCAATTCGATACGGTCGATATGATCTTATATGGCCGATACCAATCAAAGATGATGAACGCAAAAATCAAAGAAGACCCCCCCTACTTTCTCACTCTCCACACAATAACAAGAAGGACGAGTGCCTTCTATTTTGTTTCTGATCAAGCTTCTTCTTCTCCACCACCATGGCTCTGGACGCATCTGCTCCTCCCTACTTCCATTTTTCTCATTCGACTCTCTCAGCCTCCTATTCTGCATCATATGATATCCACCTCGACCAAAGCCTAGCCTAGACCAACATATACTATGCATGCGCTCTACTTCTTCCTCAGCCTCAGATACCTATCGGATACGGCCGATACCGATCGGATACTGCTAATACCTATCAGATACGGTCGATACCAATCCGATACGGCCAAAACTAATTCGATACTGTCAATACCAATCCGATACGGATACTCATAGGAAAGGTATGATACCAATTATGATACCGATACAATTAATGTTGGTTATTACTGTCACGCCCCGACCCGGAATCACCCGAATCATCGTCCTCGTAGGGGGCGTGATGTCGCACGAGCCTGGAGTTGCGTTCGTGTAAGGCAAGATGACAAGTTCTCAAATGGTTATCTTTGAGTTGATATTAACAACGAAAGGAAAATAGTGTATACGAAACAATTCTCTTTATTGATATTCGAACTGAGATAACAAAGGCTTTTGATAGCCCAACAATATATTCCAGATTGGCTACAACACTCAGGTTCTCTCTTGCCCATAAAGGATTTTACCGTTCCATACATTATGTCTTCTATATCTCGGCCGTATCAATCCTATTGCACGTCCGAGCGTCAATGCGATCGCACGCATCAAACGCTATGGCATTCCATGCCTCTGCACGATCAAGCGAAGCTTCGTCGCGAGCAATCTATTCTCTGCATCCTGCATGAAAGCTGGTGGGGGATCAGTACGTTCGTCCTCGCATGTACTGACGAAAAGACCTTCCTTATAAACCGACATTTTAGTATTTGTGTTCAATCATGCAACTTAGCTTATGATCTTGCTATATTCTCCTTAGGGTCAATTTCATGGCATATTCGAAAGCGGTAAAGCATGTTATCATGACAAGCATATTATTCGAATTGAATAGGTAAGCAGACAAGCAATCTCGTGTTTGTTTCATGGTGCGACTTCTTACCAAGTCGACGCACTCGCCCTTGCACTGACGTAAGGTGAATACGCCCCATTTCTTCCCTGTCATGTTATAAGTGCTTTCTATACAGGATATATGTGTGCGGGATACATATGTGCCTGTACTTTCAACCCATCATTCCTTAACTATATGATGGTCTTGGCGTATCCGCGCTAGAATGGACTAATTAAGGCATTTTTCTTTTTCTTTTCTTTTCTTTCTTTTCTTTCTTTCCTTTCTTTCTTTTCTTTCTTGAATTGGGTAGCCCGGTGCCTCTCATAGTGGATTGCTGTCCCAATTATGGAGATCCACCGTTGTATACCATTATTTGTGGCTTTTAACATCTCGCTAAGCGGTCGCTAATCGTCTTACGAATGTGCGCCTATGAAAGATTATATCCCTCCTAGGTCGAATGATCCCGGTGCCCCGGCGCACCCGTTCGGATGGAACGTTTCGTGCACGAAAGATTATCACAATTATCTCAAGTCCATTCGACCATGCAACGCCCTATTTTTAAACAACCAAACATAGACTTGAGCCCGAGGCTCAGACTTTATCAAACAACCAAACATAGTCTTGAGTCCGAGACTTAGACTTTATTATCTCGTATTTCTTCCATTAACTTTCTATGTTCTTACATTTCATACTTCGTTTCAATGTTTAATGGCATCATGTCTCAACTCAATGTTCCTCAACCGAACGATCCGAAGGTCCCGAACACTTTTCGAGGCATTATGTCATATCTGACAGTTCCGTCACATTCATGCCACAACTGTATTCTTTTGCAACGAAGCCATCTTTTTATGATCTTGTGCATGTAGGCACGTTTTGACACATTTATCATCTTTCCTTCGCGTCGTGCACTTGCTACATGCATCGAAGTCGTATTTCCATGTTCTATGCCTTAGTATTCAATGTTCGTGGCTTGCAAGCTAGGGCGCTCACCTATTGTCTTTCAATGTGCTAGCCTTTCTAACTCGTGCGCGAAGGCACGGAATGGCTCGTGCACGAATGCACTCGCCGAATACAGTTATCCCATGTTCTTGCGGCTTGCGCACCGAGGCGCTCGTCTTTACGATATCTAATATTCTATAGCGACTCGTACATTTGATGTACGTTTTATTTCAATTGTTCTAACTATTGTTCGACTCATACTACGATTTATCTTTCGATCGGACCATGCCCGTGGCGTCGATAGGTTAACTTAGCATACAATGATATATTCTGACTTAGGCATGAAGGAGTAAAAAGAAGAGTCAATCCTCCCACCTTGAGTCGATATGCCTTGTCGTTTTGCCGAGCCGATGTGGCTCGATTTAATAACTTCGTTGCACGGCCAACTCTTCTGACTTAGCCATTCGAGCACTTCGTGCTTCATTGAATTATACGTCCGATTTGGCTTACCGTGCCAACGCCTCATTCCGTCGCAAGGCGACAATTTGTTTCGCGGACCCCTTACTGAATAAGACAAAATGTCGACCTCTAATATTTCAGCGTAAACATATAGCCTGCACAGAAAACCAACTAAAATCAATACTTGCATCGATTCGGACTTGCGCCTTGGTCGATTCGATTTCTTAGAATCTTCGAGCCGTCTCAACACACTTATCCTTCGGGGCAATGCGGCACTTCGCATCGATTCAACTCGATGCATTTCTTTGGGACAATGCAACTCTTTGCATCGACTTAGTTCGATGCATTGCTCGGGACAATATAACTCTCGTATCGATTCGCATCGATACATTTCATTCGGTCAACGCAACTCTTTGAGTCAACGTCTCAGCGTAATGTGCCGTACGGAGCGGGGCATTACAGTTACAATTAGGTACTTAAATAGAATATTCTTATTATTTATATTTTTTTGGTATTTGTATTTACACAATATATTTTATGTGGTGCATAATTGGTTTGGACAATGAGTCGATACTTAGTTGACCGTTCGTGGATGTACAATCGACGACATAAGAGCAATATTGGTTTGACGGATGATTTCAAGGCGGGCATCGAAGAATTTTTGAGATACGCCAGTAGCCAATCTTATTTCATGGACGGAAGGCTCATAAAGTGCCCTTATGTCAATTGTCGTAATATACCATTCAAAGAGGTAGATCTCGTGCGAGAGCACCTCTACAAGAAGGGTTTCGTACCGAACTACAATGCATGGACGACTCAAGAAGAACCTTTGGTTCCACAATATCAGTCCTCCTTTAATACGGAGGTGGGAGAGCCCACTCTTGGAGATTACTTCCAATATCGACATCGAAACTTGACACGTGAGTTGGTATTTGATGTAGCTTGTACCGGCCCAAGTTTTTATCTAGAGGATCCAAATCCTGCTGCAAAGGAGTTCTATGGTATGTTCAACCATGCCGATACTCCGTTATATCTGGGTTGTGATTGTCATTCTGTCCGTTCAGTGGTGATGTGGCTATTGAACCGTAAGTCTAATTTTAACTTACCGTAGGAATGCTACAACCGATAATTTAGCTTGTTAGCGAGTTGTTGCCAAAAAGAGCGAAAGACTTGCCAGAAAACTTTTATAAGTCGAAGATGATGATACAGAAACTCGGATTAGGCTATGAAAAGATAGATTATTATCAAAACGGCTGTATGTACTACTACAAGGAGAACAATGATAAAGACAGATGCAATTTCTGTCACGAGGACCGGTACAAGCCCATTCGGGATAAAGAAAAATCAACTACACGAGCGAGATTGCGCCCCTACAAATACATATAGTTTTTGCGGATCACAAAGAGGCTACAGAGGATGTATATGTCCTCGAATACTGCAGAACACATGACATGGCATAGCAAAGAACGAAAGATGGATGAAGGAGAATTATCTCATCCATCCGATGGAGAGGCATGAAAGCATTTTGATCGATGTCATCCTGAATTTGTTGCGGAGCCTAGGAATGTTTGGCTGACTTTATGTTCTGATGGATTCACTCCTTTCGGACAATCGGGAGCTCGGTACTCTTGTTGGCCGGTGATTTTAACCTCTTACAATCTACCACCGTGGATGTGCATGAAGACTCCTTATATGTTCTTGACACTTATCATATCCGGTCCAAAAAATCCAAAAAAGAACATCGATATTTACTTACAACCGTTGGTGGACGAGTTGAAGCAATTATGGCAGTTCAGCTTCAGATGTATGATATATCGATAGTGCAGAACTTTTAGATGAGAGCAATGTTGATGTGGACCATCAATGATTTTTTAGCATACAGAATGTTATCTGGGTGGAGTACTCATCGTATTACGTCTTATCCGATATGTATGAAAAAGAGTAAGGCATTCCGCCTTCAGAATAAAGGAAAAGCTTGTTTTTTTTATTGCCATCGTCAGTTCCTTCTTATGTAGCATCCATGGAGAAGGAATATGGATGCCTTTAGAGCTGGTAAACATAAACTAACTTCTCCCCCGTTGAGATTGACTGAAGATATCGTTTGGATAGAGGTAGAGGATTTGCCGACTGTAATGGAAGATCCGAGATCGAGCCATCACTTAGAAGGATTTAGACATAGCCATAATTAGACAAACCGGAGTATCTTTTGGGACTTACCTTATTGGAAGGACAATCTCATAAGACACAATCTTGATGTCATGTATATTGAGAAAGATATATTCGACAACATCTTCAATACGGTGATGGATATCAAGAGAAAAATGAAAGACAATTCCAGAGCAAGAAAGGACTTAGAAATTATTTGCAGGCATCCAGAGTTGCATCTAACACGAAGATCCAATGGTAACTGGTTCAAGCCCTCAGCACCATTTATACTGAGTAGGGATGATAAATTGATAATATGCAATTAGATTACAAAGTTAGGATTTTCTGACGGTTACGTGCCGAATCTGGCAAGACATGTCGATCTCAATGAATGCAAGCTGATAGGGATGAAGAGTCATGATTGTCACGTGTTCATGGAGCATTTACTTCCTATCGCTCTGAGAGAGATGTTGCCATCTCAAGTATGGGGTCCGTTGGCCGAGTTATTTATATTCTTTAGAGATTTGTGTTCAAGTAAGTTGAGGGTACAACATATGTTTAAACTTTTATTGATATTGTGCAAGTTAGAAAAGTTTTTTTCTCCCAATTTTTTGATATTCTAGAACATTTGCCGATTCATTTTACATACGAAGCATGTATCGGTGCTCCCGTCCATTATCGATGGATGTATCCATTTGAGAGGTATAAAATAATTATTTATCTACTACTAATAATTATTTTATTCAAACAATTCTATTATTTAATATTATTTATGGATATCTACATCATCTGAAGAAGAAGAAGGTGGGAAATAAGGCTTATGCAGAAGTTTTGATATGCGAAGCATATATTATTTACGAGGTCTCAAACTTTGGCTCAATCTACTTCGATACTCATGTCAGAACAAACTGGAATAGAGCACCAAGAAATGATGAAGGTGAGGTCAATGCACCGAATAGTGGAATCTGCACTATCTTCAATGTTGGTGCCAAGCCTACAAATGCTTCTAAGTTACGGTGGTTGGAGGATGATGAGTTTGAAGCTGCTCATCGGTATATCTGCCTAAATAGTTGTATGGAGGAGATGGAAGATATAGAGAAGTAAGCGACATAATTTTGCTACTGTAATGCCCCAGTCCCAAAATACTTAGGACCAAGTACGTAGACAAGCCAGCTGTATACATACGAAGTACAGGGGCCTTGTATGTATACATAAGCTGTAATATGTAGTAATCCAAGACAAACTAAATCTCATCCGCAATGAAAAGAATAATAATATAAAAATCAACTTGAATATTTATGGTAAAATCGTTGGGCGGAGACAAAGTCCACTACCAACTATCTCAATGAAAGAAATGTACATGAATCGAAAAATGGCAAGACGAACCAAGCGCAATCGTCTTCGAAATAATGGAGAAGACCACGGCCTTGGCTAGGATACCTGCGAAAAATATGAACACACACCTGGGGAAAAACTAGGTCCGCAGACGGACGTAGCAAGATACAGGAAGAACAAACTAATATGAACTGTCAGAATAATAAAATAATATATAAAAGACTATTCTAGACACAAATATGCAAAGGAGATTCTAACCGCCTAACGTGCAATTTAGAGGACAACTTTCATGCGCATGGGTAGGATTTTAGGCTATGTGTACGTAACTGGCATCCAGTCATCTGTATCCGTCCATAACGTCTAAAACGTCAAAGGGCATCTGCAAATATATTGCCACAGTTCCATCCGGAGACTGTGGTTTACCTGTTTGGATTCCCATACGCACTAGCAACTGTCCTCTCCCAATATTTCCCACACTGCTTAAGTCATGTCCATGGCTCGTTCAATTTTGTAACTGCTTGAGTCTCTAAAACCCTAGTCAAAGCAATTACGAATATCTACTGTCATACGACTTTAGAGATAGCTAGTCAATAAGTCGTGCCCCTAGCAAACTGTCTCAAACCGTGTAGTGTGAGTGTCACAGCCAAAGGAGATATAAGGATATCCTCCAACAAGAAGGTAGTCCGCTAACACTAAGTTAACATGCATATAATAAAGTAAAACGATAATAGAGTCGCTTGCACCCAAGTATGGCTTGGATGCGCAGTTTATAACAAAGGAAACTAACAATATGAAACAAAGTAAATAATACAGAAAATAAACAATTTGACAGTTAATTAGCAAGGTATACTTGCCTGGTGGGTCGCCTGGTGTGGTGTTATGATCATGTGGCACAAAGTTTGACTTCAGTGTTACAACTATGCAGTATGATCTCAGATGATAGTACGGACCATGCCATCGAGTCCAGAATAGTCAATTTGGCTAGGGACGATATAGAGAGGTTCAAGATTGCAAGAAGATGGAAAGGATTTGATTTGGCTATGGACAAGAATATATAATCCAAGAGAAATAAAAATATATATTTATGAAAAACTCTACTTAGTCAAAACATTTAATAACTTTTTAGAAAATAATTATAATAGTTGGAAACTATGATTTTACCAATCAAAATATGTTTAACTAAATATTTTGGGAATATAGGAATTTATTTATAATACTTGGAAAAATATATATTATTAGTAAAATAGTTTTTAGATAAATATTTATAAAAATCACTTTTAAGCAAAACTCTAAGTTTATTAAAATAGGATATTCAGATAGAATGATATATTTTATTGGTAAAATAGTTTAGACAATTATTTTGGAAATATTAAAAATGGTCTTATAATTTGGGAACTATATTTCTATGGTCAAAATATTTTTGGATAAACAATATAGAATATTTTTATTATAGAGTTAAAAATTAAATTTGAAATCTATTACTAGAGTCAAGTCAAATCTGGTATTTTTATTACATATATAGCTTTTGATAAATGATATGTAATAAATATGGTAACAAGTACTAAAAGTAATGTCATGATATTCTCATATTAATACATATGTATATATACAAATATGCACTGAAATTTTATATAAATAATAATAACAATAACATATATATATACCTTTTAACAATAAACCACACATTAAAATAATAATAATAATAATAATAATAATAATAATAATAATAATAATAATAATAATAATAAACAAGTGGGTGCTGTTAAAAAACGAGTAAATGATAATAAATTAACAGATACCAAAAGAAAGAAAAAGAAAGAAAAAACAATAATAAACAAACACCAAAAAAATACAACAAAATACTTAAAAGAGCTGCTGCTCTTTGGAAACGAAGGAGAGAGAGAGAATGAGAGGATGAGTGAGTGAGCGCGAGAGAGAGACGGTGAGAGCGGAGGGGAAGAAGGAGGGAGCTGGGAGCGGTGGTCCGTCCGCCGCTGGCCCGGAGGGAGGAGCGGCGGCGCGGGATCGGTGGTTCGAGCGGGGCGGATGGTCGGAAGGAGATGTGGCCGAGGGAGGCGACGGAGAACGGGGTTCTGGCCAGGGCCGGTTGATCGGAAGGGAGAGTAGGCGGATCGGAGGCGGAGAAGCGGCGGCGAAGGGCGGTGTTCACCGTGGGGGAAGGCGGAGGACTCGACCACCGACGGTGCTGCGGTAGCGAGGGGGTCTCGCGGAGGCTCGAGGGGGAGAGAAAGTCGAGGAGGTCAGCGGACGGGCGCGACAAGGGTTTAGGGAGTCGGAGTGAGGCGGAGGGTTCGTCGCCGGAGGCGGCCGAAGGGAGGCGGGCTGGTGCGTAACCCGAGGCGGAGAACGCGGTGGCTGACCGGGACCGAGGAAACTCACGGCGGTCTAGATCTGGCGGCCGGCGGTGATTGGCTAGGTCGGGGCGAGTGGGGCCGGGCGTTGCTCCGGGACAGGCGAGGCGGCATGGTGGCGAAGGTATGGGAGTTCCTATTTTTCCTTTTTCTTTTCTGTTGTGGTGTTTTCGTGGCATGAATCCCCGACGAGGTTGGCTGGGGAGTGTTTGACGGTGGGTTGTCGGTGGTGGCGATGGTGCGTGGGTCGAATTTGGTGGCCGGGGGTGCCCTGGTAGTGGTAGTGGTAGTTGTTTTGGGGGGTTTCGGCCGATGGCCGTGGTGGTGGTGTCGGGGAGGAGAAGTGTGGGGAGTGGTTCTGGTGGTAATCCATGGTGATGGGTGCTGAGTTGGTGGTTGTAGGTGTGGCGGGATGCTCTGGTCAATTGTGGTTGGACTGGCCGAAGTCGGGTGGCCGATGATTGGTGTGCCGGAGAAGACATGGGGTCTGGGCTGTTGGCAGTCGGCCGGGAAGGAGGAAGGGAGATGGCGGCGTGGGTTGACAGGAGGAACGGAGGGAAATCGGGCACCGGTTAGGATTTAGGGTTGGGTCGTGTCGGGAAATGTCCGGCACGACATGGATGGACGTCCGGAATTGTCGGACGCAGATGATAATTCTTGTATATGTAAAAGAAGAGATTAGTGGATGGGAATAGGGGACACGGACATGATGCACAAACTTGGGGTTGTGGAATAATTTTGGGGAAGAATTTGTGGATGATAAAAATTTATGGAGGAGTACCTGCCTATTTACAGGATGTGGGAATTCCCATTAAGATAAGGATTATGATTTATTTAACCCAATTTAAATCAATCAATAAATTTCAAATCCAATTCGAAATCAATTTAAATCTAATTAATTTCCATCCTTTAGTTTAAAATCAAATAAGAAAATTCAAATTCCAAATGTAGATATTAATTTAATCTATTTAAATAAATCCAAAAATCAAATCAAGATTTAATTTGCCACAATAAATTCAAAATATGTTTTTCAAAATACTAATAATATTAATTTCAAAAATTACCTTATTATTTAAAAATAAACTAATAAATAATTATGAAATACACATGTATGCACAAATAATATTTACAAATATATACTTTTCTAGTATACCATTTTATAAGAAGGCTTTTCATAAATAACTCATATAATTTAGAAATTTTGATAGCTAAAAATAATTATTATATATATTACCTTGAAACTATAAAAATAGAAAAAATATTTTCTTAAAATATGTACGCTCGCACATATTCGCACTCGTCGAGCAATTACGAAAAATAAAATTTTGTGCGCGACGTACAATACGATTACGCGACGTACAATACAAAATTTTAAATCAGTACCAAAAATTAAAAAAAGTAGAAATTTAGGGGTTTTACATCCTACCCAACTTAAAAGAATTTCGTCCTCGAAATTAAGAATTCGTAGGAGGTGAGAAGGCACAACGGTAGATATAAGGGTTCCTTAAAGAAGTTTATATGGTCGTAGTCTAGGTTGAGGATATGATTAAGAGACGATTGTAATCACTTTTTAAATTTAAGTGATTAGAAAGTCAAGCTTGTAGATTTAGGGTTGAGGGAAAGGTCGAGTAGTTCAAGACAAAGATATAGTTACATTGGGTGGTAATGGTGATAGGACAGTTAGAGAAAGTTCTAGTATAACACCTTCGTCCTTCGAAAAATAGGTGAAAGGGAAAGCAATAAGGAGTTTCAAAAGACGATATTATCGAGTACGAATACGTGGTTCAAGGACGACCGAAAAATTTCAAATGAGTTGCCAAGGCAGTCACGGATGGGACTCTAGAGGGCAAGTTTAGCTATGTCCCCATCCACGTAGAACGAGAGATAAAAGCAAACCAGAGTACACTCGGTTGATCAGACCATCATGCACCGGTTCTGATTAGACAATATGTTAGTGGGAGCGACCCAATTAACATGTGTCTTGAACAAGCTCGATAAAAGAATAAGCTTGCAAAAACTAGGCTACATTAGCATCATTAGTCTAGATAGTAAAAATATAGGCACGTGAGATTAAGATTGAAATAAAGTAGAATCAATATGAATAGTCAAAGTGTCATAAAATCTAAGTCTTGTTTATTCCTATACGATCAGTCTACGGTTTATTGCCCAAGGCTTGGTTGACCAAATAGGTTAAATCCCTCTAGTCCCTATAGTCTAGATAGTCCTATTTGTATTTCTCCTTAATGGTCAAGGGTGTGTTAGGTCGTGGGGTATTCTACCCAACTTAAAAAATTAAGCTAAGGGTGTTTGGGACATCTAACTAGTAGGGTCAATCTCTAGCAAGCACGAAGGGAAGATAAAAATAATAATAGAAGGAATCAAGCAAGATGCAATCGATAAGTCGGTCGAACATGGAATCGAGGAAAGAGGTCAAGTATGTGGATGAGATCCTAGGCTTCTAATCCTATTCGCATGCTTGCTTGGTACGGTAACGTAACCAAACAATTTATCTGGACCTGCATGGGCCACCACAAAAACATGTAACGCTCCAGTCCCAAAATACTTAGGACCAAGTACGTAGACATGCCAGCTGTATACATACGAAGTACAGGGGCCTTGTATGTATACATAAGCTGTAATATGTAGTAATCCAAGACAAACTAAATCTCATCCACAATGAAAAGAATAATAATATAAAAATCAACTTGAATATTTATGGTAAAATCGTTGGGCGGAGACAAAGTCCACTACCAACTATCTCAATGAAAGAAATGTACATGAATAAAAAAAATGGCAAGACGAACCAAGCGCAATCGTCTTCGAAAGAATGGAGAAGACCACGGCCTTGGCTAGGATACCCGCGGAAAACAAGAACACACACCTGGGGAAAAACTAGGTCCTCAGACGGACGTAGCAAGATACAAGAAGAACAAGCTAATATGAACTGTCAGAATAATAAAATAATATATAAAAGACTATTCTAGACACAAATATGCAAAGGAGATTCTAACCGCCTAACGCACAATTTAGAGGACAACTTTCATGCGCATGGGTGGGATTTTAGGCTATGTGTACGTAACTGACATCCAGTCATCTGTATCCGTCCGTAACGTCCAAAACGTCAGAGGGCATCTGCAAATATATCACCACAGTTCCATCTGGAGACTGTGGTTTACCTGTTTGGATTTCCATACGCACTAGCGACTATCCTCTCCCAATATTTCCCACACTGTTTAAGTCATGTCCATGGCTCGTTCAGTTTTGTAACTGCTTGAGTCTCTAAAACCCTAGTCATAGCAGTTACGAATATCTACCGTCACACGACTTTAGAGATAGCTAGTCAATAAGTCGTGCCCCTAGCAAACTGTCTCGAACCGTGTAGTGTGAGTGTCACAGCCAAAGAAGATATAAGGATATCCCCCAACAAGAAGGTAGTCCGCTAACACTAAGTTAACATGCATATAATAAAGTAAAACGACTAATAGAGTCGCTTGCACCCAAGTATGGCTTGGATGCGCAGTTTATAACAAAGAAAACTAACAATATAAAACAAAGTAAATAATACAGAAAATAAACAATTTAACAGTTAATTAGCAAGGTATACTTGCCTGGTGGGTCGCCTGGTGTGGTGCTATGATCATGTGGCACAAAGTTTGACTTCAGTGTTACAACTATGCAGTATAATCTCAGATGATAGTACGGACCATGCCATCGAGTCCAGAATAGTCAATTTGGCTAGGGACGATATAGAGAGGTTCGAGATTGCAAGAAGATGGAAAGGATTTGATTTGGCTATGGACAAGAATAGATAATCGAAGAGAAATAAAAATATATATTTATGAAAAACTCTACTTAGTCAAAACATTTAATAACTTTTTAGAAAATAATTATAATAGTTGAAAACTATGATTTTACCAATCAAAATATGTTTAACTAAATATTTTGGGAATATAGCAATTTATTTATAATACTTGGAAAAATATATATTATTAGTAAAATAGTTTTTAGATAAATATTTATAAAAATCACTTTTAAGCAAAACTCTAAGTTTATTAAAATAGGATATTCAGATAGAATGATATATTTTATTGGTAAAATAGTTTAGATAATTATTTTGGAAATATTAAAAATGGTCTTATAATTTGGGAACTATATTTCTATGGTCAAAATATTTTTGGATAAACAATATAGAATATTTTTATTATAGAGTTAAAAATTAAATTTGAAATCTATTACTAGAGTCAAGTCAAATCTGGTATTTTTATTACATATATAGCTTTTGATAAATGATATGTAATAAATATGGTAACAAGTACTAAAAGTAATGTCATGATATTCTCATATTAATACATATGTATATATACAAATATGCACTAAAATTTTATATAAATAATAATAACAATAACATATATATATATACCTTTTAACAATAAACCACACATTAAAATAATAATAATAATAATAATAATAATAATAATAATAATAATAATAATAATAATAAACAAGTGGGTGCTGTTAAAAATGAGTAAATGATAATAAATTAACAGATACCAAAAAGAAAGAAAAAGAAAGAAAAAACAATAATAAACAAACACCAAAAAAATACAACAAAATACTTAAAAGAGCTGCTGCTCTTTGGAAACGAAGGAGAGAGAGAGAGAATGAGAGGATGAGTGAGTGAGCGCGAGAGAGAGACGGTGAGAGCGGAGGGGAAGAAGGAGGGAGCTGGGAGCGGTGGTCCGTCCGCCGCTGGCCCGGAGGAAGGAGCGGTGGCACGGTATCGGGGGTTCGAGCGGGGCGGATGGTCGGAAGGAGATGTGGCCGAGGGAGGTGGCGGAGAACGGGGTTCTGGCCAGGGCCGGTTGATCGGAAGGGAGAGTAGGCGGATCGGAGGCGGAGAAGCGGCGGCGAAGGACGGTGTTCACCGTGGGGGTAGGCAGAGGACTCGGCCACCGACGGTGCTGCGGTAGCGAGGGGGTCTCACGGAGGCTCGAAGGGGAGAGGAAGTCGAGGAGGTCAGCGGACGGGCACGGCGAGGGTTTAGGGAGTCGGAGTGAGGCGGAGGGTTCGTCGCCGGAGGAGGCCGAAGGGAGGCGGGCTGGCGCGTAACCCGAGGCGGAGAACGCGGTGGCTAACCGGGACCGAGGAAACTCACGGCGGTCCAGATCTGGCGGCCGGCGGTGATTGGCTAGGTCAGAGCGAGTGGGGCCGGACGTTGCTCCGGGACAGGCGAGGCGGCGTGGTGGCGGAGGTATGGGAGTTCCTATTTTTCCTTTTTTCTTTTCTGTTGTAGTGTTTTCATGGCATGAAGCCCCGACGAGGTTGGCTGGGGAGTGTTTGACGGTGGGTTGTCGGTGGTGGCGATGGTACGTGGGTCAAATTTCGTGGCCGGGGGTACCCTGGTAGTGGTGGTGGTAGTTGTTTTGGGGGGTTTCGGCCGATGGCCGTGGTGGTGGTGTCGGGAAGGAGAAGTGTGGGGAGTGGTTCTGGTGGTGATCCATGGTGATGGGTGCTGAGTTGGTGGTTGCAGGTGTGGCGGGATGCTCTGGTCAATTGTGGCTGGACTGGCCGAAGTCGGGTGGCCGATGATTGGTGTACCGGAGAAGACATGGGGTCTGGGCTGTTGGCAGTCGACCGAGAAGGGGGAAGGGAGATGGCGGCGTGGGTTGACATGAGGAACGGAGGGAAATCGGGCAGCGGTTAGGATTTAGGGTTGGGTCGTGTCGGAAAATGTCCGGCACAACATGGATGGACGTCCGGAATTGTCGGACGCAGATGATAATTCTTGTATATGTAAAAGAAGAGATTAGGGGATGGGAATAGGGAACACGGACACGATGCACAAACTTGGGGTTGTGGAATAATTTTGGGGAAGAATTTGTGGATGATAAAAATTTATAGAGGAGTACCTGCCTATTTATAGGATGTGGGAATTACCATTAAGATAAGGATTAGGATTTATTTAACCCAATTTAAATCAATCAATAAATTTCAAATCCAATTCGAAATCAATTTAAATCTAATTAATTTCCATCCTTTAGTTTAAAATCAAATAAGAAAATTCAAATTCCAAATGTAGATATTAATTTAATCTATTTAAATAAATCAAATCAAGATTTAATTTGCCACAATAAATTCAAAATATGTTTTTCAAAATACTAATAATATTAATTTAAAAAATTACCTTATTATTTAAAAATAAACTAATAAATAATTACGAAATACACATGTATGCACAAATAATATTTACAAATATATACTTTTCTAGTATACCATTTTATAAGAAGGCTTTTCATAAATAACTCATATAATTTAGAAATTTTGATAGCTAAAAATAATTATTATATATATTATCTTGAAACTATAAAAATAGGAAAAATGTTTTCTTAAAATATGTACGCTCGCACATATTCGCACTCGTCGAGCAATTACGAAAAATAAAATTTCGTGCGCGACGTACAATACGACTATGCGACGTACAATACAAAATTTTAAATCAGTACCAAAAATAAAAAAAATAGTAGAAATTTAGGGGTTTTACAGCTACATACTCCAATTTTGCTATATACTTATAAAAAGTTCTCTATCTTTTCTCGTTATTATCATAGTATTTTTAGAGTTGAGATAAAAATGGAGAGACCTAGCATTGATGATGATGATCTTGCTAGAGAGGTTGACAAATTTTTTTTATCGTGGTTCCATAATTATGTAAGGATTAAAATCATTTAACTATTCTAAATTCAATTGACTGACGAAAGAGCTTTGTCTAATGACGTTATGATACGTGATGTTTTAGGTTTTTCGTACTGGCACACAATTGACCGACAAAAGACTTCGAGCACTAGCTATCAGACCAACTAAGAGGGCAAAATATTGGGATAGATATACCATCAATGGCTTCAAATTCAGAACCACTGATAAGCCTATCAATCACTCATTTGTCGATGAGGAGGCTAATTACACAAAGAATTCCGGAGTTTGTACATGGGGCTCAGTCTACGATGTCAATCCAAAATTTGACTATTACGGTATTCTAAGAGATATTGTAGGGCTGGATTAATCTTTTGATACCAAAATTGTGCTTTTTAAATGTGATTGGTTCGACCAACACCCAAGCAATGATGGAGAATTGACAAACAGTTTAGATTTATTGCTATAAAATACGAAAAAATATATGTAGATTTTGAACCATTTGTGTTGGCTAGTCAAACGGTCCAAGTATACTACACAATTTATTCTAGTCGACGTTGCACTACTTATGATTGGTGGGCTGTATGCAAAACTAAATCAAGAATACATGTATTGGAGATCAAGCATACCGGGAGGATGAGGTAGTCATGCCTCAACCAACATATATGAGTTTAGCTGGCATTGACAATATGGAGGTTGACGTTACTGTAGAGGATGATATAGTTAACGAAGAGCTTGACATAGAGGACTTACCTCATGTAGAGGAGGAGTCTGAAATGGACGTATCGGATGAGAAAAAAGAATTTGAAGATGAAGGTGAAAGTGGAAGTGACAGTGCAAATGAAGAAGATAAAAATGAAGATAATTCGGAATACGAAGAAAATGAAGAAGATTAGTATGTATTACCTACTTATGAGTATCATCACACCATTTTTATTTCTATTAGATTAGCATTGATTATTTGTATCAACACATCATTTTTAATTTCTATTAGATTTGCATTGATTATTTGTATCATCACACCATTTTTTTATTTCTTTCATATTTTCATATGACGGTTCGAGGCTGTACAAGACGTCGAGGATCTGGGTCCCGCCCTCCTTCTCCTCCTAGTACTCCCGCCCTCCTGCTCCTCCTCCTGAAGCTGATGTTGCAGTACATTTGACATAGATGCCAGAATGTAACACCGTGCCATCTCATCTGCCTTTTTTCACTTCTTATAAGCCTCTTTGACCTCTTTATCAGAGTTAGCATCAGACTTAGGTGGGCATTCCTCAACAAGTACATATTTGTACTCCTCAGCAGTCAGAACAATGTCCAAATTACGTTTCCAGTCAATATAATTAGGTCCAATAAGTTTATTTTTTTTTTAAGAATCACCATAAATGGACTAAAAGAACCCATTTTTGAAATCCTGATATTCACATAAATAAAATTATGTAGGGAAAAAAACTTTTTGAATTAATTAAATATTGATTCCCTCAAAACAATAATAAGAAATTTACCAACACCTTGAACACCATGAATTTAGCATGCCACGATAGTGTAGACGTATACAAATCCAACTTTGTGCACGTAGGTTTTTCTTATTAATTTTACTATCATGTCAACATAAATTTATGACAAATAAAATTAATATTTTGGTCTTGCTCTGGTCATACAAATAATAGCAGTGACTCCGATGGGGAGGATACCATTATTTGTATCTAAGTGTATACCATTACTTAATACTAAGTCCATTACCTTGTAATGAGTTCCTTCAGATGGAGAAGTGAACACATACTAGGTAACTTTCTACAATTATCCCTAAGGAAGTTTGTACTGGTGATCCATAATTATACTCATCCGATATGGAGGAAGGCACTAAAGCCAACGCGCAAGTATAATTACATCACTTATAAACCAGTAATGGAGACCATATGATTTATACTAAATAAATATTCTCTCCCACTTAGTTATTTAACAATGCGAGTTTTTCTACTAGTTAATATTATGTTCATGTTGTCCATTATTAATGTAGGCTTAGTTTTTCAAAAAAATATCCACACAATAATAAATATGCATAATCAGAAAAAGTAAAATGAGAACAAATAAGAAAAAATATCCAACTATTATGGTCATGTTTTCTGCTCCGTCCTTAACTATCCGAATCCAAAATCTGGCACTGATACCAATTGATGGAACTGGGGATTCCCAGGACCCTTACTTTGGTGTGCGTATTGATCGATAGAAAGTGAAACAGATTTAATACGTGTTCTAACCCTTCATAGGCGGAAACTAGGGTTCATGAATTATACCTGCGGCAGAAAGAAAATAAGTAATTCCTGGCAATCTCGAGCGGACGACCCCAAGATTTTTTGTACGTATTCCTTCCTCGAGTTGGACGTCGTGTGGACGACGATCTACCAACCTTTTCTTCTCCTTGGCAGCCCTCTCTTTTTCTCCTTACGTGAATCACAAATTTAGAGAAAACTTCAGATTTCTGATCAGTTATATATGGCGGCCAAAGAATAGAGGATATATATAGGCTACGGCAGGGACCATGAGAAAAAATTAGGGTTAGGCCTCCTAACGGATCTGGATATCCTGTGTTCATCCCGAACACACAATCCAGGCCCATTGACAATAGCTCGATCCACTAATGACCTATTGTTGCACTACCTCCCTAATCCTAAATTATGTTTGTGGGCTCCTTTTATTATATGCTCGTTTGGCTCCCTATGTTAAGATATCGTATATCCGTCGATCAAATTAAGTTACTGACAACTATATTGATTCGACATCTTTTATCCTTAAGTAGTACCGCTCAACTTTATTTGTCATATCGGATATAATCCACCTGCAGGGTTTACATGACAATCCTTATGAGCTCCTTAAGGAGACATCATCAACCCGATGTATCGGGACATGGATTCCATTTATAATCAACAGCCCATCATACATACAATGTTATTACCCAATTCATAGAGGTTGTTGATCCATAATGAATCTCACTCTTTCATGAGTCAAAGTAATGTACACTGCATATACGTGTCTGTTATTATATCCGGATTAAGAGCACAAGCATCCATATTAACAGAGGTGTTTATTCTTTTATGTAGTTAGTACAAAGAGAACAACCTCAAGTGGTCCTGTTCAATACACACAAAGTGTACTAGTGTAAACCTATAGTCAAGATAGACTAATACCAGATTACACTACAACCTTTCCAATAGATTGTCTAAGTCCATCTAGGTTGTGAACTATTTATATACTCCATAGGGAACTGATAATATGATCTTCTGTGTGATACCACACACCATATTATCTACAATATAGAATATCAGACATTTGCATTAACACTTGCAACAAATACAATAGGCAAACATTTGTCCATATGATTCTCATTCAAAATTTAAGGAAATAAGGTTACTAAAAAAGTGATGCTTTTAGTATATAACCCTAACAACGTCATCGACTTTTCTAAAGTTTTTTAGCATACCCATAAGTGAAAGAAGGATGGGAAGATCGTAGATGATCGGGCGACCAAAGCCTATGTAAGTTTTTCGAGTCCTATATCTAATTACATTTCTTATTTGTTTTTACGTACTTAACTATATTTAGTTTACCTAAATAGTTAGTGCTAACTCTAATATGAATATTAACTCTAAATCATAACCCTAATTAGCATTATAAATCAAAGAAAAATTTAGGAGACGTATAAGAACCTTACCATAACAATACTTAATAGCAACTAAAATATGAATATTAACTCTAAATCTATTCACCTATATAAATATAGGAGACGTACGAGACTTTAGAGAGTCAAGTCGGTGAGGGAGGGACTGCTAGAGGGCTGTCCAGGGGGGAGCTGGGACTAGTCAGCTACCGACGCCGGCTGTGAGGAACGACTTGCGGATACAAGATGTCAGTAGAAGGAAAGGGTACAACGTGTACGATAATGGATCGTTGGCATTCCAGCCGTTCGTTTATTCTAGAGCTCCTCTATCTCCACCTCAACCTCCACCTATAGATACATAGACCGACGATACTATCGGAACCTACACTTTAAATTAGATTACGTAGATTTTGGTAGTCCTACAGGTTCAGATGACCCAGGTGACCGGAGTTCTAAACACAGTAGGTCTGATTCCTTCTACCAATGCACCGGCTCCAGCTTCGACCTCAGCACCTCCAGCAACGACTGCTCCTCCGACCACAATGCCTACTACACCGGCTCCTCCGACGACCACAACGCCTATTGTTATGCTACCGACTCTTGCAGGCGTTCCCACCCAGACGTACAGCGGATAATCACTTTGGTTCTGGGGCAAATATATACATACGGACAGCCGAATCTGCCTTCATCACTGTCACGCCCTGACCCAGAATCACCCGAATCATCGTCCTCGCAGGGGGCGTGATGCCGTACAAGCCAGGAGTTACGCTCGTACAAGGCAAGATGACAAGTTCTCAAATGGTTATCTTTTGATTCGATATTAACAACGAAAGGAAAATAGAGTATACGAAACAATTCTTTTTATTGATATTCGAAACTGAGATTACAAAGGCTTTCGATAGCCTAACAATATATATATGCCAGATTGGCTACAACACTCAGGTTCTCTCTTGCCCACAAAGGATTTCACCGTTCCATACATCATTCCTTCTATATCTCGGCTGCATCAATCCTGTTTCATAGTTCGAGCGTCAATGCGATCGCACGCTTCAATACACTTCGGCATTCCAAGCCTCAACGCGTTCAAGCAACGCTTCGCTGCGAGCCATCCATTCCCTCACCCTGCATGAAGCTGGTGGGGGATCAGTACGTTCGTCCTCGCATGTACTGATGCAAAAATCTTCTTTCCAAACCAAAATTGTAGAATTTATGTTGAATCATGCAACTTAGCTTATGATCTTGCTATGTTCTCCTTAGGGTCAATTTCATGGCATATTCGAAAGCGTAAAGCATGTTAGCATGGCAAGCATGTTATTCAAATTGAAATAGGCAAGCAGGCAAGCAATCTCGTGTTTGTTTCGTGGTGCGACTTCTTACCAAGTCGACGCACTCGCCCTTGCACCGACGCAAGGTGAATGCGCCCTATTCCTTTCCTGTCATGTTATAAGTGCATTTCTAATCAGGATCTATGTGTGCGGGACACGTATGTGCCTACACTTTCAACCCATCGTTCCTTAGATATATGAAGGCCGTTGGCATATCCGCACCGGAATGGACTAAAGGAGTTCCTTACTTTCTTTTCTCTCCTTCTTTTCTCATATTTGGTCGGGCTGCCCGGCATTTAACGGGTGGGTTACGGTCCCAACAACCGAAACGTTTCCGCTATATACCAACATTTGCAGCTTTTCTCCATCTATAAGCGAGTGCTACTCGTCCTAAGGATGTTCACCTACAAAGATTATTCATTTTTCCCCTAGGCCAAGCGGTTCCGGGGTGCTCCGGCATTTAACCGTTTGGGGGAAACACCCGTACACGGAAGATAATCACATTTTTATCTCTCGTCCATTCCATTCAACCATACAACGCCCTTATTATTCAAGCAATCAAATTCAAACAACCAAACATAGTCTTGAGTCCGAGACTCAGACTTTATCATCTCGTGTTTCTTCCGTTAACTTTCTATGTTCTTACATTTTTTACTTCGTTTCAATGTTCAATGGCATTATGCCTCAACTCAATGTTCCTCAACCGAACGACCCGAAGGTCTCGAACTCCTTTCGAGGCATCATGCCACGTCCGACAGTTCCGTCAAATTCATGCAACAACTGTATTCTTTCGCAACGAAGCCATCTTGTATGATCTCGTGCACGTAGGCACGTTTCGACCGTATTCCGATGTTCTATAACTTAGTGTTCAATGTTCGGGGCTTGCGTGCTAGGACGTTCGCCTATTGTCTTTCGATTTTCTAGCCTTTCTAACTCGTGCACGAAGGCACGGTATGGTTCGTGCACTAAGGTACTCGCCGAATACAGTTATCCCATGTTCTTGCGGCTTGTGCACCGAGGCGCTCACCTTTGCAATATCTGATGTTCCATAGCGACTCGTGCATATGATGTACATTTTATTTCAATTGTTCTAACTTAGTATTTGACTCACACTACGATTTATCTTTGATCGGACCACGCCCGTGGCGTCGATAGGTTAACTTTTAACATACGATGATACATTTGGCTTATCGCATGAAGGAGTAAAAAGAAGAGTCAATCCTTCCACCTTGAGTCGATACGCCTTTGTCGTTTTGCCGAGCCGATGCGGCTCGATTTTATAACTTTGTTACACGGCCACTCTCCTGACTTAGCCATTCGATCACTTCATGTTTCATTGAATTATACGTTCGATTTGGCTTACCGTGCCCAAGTCCCAGTCCGTCGCAAGGCGGTGATTTGGTTTCGCGAACCCCTTACCAAATATGACAAAAGATCGACCTCCAATATTTTTGCGTCAACGTATAACCTGCACACGAAAACAACTAAAATCAATACTTACAACAATTCGGACTTGTATCTTGGTCGATTCGACTTCTTAGAATCTTCGAGCCGATTCAACGTACTCATCCTTCGGGGCAATGCAGCACTTCACATCGATTCACTCGATGCATTCTTTCAGGACAAGACAACTCTTCGCATCGACTCAGTTCGACTTGCTCAGGACAACATGAATCTCGTATCGATTCGCATCGACACATTTTATTCGGTTAACACGATTCGCTGAGTCAACGTCTCAGGGTAATGCACCGTGTGGAGCGGGGCATTACAGCCACCTCCTCCACCATCATTTTGATTTTTCTATGATTTTTGGTTGTGTTTGATCGATGAGTTTGTATGAACTTTAGGGATTTTATGTATTATTGAAGAAATTTGTGTATATGTACTATATTGCGACTGCTGGACGAGTTTTTATGGATTGAGGAGGTTTGGATATTTATTGGAGTTCAATTTAATGTATATATTGGTGCTAGGTTAATTTGTGTATATATTGGAGTTTATTTTTCTGTATATCATTTGACTGTAATTGTATATATATTGACAGGTTTGAGCAAAGCTGGAACCATTTAGTCTGGCAATAATGAGAAGCTTAGCGACTAACCATCGACGGAATAACGACGAATCTCTGAAAATTTTGCAGGCTAGCGACGGCCTACCGACGGAATAACGACGAATATCTGTACGCTAGCGACGAAAATTTCTGCCGCTAACGTTCTGTCTGATACCAAAAGCGTATCAGACGAGTCAGCGACGAAAATTTTTGTCGCTAAGCTTCTGGAAAATTAATTTTTTTGCTCACAAAAATATGTCGGTATTTCGTCGCTAAGCCGTCGTTGAGTTTGTCGACGGTTTATATTCGTTGCTAATCCGTCGCTATTTTTGGTCGACATTTTCGTCGGTAATCCGTCGCTATGGCGACGGTTTATCGACGGATTAGATTTGTCATAGCGACGTTATAGCTATCGACGTTCCTTTTTCTATCGGTAATCCGTCGCTAATTGTATTTAGCGACGGAAATATGGAGTTTATCGACGGATATTTCCGTCGATAAATACCAATATTTTAGTAGTGTCTTTCAAGACACATGTCATACTTGCGGCCGATTGCCACATGTCAATCGGCTTTATTGAATTCCATATACACAATATTAAACACATATTACCAAACTCATTATTTCATCATATCATTGTTGTTGTTTTGTTTTGGTGTCATTAAAAATTTAATACATCACACACATAACACCACACATATTTAGACTTATTGTATGGAACATTAACTAGTGAGCAACCAGGATGGTCAAAGGACTTTCAAATGCAGAAGTAACTCAGAATAATCACAGAAGCAACTTCGAATAATTGAGGAAGCAAGATGAATAATCGCAGAAGCAACTTTGAATCACAGAAGCAACTTTGAATAATCACGGAAGCAACTTTGAATAATCACGGAAGCAACTTTGAATAATTGCGAAAACAACTTTGATTGTAAATGAATTGAGTAAGAATCCAACGACGTAGAGCCGTGCTCTAATACTATTCTGTCACACCCCGATTTTGAAGAATCTAAAGGTAGCCATCGGACATGATATCGTAAAAGTCTAGATTGCACTTATACAAGGCAAAACCATCACAATTAATGATATTTCTCAGAGACCAATGACATTACAGCTGAACTAAGTAGATATATTGAAGTCATGTTATGATATACATAAATGTGCTGTTTATTGATATTTGTAACGGAGTACAAGACTTGTAGCGAAATACGAAGCTTACAACAAATCACAAATAAGCTCTTAAATAGCCAATTGAAATAGTTGACATCTTGGTTATAAGGAAATCATAGACTTGGCTTACAACTTACTGGTACAACTAAATTACAATGTCCATTATTATGATATTTATAGAAAAAGACAACATCCTTATTAGAATAGCTTATGCACATTCATCCGATTGATCGATGCCACAACACTGATCAAGCGACTCTCCCACACACGGACACCTATAGATGCCCACAAACGTGATCAGTACATTGTCGCGTACTAGTGAACGGTGCTTGCCCAACTCACATAAGAAGAGAACATTAAGTAATCATGTGATAGGAACATTATTAAAATTGGCCTTTCTCTATTGTCTCAGGGTCAATTAACAGTTCATATCCAACAAGAATGTAAAGTATGCATATTAATCGTACCAACAAAAATGTAAAGATATGTACTAACATCCTTTAGGTGATTCTTACCAATGATTATTAGCCTTCCCTGTAATTTAGTAACACTTACTCTTCCTTCATAAGGCATTGTTAGAAAATAGTATATTCCCCACTATTACGGTGATTCTTACCAACAGTCGATTATCCTTTCCTGTGCAAGAGTAATAACTTACTCTACCTACATCGGACATTTTTAGCAATGCAACATGTTTATATAAAGGTGACTGATTGCACGCTTCTTGGACTATGTGGTTAGATGGCTCCCCTCACCGACCGGTAGCAAATCCCCCAGAGGTTTTCGAATTAACGGTGCTATACTTTAGCACCCTAGTTCCCCTAGGATGACTGATTCGTGGCCCTGGAGTACTTCGAGGAACTAAACCTTGTGCATAAATTGTCCATGACTTTGCAAGTATATACAACTTAGCTATAAAAATAATAATAATATGATAATAGAAAGTAAAGTAAATACGCCACAGTTCTCATTTGTCTTGCCACATTTGCCTTGAGTCGTAGCTCGTAATACCAACTTCCAATCCAGGGTCTTATTGTAATCGGAATTCTACAACAAAACATATTAATAGAATTTGATTACCTAATCATTCTCGTATTCTTATTACTAAATATCGAGCTGTAGCTCGACCTACTCACTGCCCAATTCTTGGGACTTCGCTTAATATGTCCAACATTATTACAATAATACATAATTCATGAATTAATCTGCAATAGTATACTAGCATTGTTATTACTTATCTTTCTGGGTTTCATGCTAGGTATCAATTTACAACACAAGCAAGCATTACTTATAATCCTTTTTATAAAGAGTGAAACTAAATGATCTTCGAAAGACTCACACTACTCACATTATTAAGGTGACTTCCCGCCATGATGGCATAGCCTAGCGATTCCTCCATATAAATCCAAATCCAACAAGACTTCTTCGAGCCAATAAGCCATCATAATGCACCGTGCATAGCGGGATATTACAATCTAGGGTCTAGGGTAGTCTTATATATAATTATCATATTTAAACCCAAAATCTAAATCCAATTATATAAGCTAGTTAATTGATTAGATATGGCGAACGACTAGCCCCCACGGCTCTTGAAGCTCTTAAAGAAAATCATCAACAAACATAGGGGCCACTATTGGATATGGATACAAGAAATACTAGTATATGATACTATATCAATATGGATAAATGAAAAATATTAGATACATGATACAAGATACAGGAACAAATACTCATATATATACACAAATGTCGAGAATGAGATGTGACATGTGTCCTTAGTATGATGTCTTCCTATCGATTTGTGCTCCTTTAGTGCATAAGGACCAAAACACATACTTTTGTATTTGTAAGATAATAATAGTATAGTTTACTGATTGGTTGTTTATGGTTGCTAGTTTGCACCATAGGGGGGGGGACATTAGGGTCATATTGGATGAAATGTTTACAATATAATTAACAAATAAAAGCTGATCAGTAATATCTCCTTCATAAGGCCTTACGAAGAGAGGGTGTAGGGCTTAACTCACTTTCTTATGTTGTACTTTTCACATTCCTTAATTAATCGAGCTTGTGCCAAAGGAAGTTCTTAATTTGATTGTGCATCGATCAAGATTCTTTACTCGATTGTCCACATCCTATGTGGGGATGTCCGTAAGCACCGTACCATCCTAGAAACAACCTGGTCATGAGAAAATAGAAATATTGCTGAGAAATTAGCCATACCTTACCATAGTGTTCTTCGGATTGCATCTCATCTAGAAGTTTCTGATGTTGTGTTATATGCATTTGGGAATGGTGTGTTAAGGGATTGTAGACTTTGATAGTTAGGATTGCTTGATTTCCTTTGTGATGTATATTGGAATGTAGGACTTGTAGGCTTTGACAATTTGATAAATTATATCCCATTATTATTTATCAGATATATTTCATCCTCAACTAGTTCACATCCATATTGTATTTCTTGACTCCTTTGGCATGTGGCTTTCATGTCGTTTGACTAGATAGTATTTGTTCACTAGGTATGGAAGATGAATCCGACACTACTAAAAAAGTCAAATTAACAACGCCAAATGAAGTCACTAATGCCTATAAAATATTGCTAATAACGATTAGCGAAATATTTAACGATGTTTTCGATGAGTAGCATAACAACTAGTCTTTGAATCATATAATGTCACTAAACATCGTTCTTGTGATGTATGTAGTGACTCCAACAATGTCGCTTGATTTCTCAGGGTCGATGTTTAGCGACATCTAAGAACCCGTGCCGCAAAATGTCGCTATACTTCCTAGTTTTAGTGACATATATCGACGTTTAGCGACGTATTAATACGTGTAGTAAATTTTGAATACACATTAGCAACATATTTTGGCATCGGTAAACATTGTTGAACGTTGCTAAATGTTGCTAGTTTCTAAAATAATTAAAAAAATGCAACAACAATAGCTCATAAAGACAATGACAATACACTATATAACAAACATACACACACACATAGACAACAACTTAAAGATGGTATCACAACATATAGAATAGAGATAAAATAATGTACAATCACAACTAATGTACAAACTATCCTAGAGTACATAATACCATACTGTCTGATAAAACAACGAACAATGAATTAATACAAGATACAACAAGGGTCGAAACAGACATAATTCAATACAAGACGCAACTAGGGCCGAAACACAAGCTAGGACTACTTGTGGGGAGGAGGAACTGTTAGGGTTATATACTAAAGTATCACTTTTGTATTAACTATATTTTCGTATATTTTTTAAATGAGAATCATATGGACAAATGTTTGCATATTATATTTGTTATACTATTAAGTGTCTGATATTCTATATTGTAGATAATATGGTGTGTATTGTCACACAGAAGACCATTTATCAGTTCCCGATAGAATATATAAATGTTTTATAACTTAGATGGATTGGACAAACCATTGGTAAGTTTGTAGTGTAATTTGACATTAGTCTATCTTGACTATAGGTTTACACTAGTGCACTTTGTGTGTATTAAACATGACCACTTGAGGTTGTTTTCTTTATAATGACTACATAAGAGAACAACTACCTCTGTTATTATGGACTCTTGTTCTCTTAACCCGGATATAATAACTGTCATATATATGCAGTATGCATTACATTGACTCATAAAAGAGAGATTCATTATAGGTCAACAACCTCAATGAATTGGGTAACGATATTGTGTATATGATGGGCTGTTGATTATAAAAGGAATATATGTCCCGATATATTGGGTTGATGATGTCCCCTTAATGAGCTCATAAGAATTTTCATGTAAACCTCGCAGGTGGATTATATTCGACATGATAAATGAAGTTGATTGGTACTACTTAAAGATAAAAGATGTCAATCAATATAGTTGTCACTAACCAAATTTGATCGATGGAAATTCGATATCTTAACATGGGGAGATGAACAAGCATATAAAAAGAAGGATCCCATAAACATAATTTGGGATTATGAACATAGTGCAATAATAGCTCTATAATGGATTGAGCTATTGTTAACGGGCTTGGGTTGTGTGTTCGGGCTGAACACAGGATACCTAGATCCGTTAGAAGATATAATCCTAATTATTTCTCATGGTCCCTGTTGTAGTCTATATATACCCTCCATTCTTTGGCCATCATATGCATCAGAAAAGAGCAACTTTCTCTAAATTCGTTCTTCGCGTAAGGCAAGAAAGAAAAGGTCAGTCAAGAAGAAGAAAAGGTTGAGAGATCATCGCCCACACAACATCCAACCCGAGGAAGGAATATGACAGAAGATCTTGAGGTCAATGACTGATTGAGGTTATTGGAAACTATCATCTACTTCTCTTCACTTCAGATATAATTCGTGAACCCTAGTTTCTGCCATTGAAGGATTAGATAACACTTTGAACCTGTTCATGCTTTATTGATCGATATGCACACCAATTTGCAGTCATAGGATTTCTCTATTGAAGGGTTAGGATTGACATATGTACAGATTAACTCTGAAGTCATGCCGCATTGATGAAGAATTGTCATGCACGCATGGATATTATGCAATAAACTGTCTTTCTCCCATGGGTGCGATTCTGTCGCATGGTTCTATCCCAGATCCTAAGGATCCTAGTTCCATCAGGAACACCGTGAATCAGTATTATGATCTATGTTATGAGTTTATATGAAAGCGGTTGTGCTGGCTGTGGAGACGATTAAGGCGGTATCGATGATGGTGGTGCTAGAGGGCTTATATGATCCAGTGCTAATAGTCTAGAATTGTAGTAATCTATGGTCGAGATCAACCTTTTCACTATAATATTGGTCACGTGCGACCCCTGTAGCGCCTCTATCCTATGATCCATTGACTCAGCCAACTTTGTAGCAGTGTGATATATTGTCTGGCCCATCTTCTTGAGCCACTTGGTCATTATCCTGAGCTCCATTATGTTGCACTCGAGGACGTAAAAATATGCCATGATGGTCGGCTCGTCCGGTTGGGTTGGGTGTGTGGCATTGAAGTCGTCTGCAACAACTCCTCTAAAAGATCCACAATCTGCTGGTCAATGGCCTAATGGAATTATAAAGACTCCTACAAATACTGTGTGGTCCTCGAGTGTGCAATAGTAGAGGGGGCCCTCATATCGTATGATCTCGTAGTACAGTACGTACCCCTTTGAAGACCACCACATATCGTCATCTAGAGATCATCATTCCGCAGAGCTAGATGGACCCACGGGGAAGTACCAGCCTCTCTCTCTACAAGTATAGCAGAAACCTATTGCATTGCCTGATCACGGAGTCTAACATACTCATCCTACATTATGTACACCTCTTGATATGCTTACTTATTACTATTTCCTTGTCGTGCATGTAATTACTAATATCTAAGTAACCTAATGGCTACATGAATCTATTTGAATATTTTCTAAGTTATACTAAAGTCAAAAATAATATAAATAATTTGGATGTGCAATACATACATAACTCTGGAAAGCCCGCTCGTCCATGAGCTTTCTGTCCTTCCAATGGGTGTCCAGGAATACGGTCACCATGGTATTCTCATCGCCCCTATATACCTATAAAAAGATATTAATTATTTTTAAATGCAAACACATTTATCATATTATTTCTCAAAGGCGAACACATTTATCCTATTATTCATGAAATGCAAATACATTTATTAGATGCAATCACATACCATTCAACGAAAATGCTCCGTCTTTGGTATCGACCTACCATACCACTTGCCGACCTTGCTCCTAGCCACCTTGTATTTCTTCGATCTTCCTTATATTCCTCGTCATCGAATATAGCCCTCATCGCAGTCAGCCACTGCTTAGGCGTACTCCATCCCTGGATAGGTTAATCCAATCAATGTCAAACATTCTGATTATTGATCGCATCGTGGATCAGCTTGGCTGCAACCTTTGGAAACTGTTTCTTACTCTAATCGACCTGGTGTGGTGGATAATATTATGTTTTCTGCAAAATATTATCAAGTAATGTGTTAGGTTAGCGTAATAAAAAAAATACAAACACAACTGCTAAAATGACCAAGTGCTCTCTGTACTGACGTGGTTCGTTACTTACTTACTTATATTTATATATATATATATATATATATATATATATATTATATTATATATATATATATAGAAGTTTGTAATTGAAGCAAATGTAAGTTAACTTATTTTGTAGGCCCTTTGGGCCAGATCTCCATCCTCGCCCGGAGGCGCGCATGGAGGATCATATCGATAAAAGAATGGACTTTAACTGGAGCGACCTCGACAATCTCATCCTTTGTTTTATATATATATATATATATATATATATATATATATATATATATATATATATATATATATATATATGAAGTTCGTAATTGAAGCAAATGTAAGTTAACTTACTTCGTAGGCCCTTTGGGCAAGATCTCTATCCTAAACTCGCCCGAAGGCGCGCATGGAGGATCATCTCGATAAAAGAATGGACTTCAACT
Organism: Iris pallida; assembly: GCA_029216955.1. Classification (NCBI taxonomy): domain Eukaryota; kingdom Viridiplantae; phylum Streptophyta; class Magnoliopsida; order Asparagales; family Iridaceae; genus Iris; species Iris pallida. Next base: position 427,381 of record JANAVB010039432.1, on the reverse strand, counting down.
GGGGTGACCTCGACAATCTCATCCTCTGTCTCTATGTAAGTGGTAGCGGTATCGAAAGGAACGTTAGACTCATGAGTACTCGTCTGTGGTCTGAACTGCTCATCCAAGGAGTAGTGCCATGTAGGGTCGACACAGTCAGAGGTGGTCGATCGATAAATTGGAGTGTTGGTGTTAGAATTTTCCTTTATTTACCTAAACAAAATAAAAAAATGATTAGTATTACCTGTCTATGGGGTAGCCGTGTACGAAGCACTACCGACTTCTCGTTATTGTACACAGCTTCGATCAGGCAAGATTCGGAACTTGATATCTTGTAATGCTTCATAATTCAGAAATCTATAACAAAGAAGATCCAGAGATGTCCTTGATTCACAATCATGAGTCATATCAATAATATGGAATTACGTGTCATAATTCGTGTCGCAGTATGATTCAATATTTTTTAAGAAATAAAATAAAGAACTTGCATTTATTGGGTATTGAGAAACATAAATACGGAGTACTTGCCTTAGGTCCAACTTGCTGAAATTGCTCCTTAGTCTAAACCTATAAATAGTACAGGATTTTATTATAAGGTTCCCTATAAAACTTATGAAATTCCTCTTCAAGTTCTAGAGTCCATAAAAATCCTCTCAAGTCTTGGTCCAAGATTAAATTAAACCCCACGAAAATATTTTTTCTATCTAGTATACTCCACTAGGCCTGAATGATATTAGAAGCCTAAGAATTTTCTCATGAACCAAGGCCCAAAACATATTCCTAATCATTGTTTCATATTTGATTTAAAGCCCAAGCCCAGGCCCCACAACCCTTAATCCTATCAGCCCAAGGCTAGGGCCCAAAACCTAACGAAACACAGATCCCGTCCCAAACACATGAATTTTATTCCTTTCATTTGAGCTCAAGCCCATGGCCCAATCTAATTCCTATGCCACCAGGCCTCTGGCCCAAAACCAAATTCTATTACTATTTCTTTTTCATTCTTTCTACTATTTATTCCTATAGCCCTTTTTCTCAGGCCAAGTCCACTTCAAGTCAACTCAAAGCCCAAAAAGTGGGCTCAGTCCAAATGAAACTCTTATTTATTTTTATTTTTTTCCCATTTCTTTCCTGGCCCTAACACTACCAAAATATCTCGATTTAGCGACGGCCAGATCGGTCGCCCATCCGTCGCCAATTTGTATTAGCGACCGATCACTGACGGAACTTGGTCAAAATAATCCTTCGGCAATCAGCTCGTCGCTAATAATGATCCGTCGCTAAGTAGTCGTCAAGCGACGGAATAGCGACGGCTTTTCGTCGTCACAATACGATGCATTAGCGACGACTTTCCGATGGTCTTTCGTAGATTTCAAGTATTAAATATTGAACTGTGTAGAAGCTAGCGACGAATAATCCGTCGGTAAACCGTCGTAACAGCGTATCAGAGGGTATCGTTCCGTCGCTATTCCGTCGAATGCCCTCGCTAACTAAGGATGGATTAGCGACGGAATGCTGACGGATAATCCGTCGATCATGTTCTGGAAATGCTTGGCATTTCCAGAACCATGGCGACGGACAAGTCGTCGCTACGCCGTCGTGCATCTGTCGATGAAGCGACGGACTAGTGACGGATAATCCGTCACCATTGTTATGAAAATGTCATGCATTTCTAGAACCTTGGCGACGGATGTTCCGTCGCTATTCCGTCGAACTATGTATTTCCAGAACCCTGGTGACGGATGTTCCGTCGCGAATCCGTCGACCACTCGTCGCTAACTGGAAACAGTTTCAAATCTCCAGGTAGCGACGGATATTCCATCGAAAGGTAGTCGAAAACTGGAAACATCCGTCGCTAAGCGGTCACTAGTCCGTCGCTAGCTGAGTTTTTTTGAAAAAAAAATACAGAGCTTTCCCTGTTCAGTATAAACCAAACCAATATATAACGCACACCAATTATCCAACAATCACATAGACCAGATATATAATGTACACCAATTATCCAACCAATCACATTGACCAAATATATAGTGCACATCAATATAAAATTATCACAAATATTCTGAAATCATAAACTAATATCCGTCGCCAATAATCCGAAATTCCCACAAATATTCCAAAATTCCCACAAATATTTCAAATTTTCTTAATTATAATACTTTAAGGAGGAGGGGGAGTTCGATTGCCCGGTGGTGGTAATCCCAGCTGCGACCGACGAATATACTGCTCCACTAGGTACGGCGGCAAGTCGTCGTAGACACTGTTCGAAAGTTGGCGTAGCTGCTCTAGCGACATGAGATCAAGGAGTGTCATCACAGTCGGGGGCGGTACCATAGCGGCAGCAGGGTTGAAAGAAAGATAACCGACGGAAGAATGACCGGGAGCAGCAGTCGACGGATCGGCACCAGTAGAAGACGGATCGACACCAGCAGCAGACGGACCGGCAGCAGCAGACGGAGGCAGAAAGTACGTGGCAATTTGCTCCCGTAAGGACGACACCGCCTCGTGCAGCTGCTTAAGCTGCGACCTAACATCATCGTCTACCGGGGCCGCAGAAGGAGGCGGTGTCGGTGGAAATCTCTGCGTCGCCATGTGCAACGGCCCTAGGGAGCCGACTCCGTACAGGTCCCCTTTCTTAAAGCCGCCGACGGTATCTACGAACAAGTCGTTGCGAGCGGCCAAAGAAGAGGGCGTCCGGGCGGGCGTCGCTTCACCGATATCCTCGGTCTCAGTTAACTGAGCCCGACTAAGGGCCTCACGATACGCAGCCTATCAAATGAATGTATTTTTATTATAAGATTTACCTAAGTTGTAATCTAAATCCAATGTTTCACTAAGCTAAGTGTGAATCCTAAGTTTACCTAAGTTATAGTCCGAATACTTTTAATTATAACGTAAATCTCATAAATATAAGTACTTACATCAGTCTCCTTGGCCCTCTCGTCGACGAAGCTCCCGTCCTTCCGTCTCTTGTGCGTATGATGGATGACGTCGTGCATGGTGACCGATTCTGGCGCCCTTCCCTCCTTCACCGCCCGTTGGGTCTGCATATGAAATTTCTGTAGAACTTAATTAACTCCGTATATTAATAATACCTAATTCGATAGTAAAATAAATTTACGGTATCTCACCAGATCTGCAAGCGTCGTTGCGTGGGGCCTGGATCCCCCGTATGAAGCCCCGCGGCCCGTCGGTTCGCCTTCGTCTTCTCTGATTTCTTCTTGTACGCAGGAGTATTCATCATATCTAGGAGGTCCTCATAATAGTCCTGCCGGATCCAATTCAGCCTCGTCTGCCCCATTTTAGGTCATGAATTATATCTCGTATCTTCTTCGAGGCAGCACTTTTGTAGGTCCTGCGGATCGTGTCCTCGCGATGGGGGGGCCACCAGTACGTCGTCTAACATACAAATTCAATTATCACGTAATTTAAAAAATGGTTGATTAAAAAGTAACTAATAATTAACAAGAAGATATAGATATATACCCTCAACTCGTCGAGCCAGACGTACTTCAAGTTTGGGGGCACCGACGAAAAGTTGAGGTAGAAACCATGGAAGTTAGTCCTAATAATTTCTCTAAGAGCCCTGGCAACATTAAACGGAAAAAACCTACAAAGAAAAAACGACTGGATTATTAACTTGAATAAATGAAAGAAATTTAATAAATTATCTTAAATTTACTTACGAGGTCCCCGCAGGCCATAGCTCTCGTCGGAACTCGCCTCTCGGCCTCTCTGGTGCCGTCGGAGGATCCGCGGGTCCGCGTATGTACTCTCCAGTAACCGGATGGAACCGAGTATGGGGGTACTCTGGGGCCCACTGTGCAGTAACTGGGACATCTACTGGTGGATCCGCTGGTGGGTCCGCTGGTGGGTCTGATAGCGGAACGGATCCGCTAGCAGATCCAGACTCATGCCTCGATGAAGTAGTCGATCGACGGCGGGATGCGTCTGTGCCCGGGGTATTCTCCGGGTCGGGCTCGCTGGATGGGGTCACATCCCGGGAAGATTGAATGCGAACACAACCACCAGCACCACTACGACCACCACCACCGCCAGCACCAGCACAACGACCACCACCAGCACCACGACCACGGCCAGCCATCATGACCTGTAAATAGAACACATAAACATAATTAACAATATAAAAGTGTAAATGAATATAAAATTCTAAACTAAAATATACATACCACTAGTAGGGAGACGAGTGCCGCCGCGACGAAAAAGACTAGGAGTGCCATCTGTAATAAGTAAATAATCGAACGAAAAAATCATTAATTCACGTAATTGCTTTTATGAGGTCAAACTTAATTCACGTAATTGGAAGTGTTTTTAATATACAATAATATTTAACCTAATCATTGTCTTCATTCTCATCCTCGGCCTCGTCTTCATCATCATCCTCCTCCTCATCCTCATCCTCATTCTTATCTTCATCGTCCATTTCATCTGTATCCTCATTCCCATCAAATTCGTCTTCTTCTTCCTCTTCTTCTTCTTCTTCTTCTTCTTCTTCTTCTTCTTCTTCTTCTTCTTCTTCTTCTGCCTCAATATTTGGGACAAGACGCCTCTTTCTTTCCTGGTTGACAACTAAGTCTTGTGTATCAACCTCTTTCTCCTCTCTATTTTCCTCAACAATATCTTCAACATCCATTGTATCCGAGTGTTCTCCCATGTATTGGGACTTTTCGATCTGGTCCTCTTGGTATGCTGGGTCTCCAAAGTTGAATGTATTTCTGGATTTAATCTTGCATACTGCCCACCAGTCAAATCGATCTCTACGACGCCTTGGGTAGCTTGTATAGTAGACTTGAACAGCCTGATTTGCTATCACAAATATATCGGACCCTCTATACCTCCTGCGATGATTTATATCGACAAATCCAAATTGTTTATCGATTCTCCAACCGATATTTGGTGTCGTATCGAACCACTCGCATTTGAACATCACAATATGCATATAATATGGACCAGTATATTGTAAATCTACAATATCCCGAAGCACTCCATAATAGTCAAAGTCCGGTTCGTCGTCATAGATGGTGCCTCTTATGCAAACACTGAAATCCTTGGTACTGATGCCGTCATTGATAAATTCGACATTTATAGCATTCTGAGTTGCCTTAAACCTGAAGCCATTAACGACATAGCCTGGCCAAGTCTTTGTTTGCCTCTTCGGTCCCAATGCCCGATAACAAACACTCTCATTAGTGAGTGTTGTTTCAGGCAATAAAACCTGATAAATATTTATAATTTAAATGTTTTAGATTATATATTTCTAATCTTAGTTACTTACGTATTTTATAAGAATATAGAAAATCAACCTCAATTATAATCTCAGTTACTTACGTATTTGCGAAACCATGACGAAAATGTACAATCAACCTCTCTTTGAAGTCTCTCATCGGTAATATCGGGTGTCCTCATTTTGACTTCATCTCTAAATACACTATTAGAGAAAATAAGAATATATAAGTGTAGTCACTTACTTCATCAAATTCGAGATTATAATTAACGAGTGCAAGTGTACTGACTTACTTCTCCAAATCTCTCACTTCTTGTATGTCACAGTTTAACAAGACATATCGGTGAGCGGCATCATACTCGTCGTCAGTCAACCACCATTTTTTACTAGCCCCAACAGGCATGCCCCTTACATTGAATATACCTCCATCCTCAACGTCCTCGTCATTCCTTTGAGGTCTATTTCGATTTGTCTTAACATGAGTATCGAAATAAATGGAGTAGAAGTTTGACACCTCTTCGATAAGATATGCTTCGCATATCGAAGCCTCTATATGAGCCTTGTTGCCAACTTTCTTCTTTAGATGGTGTAGGTATCTAGAGAGATAAATTATCTTGAGAATTAAGAATGAATTTTAAAATCCACTAAAATTTAACTTAAATTATATCGATTTTTATGTACCTTTCAAATGGATACATCCATCGGTAATGAACAGATGCACCGACATGGGCTTCGTATGCTAGATGAATCGGTAGATGCTCCATGCTGTCGAAGAAGCCAGGAGGAAATATTTTCTCCAACTTGCAAATTGTTAAGATAATCTTCTCCTCAAGTTCAACCATGTATTGCACAGTCAACTTAGTTGAACAAATATCCCTAAAGAATATAGATAGTTCGGCCAACGGAACCCATACAGCAGAAGGCAACAACTCTTTCAAAGCAATGAGCAGTAATCTTTCCATAAACACGTGGCAGTCATGACTCTTCATTCCCGTTAGCTTGCGTTCATTAAGATCAACGCATCTAGACAAATTCGACACATAGCCGTCGGAAAATCTTAAAGTAGATACCCACTTGTAAATTATTAATCTATCTTCCTTGCTCAATGTGTATTGTGCTATCGGCTTAGTTATTTGTCCACCAGCTCCCCTTTGTATCAAGTTCAGATAAGGACGCTTGCATATCTCGGCAATGTCTTGTTTTGCTTTTGGATTGTCCTTCGTCTTTTCTTTAATATCCATGACGGTATTGAAGACATTATCGAACACATTCTTTTCGATATGCATAACATCAAGATTATGCCTTAAAAGATTATCTTTCCAATAAGGCAAGTCCCAGAAGATACTCCGTTTGGTCCAGTTATGGGTTTGTCCGAACCCATCGACACGATTGTTCGATGGATCTTCTATTACAGTGGACAAGTCCTTTACATCTTCCCAAATATCGTATCCCGACAATCTGGCAGGCGGATGAGAAAATTCTTGTTTTCCAGCTCTGAACGCGTCCTTGTTCTTTCTCCAAGGATGACTCGCGGGCAGAAATTGACGATGACAATCAAAGAAAGAAGTTTTTCCTCCATGCTTAAGGCGGAACGCCTTACTATTTTGCATGCATATCGGACAAGACATGGTACCGTGAGTACTCCATCCCGACAGCATACCGTATGCAGGAAAATTATTGATTGTCCACATCAGTGAAGCTCTCATCTAAAAGTTCTGTTTTCTGAAAATATCATAGGTCGCGATGCCGATCTCCCACATTTGTTTCAGCTCATCCACCAACGGCTGTAAATATATATCGATATTCTTTTTCGAATTTTTGGGACCCGGTATGATAGCTGTCAAGAACATATAAGGAGTCTTCATACACATCCATGGTGACAGATTGTAAGGGGTCAAAATGACCGGCCAGCAGGAGTATTGAGATCGCGACTGCCCGAAAGGGGCTAAGCCATCAGAACATAGCCCCATGCGTACATTTCTAGGCTCTGCAATAAAATCTGGATGACGAAAATCGAAATATTTCCACATCTCTCCATCCGAAGGATGTGACAATTCTCCATCATCCTTTGTGCGTTCTTCGTTGTGCCACGTCATGTGTTCTGCTGTATTCTGAGATATATACATCCTCTGCAAGCGCTTCGTGATCGACAAGTAATGCATATACTTGTAAGGACGTCATTTTCTAGTTGACTTTCCTTTTTTCCTAACTGGCTTGTAACAATTCGTATTACAGAATCTGTAACTTTCTATATCATTGTTCTTCTTGTAGTACAACATGCATCTGTTGTGACAACAATCTATCTTCTCGTACCCCAGTCCCAGTTGTCGGACCATCATCTTCGACTTGTAGAAGTTTTTTGGAAGTTCTTTTGATTCCTTCGGTAACACCTCCTTGATTAGTTGTATAATCCGATCATAGCAAGTTTGTTGTAAGTTAAAATCGGACTTTATGTTCAACAATCGCATCATCACTGACAGTACGGAATGTGGCTCACAACCAGGATTTAAAGAAGTTTCAGCATCCTGAAACATATCATAGAACTCCTTCGCCTCGGGATTAGGATCCTCCGGATCAAAATTAGGTCCTGTCGCGTCGTACACCATACTCGTACAAGGTTCTGCACGTCTCCATAATCAACAGAGCATTCGTCATCTTCAACGACAAAATCCGTTACAGCATTATCATCAAAAGCATAAGTAGCAGCATTCGCAACCTGTCTTTCCGCATATAGTTCACCTTGCGATGACCACAGGCCGTAATCACGTTCGAAATCCTTACGGGTCAAATGATCTCTTACACTCACCACTTCTTCGTAACTTCTATTGCGACAATTACGACATGGACACTTGATTTTGTTACCGTCCATAAAATGAGCTTTGCTCATGGCATACTTAAGAAACACTTCCACGCCTGCCTGAAAATCGTTACTTATACCTATTCTGCTCTCGTGTTGTCATTTGTACAGCTATGTACGATCAACGAAATAACGATCCATCACAGATTGGATGTGAAAATCTGTATAGTAAGACAAACTAAACAGAATTAGTATATAATCATGTAACTGGTGGATCCGCTGGTATATAGGCCGAATGTACTTATTATCGATCGCATCAGATTAGTATCGGTCTATAGGTTTGGTATAGGCCGTATCAAATTGGTATTGGCCTTAGCAAATTGGTATCGTCCTATCCGATATGTATCGGCCGTATAGCTAGGATTCGTACCGACCTTATCGATTCGGTATCGGCCATATCCGATAGGTATCGGCCGTAGCGACGATATGTATCGGCCGTATCAGATTAGCATGGTGGAAGGTTTAAAGTATCGGCCGATACCGATCCGATACGGCCGATACCGATACGGTTTGGCATGTTCCGATCCGATACCGACCGATACCAAATATTGACCGATGCCGACATTGGGGGTCTTTGTTTCGGTCAATTTGGCAAAGAAAATTAAACAGCATAGGAATAGTCCGATACCGATTCCGATACCGATATTGTGAACCTAGGTTGAAAGCATAATAAGGTTGTAAAAGCATGTAAAAGAATCCGATGCTACCGATAATTATTTGTTTCCCAATACCAAAAAATCCGATACTCCGATCCGAAACTGCCGATACTACCGATATCGTCGATACCAATACTCATAGGAAAAGTCCGATACCGATTCCGATACTTTGAACCTTGATATATATATATAGCTAAAATTAACTAACTAACATTTACTAGTTAAATAGCATAATGCTAACTTGATAGTAATGAGATGTAACACCCAGTTTTTCCAAATGAGGGTAATTTTGAAATTTTGTATTTTAATTTATTTAATTATGGTATTTAAAATTTTCTATGATTTTTATTGATTTTTAATCATTTTAAAACTATTTTAAATCATGACTTATGATTTGGTGTCTTGCTAGTGTAACCCTAGAGCCTAGCCATGTGATTAGGGTATTTCATTTATCATTTCTAGATTGAAAGGTATTTTAGTCATTTTTGTAATTTGGAGAATTATTTGGAATTATTATGTATTATTTAGATTTATTAGAATTAATATGATTTTTAGAGATTTTTAGTATAATTGATTTTGGTGTTTTAGTTGACTTTGACTTATGTTGACTTTTGAGACTAACCTAGTGGCTAACCTAGGTCATGACTATTTGATTAGGATATGGAACCCTAGCTCGACCTAAGTTAGTGATAATATACCCATTAGATTTAATTTGGGGAGAATAGGATTTGAATTGATTAGGAAATGACTTGTGATTTCACAAGTCATGATTAGTGATTTTGGCCCATGGAAGCCCATAGATCACCATTGGAACCCAAACCCTCACCCTACTCAGCCCATGGTAGCCAGCCTAGGGTTCCACACCCTATTTAATGCCTCTTCCATTTGTTCTTGCCTCTTTTATTGTTTTTCTTCTCAAGCTTGGAGAAAGAGGTTTGTCCATTCTTCCCCAACCCGTAGATTATTCAATTTAATTCCTTTTCCAATCTAGTCTTTTGCATTAGTTCCTAATCTAGCTCTATTTCATGTCCATGGAGAGAAATCTCAGGTTTGGACCAATTTGGAGCACTTGGCCATCAAGAAGAACCACCCCCTTTTGAAGCTTTTTTATGCAAATTGCATATATAGGTAACTTCCTATTCCTTTCATAGATTTTAGATTTCTTTGCATGAATAGGAAGCCCTAGGTGTCCCCTAGCCATAGGTATTGGATTTTTGTCGAGTCGTGTTCATTTCGTGTCCGTATCGGACACATATCAGTCCTAGAATCTAGGTGTTTGATGAAATGCTTGAATGGATTAAATCTTGGTATTTTCTAAAACAAATTACATATTTAGGAAGCCCTTGATATTTGTTTTCAAAACCCTACTGACTGAGTTCGATTTCGTGTCGTGTCCGTGTCCAAAACGGACACGAACTCACTGTACGACACCCCCGTGCACTGCCCTGCTACCCGACCCTAAAATCTCTCTGTGTAGGACACGTGGACACGTGCAATTTGACACAGAGGTGGGGGCCATCACTGAAAGACCCCCCCTCGAGTTTTAGGACACTTCGTGTTGTGTCGGACACGAAAACACGCGTGCACTGATTTTACACACACTGTGCACGCGCAGGAAAACCGCACCGACACGTACTTCGTGTCCAGTCCTGACACGACGAGGACACGAATCAGGGTGTCGACCCTCTAGACATATGTCCCCCCTAACCCGAGACACGAGCACGAGGTTTGATTCGTGTCATGTCGTGTCCTAGACTTGCACGAACACGTGCACGACACTGCACTGTTTTTCATAGTTCTGTGTACCCGATTGGGTTTTGTGGTTGTTTGAACACTTCGTGTCTAGTTTCCTGGACACGAATGGACCCCCCTAACACGTACTAATGTAGGAAACATTCGTGTACACCTGATTTGAAACTTTAGTTTAATTTTAAATGATTAACAGGTTCGAGAATAGGATTTCTGATACTGTGTACTGTTCATCCCATTCCGAGTTTAATTGGGTTTGTATTTGATAATTAATGATTAATTAGTTGATTTTAATATGTGAGCATGTATGGGATGTTAGTTTACACCTCTGAGAATTGGCCTACATGCTCAGGTTCACATGGCATAGGTTTTGGCCTTCAAATTTATTTTTTTAACTGTTAAAGTTGTTGACTGATACCAAATGTGTTGAGTCCAATTTTCTGATTTTAAATTGTTCTAACTATTTTAGATGCTGAAATTAGTTCACATACATGTGTGTTGAATGATGAACATATTAATTTTGATTGTGTGGATGCAATGGGCTATTGGAATTGATTTTTGATATACTAACTACTAAGAGTTTATTGAACTGTCAATGGTTCTTCCAAAAACCTGAGGCTTAGCTCCTATTTAACTCACACTCTCCACACACACCTATGGTTCACAGTTTCTTGCATTTTCCCCTACTGACACACACACACACACATGTATACCTATCATTGTTGGCACAATACACACTCTCATATGCACATAAACTGGAATCTAACATACAGGTTGTAATATTCACACACAGGTTTATATAATGTGAACACACATAGCCTATTTCCCACACACTTTTCCTAAACTGAATACTGACTTCCTATTCCTCTAACCTACACTGATTTTCCCCTCTACCTGAGACACATAAATCTGAGAACCAGTTTTCACACATGTGTTGCACACACCCATATTCCTATATAAACCTGATACATGCATTCAATATTTTGAAATTCTGAGAACAGGTAGATGCCATATTACATTATGTTGTTCCTGAAAATTTCTATCACATACACACACATTCATCCTTACATGTATCACACACACAATTCACTTGACACTGTCACAGTCCTTTAAACCTGTCATTAGCTACCTAAACATCAGCCCTTCACCTGTCCATAACAGTCCCTAAACTCAGCCACTTTCCAGTCCATATTTCAGTCCATTTAGTCCCTCAAACATAGTCCATTACCAGCCTGTTCAGTCCAAATTCCAGTCCCCTTATACCTGTCCCAAAATAGCCCTTACTAGTCCCAAATCCAGGCCCACATTTAGCCCCAAACCTGTCCATTCCCTGCCCTATATCCAGCCTCCAATATCAGTCCCAATAGACAGCCAATATCAGTCCATATTTACCCCTTTCACAGCCCAAGTCAGTCCACTACATACCCATATATGTATATATATATATGTGTGTGAACCTATAAGCCTATGTGTGTGTGAGTTTAGTGTTTGTGTGTGTATGAGTAAATATGTGAATATACATATGTATGTGGGCATATAGCCATGGATGAATTTCCTATATATATATAGGTATGCCTTATATGTAGTGAGTATATATATGTATTATATATATAAATATGCAATGTTAGCCTATACAATGTTGGCTATGTATGTTTTGTCTAAAACTAAAATGTAGGCCATGTAGATGCAATATGGGACATATGATATGTTTGAATGCCATGATTTAGTATCTAATTCACATGCCATGTTATATGCCTAGCCTATGTTATGCAATGTAAGCCATGTTATGATAACTTAGCTAAAATGCCATGTAATGTATGAACCCATGCCATGTGTGATATGCCTAGTGATCTAAACTAATATGGGCATGTGTAGATATGAGTAGACATGTACACTCTATGTGAATGTTGCCTAATGTATATCCTATGATACTAATGTACGCATGCTACATAGATTGGGTGTTGTTGGCTTGTATTGCCTTGTGATTGGTGTGTGATTGCTAGACTAGGCTTGGTTAGGCCTAGTGAGACTTGTTAGACTTGTTGGACTAGGACTTGACCTAGTTTACCTAGTTTGACTAGTATGGTTGACTGGAGTTGACCAAGTGTTGACTTTAGTCTAGTTTGACCTAGACAGCATACAGACGCATCGTAGATTATATTTATCATCCCATGTATACATCTTGACTTGTGTTGCTCTAAATAGGAGTCAGGTACCTCATCTCGGACAGCATATTTACTTCAGACAATCGGATACGAGGCGAGTACATTCTCTGATCATTTCATATCCTGCTTAGAATTATTTCCTGCATTAAAATACTTTACTTGATACTGTCACGTTGGTCACACGGATTAGTACTATATGGATCCCTTTTTGAGATGTTATCCCTTCAGGAAGCATCGGGGTACTCTATGTTCTGTGCGTTTCACTTACATGGCGTATCACTATGCTTATTTAGTTCTTTGATCACTTGTGACATATACTCATATGATCACAGAGTCTTCTTTGAATCCTTATCCCATTTATTGGGTTTCCCAGAATCCCTATTTATGGGACTACTATGTACCACCCTTCGGGGGCTTATCACCCTTTGGGGGCTTATCACCCTTCGGGGGCTTACCACCCTTTGGGGGCTTACCACCCTTCGGGGGCTGTTACATAGAATCATAACATAACCTGGTTAGATCCTTGTGTATTAATTGGGGGTACGGAGGAGTATAAATAGCCATGTAAACAATTCCAAAGTAGAATAGCCATGTACGCCTCTTTAGTATAGCCATGTACAAATCAAGCCGTTCACATGTCGACTTTGTGCTCTAAATCACTAGTCACTGGTAGCTCTTTACTTATAGTAGATATTTCTATTACAGTTCTCTCTCTCTGTTTATATACTATATTTCTTCAGTATTTATATCTTACTTTACTGCATGATTATATTTTCTAACCTGCTATGAACTGTTGAGATGTATTGTGCTCGCTCCCGTCCTGACTGGACCTGTTGAAAATTTTACAGAGGATGATGAGGAACCCTGCACCCCTTACTTTGGAGTTTGCCTAGATGACACTTGCGACCTGGACCCCTGGGGAGGTTCAGGCAGCTGTTGAGGATGATACCTTGCTTAGTATTGATAGCTTAGACTGTTTTCCTTTTCATGTTTAGTTGTTGTTCTTGATTCAGAGTTTGTATATTTTTAGAGATGATAAGACTTGTATTTCATTTCTGTTGTACCTCAGTTGAGGATTTCTTATCTATTTCATCGTGCTATATTCTACCTTAGAATGTGATTGAGTTGTACCTTTGTGTTGGCCTCCTTATGGAGAGTATTCATATTATGCTAGTTATAGTTCATGACCTAGAACAGCGTTCTACCGCCGACACTGCGGCGTAGGCTGGGCGTTGTTACATTCTCGTACCCTCATAGTGGGTGCAGGTCATAACACGTTTTGAGTGGTGGCCCGTGCAGGTCGAGTTTGTGTAGTGGTATTCGAACTAGAGTATCACTACAGCCTGCAGTAGGATTAGGATTATTTTGAGGTACTCAATCACATTAGGAAAAACTCTTAACTGGATTCCTGCCATCTAAATTCTTGTTGAAGATTGCTTCCTTGAATAACTGTCCTCCTTTGAATTACCATTTCTATCTCAGTATTGATTCCCTTGTTTGATCTGTCTCCAGGATGGTGATCGAGATACGATCGCATCGCTCTGGCTCAGTAGACGCTGGTGAGAGGCCTACCACCCCTCACCCGTTTGTGGACGCTGGGACCACAGCACCCCCTATTTCTGTTCATATAGGAGCTTCTGCAGCTTTTGGGAGTGCACCTCCTCCTGTCCGGAGGTCTTCCCCCGTCATTCCAGATATGACTCAGTAGCAGTTACCTTCAGGGACAGTAGATGCAGCTCAGATGTTTATCCTCTTCCAGCGATTCATGGAGTTTTAGCAGCAGATACAGCAGAGCCAGTTTGCTAATATCCGACAGAGCATACAAGATACTCACCAGTTGGTCAGGACGACAGTGGAGCTGATGGTTGCTCAGCCACAGGGAGGCCAGATGCAGCCGTATCAGCCGAGGACTTCAGACATCCATTCCTTCAAGAAGATGGGACCCCGAGACTTCAAGGGTACAGAGGGCATCATATACGCTGATGATTGGATAGAGCACATTAAAGAGATATTCCGATTGGCACAGATACCAGCAGGATTACAAATCGAGGCAGCCGCCAGTCAGATGCAGGACTTGGCCCGTATCTGGTACCAGACGGACCCGAGGGTTGGTACAGCCGGTCAGACTTGGGTAGCATTTAAGAAACTGTTCAAGGAGAAATTCTTTCCCGATACCGTACTCCGTGCTTTGGAGGCGCAGTTCGAGAGTTTGGTTCAAGGAAACCAGACCGTTGAGGAGTACGCTGGAGAGTTCAACCGTTTGAGCAGATTCATCGAGGATCTTATCGAGGTCGGGAAGGCAAGGAGGTTCCGCAGGGGTTTGATCAAGAAGATCAAGTCATATACCAAGAGCGGCCGTGACGCCACTTTCGAGCAGATTCTGGTAGGAGCCATGACAGCGGAGGACGATCTTGGACTGAAGGAGAAGAGGATACGAGACACTCAGGGAGCTAGTGGCAGTGCGGGCCTGGCCA
Organism: Iris pallida; assembly: GCA_029216955.1. Lineage (NCBI taxonomy): Eukaryota > Viridiplantae > Streptophyta > Magnoliopsida > Asparagales > Iridaceae > Iris > Iris pallida. The sequence continues at coordinate 412,256 of JANAVB010039432.1, read as the reverse complement.
AGAGGCCCCACCTGCAGATTCAGCAGCAGTATCCGCATCAGATGCCCCGCTTACAGATTCAGCCACAGTATCCGCAGCAGATGCTACCTCTACAGTTTCAGCAGCAGTATCCGCAGCAGATGCTACCTCTACAGTTTCAACAACAGATGCTACCTCTACAGTTTCAGCAGCAGTACCAGCAGCCGAGGGTCTACCTTCAGCAGCGGCAGTTCCAGGACCGCGTATCCTTTCAGCAGGCGCAGCAGCCGCAGAGGCAGCAGCAGACCCCGGGACAGCAGCTTGTTATCATTTGCCCTTTTTGCAAGAGACCAGGGCACGATTGGGGCAAATACCGGAAAAGACTGGGCAGATGTTTGCTTTACGGAGGATCCGATCATCGTATGAGAGAGTGTCCCGAGTCATCGGGACAGACGGTTCAGGGAGCAGGAGCTAGGGCTCCGGTAGGCCAGCAGAGGGGATTACCCTTACCGACTCAACAGCAGAGGTACATGCAGCATCAGCAGCAGGCCAGGGGAGGCCAGCAGGAGCGAGCTTTTGCCAGGACAGTCAAGGATGCTCAGGCAGTTGGAGATCTAGTTGCAGGTCCCGTTCTTTTGATTCCATTCCATAATTGTCTCTTATAACTGCCTTAAGAATTCGATTCTCCCTGTTCCTTGTTGATTTATCAATTTTGTCCTGTTGTTCTTGTGTTATGTTTGATTTTCTTCTGAGATGAATCATATGGGCTAGGTCACCCAGTTATGGAATCTAGAATCTTCGATAGTCATGTTAGCTGGCATAGTGAGGACATATAGTCAGATTTAGGACGTATTTCGCGGGTGTGGGAATTTAAGGTTTTTGCTGCCAAGCATGCGGTAATGCAAAAATTTTAAATACCATGATTCTAGAGGTATGTGCCTTAGTCGAGGACTCTGTGATTATCGTAGCCTTGCTCACTAGCATGACGAAGGTTCTGAGTATCATGATTTTGGACAGACGCATATGATTATCTGACGGTATGTTTGAGACTTTGATTGTGGGGTGTTTGACCTAGAAGGACTGCTACCATCTTAATTTCGAGGACGAAATTTTTATAAGGTGGATAGGATTGTAACACCCAGTTTTTCCAAATAAGGATAATTTTGAAATTTTGTATTTTAATTTATTTAATTATGGTATTTAAAATTTTCTATGATTTTTATTGATTTTTAATCATTTTAAAACTATTTTAAATCATGACTTATGTTTTGGTGTCTTGCTAGTGTAACCCTAGAGCCTAGCCATGTGATTAGGGTATTTCATTTATCATTTCTAGATTGAGGGGTATTTTAGTCATTTTTGTAATTTGGTGAATTATTATGTATTATTTAGATTTATTAGAATTAATATGATTTTTAGAGATTTTTAGTATAATTGATTTTGGTGTTTTAGTTGACTTTGACTTATGTTGACTTTTGAGACTAACCTAGTGGCTAACCTAGGTCATGACTATTTGATTAGGATATGGAACCCTAGCTCAACCTAAGTTAGTGATATTAAACCCATTAGATTTAATTTGGGGAGAATTGGATTTGAATTGATTAGGAAATGACTTGTGATTTCACAAGTCATGATTAGTGATTTTGGCCCATGGAAACCCATAGATCACCATTGGAACCCAAACCCTCACCCTAATCAGCCCATGGCAGCCAATCTAGGGTTCCACACCCTATTTAATGCCTCTTCCATTTGTTCTTGCCTCTTTTATTGTTTTTCTTCTCAAGCTTGGAGAAAGAGGTTTGTCCATTCTTCCCCAACCCATAGATTATTCATTTTAATTCCTTTTCCACTCTAGTCTTTTGCATTAGTTCCTAATCCAGCTCTATTTCATGTCCATGGAGAGAAATCTCAGGTTTGGACCAATTTGGAGCATTTGGCCATCAAGAAGAACCACCCCTTTTGAAGCTTTTTTATGCAAATTGCACATATAGGTAACTTCCTATTCCTTCCATAGATTTTCGATTTCTTTGCATGAATAGGAAGCCCTAGGTGTCCCCTAGCCGTAGGTATTGGATTTGTGTTGAGTCGTGTTCATTTCGTGTCCGTATCGGACACATATCAGTCCTAGAATCTAGGTGTTTGATGAAATGCTTGAATGGATTAAATCTTGGTATTTTCTAAAACAAATTACATATTTGGGAAGCCCTTGATATGTGTTTTCGAAACCCCACTGACTGAGTTCGATTTCGTGTCGTGTCCGTGTCCAAAATGGACACGAACTCACTGCACGACACCCCCGTGCACTGCCCTGCTACCCGACCCTAAAATCTTTCTGTGTAGGACACGTAGACAGGTGCAATTTGACACAGAGGTGGGGGCCATCACTGAAAGACCCCCCCTCGAGTTTCAGGACACTTCGTGTCGTGTCGGACACGAAAACACGCGCGCACTGATTTTACACACACTATGCACACGCGAGGAAAACCGCCCTGACACGCACTTCGTGTCCAGTCCTGACATGACGAAGACACGAATCAGGGTGTCGACCCTCTAGAAATATGTCCCCCTAACCCTAGACACGAGCACGAGGTTTGATTCGTGTCGTGTCGTGTCCTAGACTTGCACGAACACGTGCACGACACTGCACTGTTTTTCTTAGTTCTGTGTACCCGATTGGGTTTTGTGGTTGTTTGGATACTTCGTGTCCAGTTTCCTGGACACAAATGGACCCCCCTGACACGTACTAATGTAGGGAACATTCGTGTACACCTGATTTGAAACTTTGGTTTAATTTTAATTGATTAACAGGTTCGAGAATAGGATTCCTGATACTGTGCACTGTTCATCCCATTCCGAGTTTAATTTGGTTTGTATTTGATAATTAATGATTAATTAGTTGATTTTAATATGTGAGCATGTATGGGATGTTAGTTTACACCTCTGAGAATTGGCCTACATGCTCAGGTTCACATGGCATAGGTTTTGGCCTTCAAATTTATTTTTTTTAACTTTTAAAGTTGTTGACTGATACCAAATGTGTTGAGTCCAATTTTCTGATTTTAAATTGTTCTAACTGTTTTAGATGCTGAAATTAGTTCACATACATGTGTGTTGAATGATGAACATGTTAATTTTGATTGTGTGGATGCAATGGGCTATTGGAATTGATTTTTGATATACTAACTACTAAGAGTTTATTGAACTGTCAATGGTTCTTCCAAAAACCAGAGACTTAGCTCCTATTTAACTCACACTCTCCACACACACCTATGGTTCAGAGTTTCCTGCATTTTCCCCCACTGACACACACACACACATGTATACCTATCATTGTTGGCACAATACACACTCTCATATGCACACAAACTGGAATCTAACATACAGGTTGTAATATTCACACACAGGTTTATATAATGTGAACACACATAGCCTATTTCCCACACACTTTTCCTAAACTGAACACTGACTTCCTATTCCTCTAACCTACACTGATTTTCCCCTTTACCTGAGACACATAAATCTGAGAACCAGTTTTCACACATGTGTTGCACACACCCACATTCCTATATAAACCTGATACATGCATTCAATGTTTTGAAATTCTGAGAACAGATAGATGCCACATTACATTATGTTGTTCCTGAAAATTTCTATCACATACACACACATTCATCCTTACATGTATCACACACACAATTCACTTGACACTGTCACAGTCCTTTAAACCTGTCATTAGCTACCTAAACATCAGCCCTTCACCTGTCCATAACAGTCCCTAAACTCAGCCACTTTCCAGCCCATATTTCAGTCCATTTAGTCCCTCAAACATAGTCCATTACCAGCCTGTTCAGTCCAAATTCCAGTCCCCTTATACCTGTCCCAAAACAGCCCTTACTAGTCCCAAATCCAGGCCGACATTTAGCCCCAAACCTATCCATTCCCTGCCCTATATCCAGCCTCCAATATCAGTCCCAATAGACAGCCAATATCAGTCCATATTTACCCCTTTCACAGCCCAAGTCAGTCCACTACATACCCATATATGTATATATATATATATGTGTGAACCTATAAGCCTATGTGTGTGTGAGTTTAGAGTTTGTGTGTGTATGAGTAAATATGTGAATATACATATGTATGTGGGCATATAGCCATGGATGAATTTCCTATATATATATTGGTATGCCTTATATGTAGTGAGTATATATATGTATTATATATATAAATATGCAATGTTAGCCTATACAATGTTGGCTATGTATGTTTTGTCTAAAACTAAAATGTAGGCCATGTAGATGCAATATAGGACATATGATATGTTTGAATGCCATGATTTAGTGTCTAATTCACATGCCATGTTATATGCCTAGCCTATGTTATGCAATGTAAGCCATGTTATGATAACTTTGCTAAAATGCCATGTAATGTATGAACCCATGCCATGTGTGATATGCCTAGTGATCTAAACTAATATGGGCATGTGTAGATATGAGTAGACATGTACACTATATGTGAATGTTGTCTAATGTATATCCTATGATACTAATGTATGCATGCTACATAGATTGGGTGTTGTTGGCTTGTATAGCCTTGTGATTGGTGTGTGATTGCTAGACTAGGCTTGGTTAGGCCTAGTGAGACTTGTTAGACTTGTTGGACTAGGACTTGACCTAGTTTACCTAGTTTGACTAGTGTGGTTGACTGGAGTTGACCACGTGTTGACTTTAGTCTAGTTTGACCTAGACAGCATAAAGACGCATCGTAGATTATATTTATCATCCCATGTATACATCTTGACTTGTGTTGCTCTAAATAGGAGTCATGTACCTTATCTCGGACAGTACATTTACTTCAGACATTCAGATACGAGGCGAGTACATTCTCTGATCATTTCATATCCTGCTTAGAATTATTTTCTGCATTAAATTACTTTACTTGATACTGTCGCGTTGGTCACACGGATTAGTACTATATGGATCCCTTCTTGAGATGTTATCCCTTCAGGGAGCATCGGGGTACTCTATGTTCTGTGCATTTCACTTACATGGCGTATCACTATGCTTCTTTGGTTCTTTGATCACTTGTGACATATACTCATATGTGTAGGTCCTAAAAAAATCAAGTTGCACACATCAACAAAGTCAAAAAATCAAGAAATAGAACTTTCAGATGAACTGCGCAGACATCAGATTGTGCAGCCTTCAGATTGCGCAAGATAGATTGCACACACTTCTAAGTGTGCAGGCTGACGTGGCAAATCACCATCATTACCTGACACAAATCAAATCTTCTGACAACTGACAGCACAGAGAACGAGGCGACCGTTCGTTTAATCATGCAGCACGGCGCTCGAGGACAGCTGGCAGCGCAATCCATGTTGGCGCAGTCTATGTCGGCGCAATCCATTTCCTGCGCAATTCAAGTTGGCACAATCCAAAGCCTGTGCAATTCAATGTGCGCGTTCTATCAGTACAAATGATAAAATATACGTGGCATTCATGCCATCAATTGCTCATTTCATGGCAACTGTCTATGCATGATCATGCGTATTTCAATCAAATGATGCCATGTGTCCAAGACAGTTAGCCCATGATCCAGCAACTGCCTGTGCAGTCCATTGCTGCGCAATCCAACATGCGCAGTCCAGAATAACTAAAAGTTAGTTATTTCTCAGAACTCTATAAATAGAGTTTCAAGTCTCCATTCAGGGGGATCAATAATCAATAATCAGAGATCAGATTATAGAGAGATCAGACTTCAAAGTTCAGAGAGTTCAGGAGTTCTTACCCAAGTGCTGCTGCATTCTTCCGAGGCTTTTGACTTCAACTTCCGAGGCTTTTTACCTTCAATTCCAGAGTTGTCTTCAACTTCAGAGGCTCCGTTTTCAGAGTTCACATCGTCCAAGGGATAAAGCAATCGTCATCTAGATTGGATTCCTAAAGTTGTACCATTCCCAGAATTCAAATTGTAATCTTTTTACAAAGTTTGTATCAATAAAGTTCTTCAACTTTTATTTTTGCAAACAAAATAGCGAATCTGCTGGGGACGACTTTCTCCTCCGATGAGGAAGTGACAACTCAATGTGACGTAGCGTCTATCGGAAAGACGCAGAAGACACTGGTTGTGAAGATCAACCAGACAGCCTACGAGTCTATGATCAACTCCAAGACCACTCCTCGTACTGCAACCACTGCTGCCACAAGCAAAGTGCGCCCAGTGTGGGTCCCAAAGACTGCTGCGCATTCTGTTAATGTTGACAGCAAGTCTTCTGCGCAATCTGCCAGCAAGACTGCTGTGCAGTCTAAAATTTCTGTTATCAAGCCAGCTGCATAATCTGTCTCTGCTATTTCTGTGCAGTCTGCTATGGCCAGTGCACAAAAGACTTCATATGCTGCCATGGCTAAGTGTAAAGTCCCTATACCTCTGGCGCAGTTGGCTGCCAATCTTTCTGCGCAAACCAACACTCCAGCAACCAGAGTGCACCCTAAGCATTCTGTGGCAAGAACTCCTGATGCGCAAACCACAGTCTCTATGGCCAGAACCAGTGTACCATCAACCCATGCGCAAAGCATGCCTGCGCAATCCAAGAGTGACAGCCTTTTGGCTAAACTCTCTTCTTCTCACAACAAAGGAAGAAATTTTGTTCCTCCTCTCAAACATTCTATTGCTCATGCGCAATCCACTGGGGGTAGTCCTTTGGCTATTCCTCTTCCTCTTCAAAATAAAGGGAAAGGCCCGTTGGTCTTTTCTCAAACTTCTTTGTCCCATGACTTGGAAGACAACAGAGGGGAACGCTCTTTAGCTAACCCTTCTTCACAAAACAAAGGGAAAGGCCCTTTGGTCTTTTCTCAATCTTCTTCAGTTTTTACCGAAGAAGATCAATCGGAATGTGCCTCGACACCAATCAGTACTAGAACTCTTTCAAACAAGGATTCTTCTTTCCTTTATAACAAGAGAACTTGTACTGACCAAAGAGGTATTCTGCCTACCCCGGTAGCAGAATTCCAAGACCTCCCGACTCTCAAGATTTCCCGTTCCAAATAGGAAAAACTGTTAGTGTCTCAGACAGAAACCCCTGGTGGTGAATTTGCTGATCTTAGAACTTATCTCAACAGACCCACTTCGGTAAAACGCAAACAGCCAATGCCGAAGATTAAACATCATCAAAAACAAATCTCTAGGATTAAAAATCCTGACACTTATGCCAATGAAGTGAGCACTTCCCTGTATACTCAAGGGACTAAATATTTGAAGAATCGGAATCATGTTCCGAATGTTATCAAAGAACAAATCCCTCAGAGTTTTCCTCGTCCTGTTGTTGTTCCTGATCTCCGAGAACATCTTAGACAGAAGAGGGATACTATCCCGACATCTTCAGTTCAACCATCTGATCATCATTGCAACCACAAAGTCATCATCCAATGTTGTTGTCAAACAACAAAACGATCTGTCTTCGATCGTCTGACTTTTGCTAAATCTGAACCTATGTCAGAGGAAGATGAAGTCTTGTATGCTTCTGTCAACATGACTTCTCGAGACACTGGGGGTAGAAGATGCTCTAAGCACGGTAAAACTCACAAGCCAAGCCAGCGGTATTTAGAATTACTCCAAGAATCTTCTGAAGGAGTGTTTCGACATACCCGTTCTCGAAGCCGAGATACAATCGGTCAAAGGAATCTTCTTCAAAATCCTTTAGGTTATCTTCCTACCTCTCAGTCAGGAGATGATTCCTTCTCTGACTATGATGCATACAGCGAAAGCTCTGAACAAACAGTGTCTTCCACTGTACCAAGAGAAGTGACAGCTTATGTTGTCACTGATGATCCTGATGCTTCGACTTCTTCAAATCAGGAACAGCGAATCGTTGCACTTGAAGACAAATTAAAAACCATAGCTGAAATGGTTGCTAGTATACATTCTATCATTGTGGCACAATATGCTACGCCACCGACTGTACCTACTGCGAGTCCAGAGATTATAGCATCTTCGGTACCTGCCAATACTGGGCTGGGGGTAGTGTCTCCTCAAATGCCTCATGTACAAGTACAAGTTCAAACTACACCTAGTCAGTCAGGGGCTGGGGGTAGTGCTTACAATGCTGTTCCTCCTCCTACCATTCTAACTCAAACTGCTCCTTCTTCGTCATCAGAAGACGCCAATGAAGCCGTCAAACTCTTGCGAACCCAGTTCGAAGCTTTCAAAGAGAAAGACAACTTGCAAAGATTGGGGATCAAGCAGCCCTATCCAGTTGAATGGAAGGAAGTCCCGTTTCTACCGAAGTACAAGATCCCAACAATCTCTTTGTTCGATGGCAGTACTTCTCCTAGTCAATTCATCAATCATTTTGAGGTAATGACCGTTCAACTCCAGCCCAATGACGCTCTTCTTACCAGAGTGTTCGTCGGTTGTTTAGCCGGCGTAGCATATGACTGGTACAGAAGTTTGCCCGATGGTTGTATCACTTCTTTCTCAGGTCTCAAGCAAATCTTCGTGGAACGGTTCTATAAAGGATTTAACGACATGACTATGTCGGCTCTCAACAAAATCAAACAGAAACACAATGAAACTGTTGAGAGTTTCATCAAACGGTTCCGCCGTAAAGCTTTGAAAATGCCTCCCGGAACTCCAGCTGCTGTCACTATTGATACTTGTAAGGCAAATCTTTTGCCTATCATCAGTATGTGGACGGGATCTACCCAATTCCAAGATTGGCCTTCGTTCATCGTCAACGCCAAAGCTGCTAAAGTGAGTGCCGAGAAGTTCAAACAATTGGAGGTACAGATGTCTAACCCTGATCGAGATGAACACTAGACGTCAGGTGGTGGCAACCGCCAGAACAACCGCAAAGCAAAAAAGACTTTGAACATCAATTTGAACAAGAATAAAGAATCTTTGGCTGTCAATGTGGCTCCACCTACATCCACTCCTACTCTTTCTGCACCTCCACCGAGGGAACCTCGTCCGAAAGTAGAATATTCCTTTGACGAGAATGACACTGCAAGAGCATCTTTGAATGTTTACTCAAAAGCAACATAATTCAGCTCCCAGATCCAAAGAAACCTGATGAAGTCAGTAAAATAGATCATCCTAAATACTGTGTCTACCACAGGTTCATTGGACATCCTACTCGAGCATGCTACGTGCTTAAAAGCAAAATTCAAGAGCTTGTCAATGCTGGTGTCGTCACTCTGCAGCAAGATGAGAAGACTGTTACTGCAAACATGGTTTCAGTTCAGTTTGGTGATTTTCCCCCGCAGATGGTACAGCATGGTGTCATTCCTATTCCCAAAGCTATTCTTGAGATTGAGAATCTCCCACTTCTACGAAATAAAGGTCTTGTTCCCTTGTCTCTTGACAACGGCAAAATTATGTGGATCCTTCCCGATCTTGCTCCAGAATTCGAAGTGCCCTCTTCTTCCAAGAAGAAAGGTCGTTCTAAAGGTAAGACAAAAATTTGCAACATGGTGTCTTTTGAACCCATCGTTGACGAAGAAATTCTGCTAGGCACCAGATCAGGGAAAGCTTACTTGAAAGATCATTCTGAAGCTCAAGAAAACCCTACCTCTTCTTTTGAACCTGTTCCAATACAATCTACTTCCTCTGAAGAAATTCCTTCTACATCTTCACCAGTCGTAGTACCTATTCCTCCTAAACCGGTGGTTGCTGACAAAGGCAAGCAACAAGTCCGCTTCGACAAACCCCTGAAGAAATCATCTCCTACAGGACTTGAAAAGCCATACAACTTTGATATATTGGCACAACTAGCCAATACACCAGCTAGGCTATCAATTCGAGCTCTTGCGCCTTTCCAAGGAGACTCTAGAAACTCTAAGTGAAGCCCTGATGCAGGCTGAAACTTGCCTAACTCTTCTCAAAAAGCCAGAATCAGAACCAGTTTCTTGCAGTCATTGTCATAGTGTCCTGGAGTTGATTCCAAACATCACTTTCACTCAGGATGATATGCTGCTGGAGGACAATAGACATGATCATCCTCTATACTATACAGGGTATGTCGATTCGATGAAAGTCGATCGTATCCTGATAGATCCAGGGTCTGCACTTAGCATCATGCCAAAAACAATACTAGATGCGTTGAAGATACCAGTGCATAGTCTTTCAAGTACAATCACCACTATCTTGGGATTCAACCAAGGCAGGAGTGAACCTTTGGGCAAGATCCGCCTAAAACTTCAAATAGGCAATCTTCGTACAAAGGTGACCTTTTATATCATAGACAATCATGGTTGTTCTTACAATGCTCTCCTGGGAAGACCCTTTCTCCATGAACATAATGTCGTTCCATCAACTCTTCATCAATGCTTCAAATATGTTGATGACAAAGGAGAAGTTCATAAAGAAGTTGCAGACCTTTATCCTTTCAAGGGCGTCGAAGCGTATTGCAACGATGCTCGCATGTATAAGGAAGAATTTATGAAAGTGGTATTGGCCATGGATACTGAAGAAGATCAAGAAACAGTGCCCAAAGACACTCTTATTATACCTGTTAAAGGGCGTGTTTCTCATCCTCAGTCTTCTAAACCACTGGCTATTCACTTGCCAGTCCAAAAGAAATCAGTTGATGCTGATAAAAATCAAAGGGAGCTCACCTCTTCTGAGCCACTTGTTATCGACTTACGTCGTAACAAAGACAAAAAGCAGCTCACTTCTTCTGAGCCACTTGTTGATTTAACTCACAACAAAGAAAAAAAGGAGCTCACCTCCTCTGAGCCACTTGTTATTAATCTCCGTCGTAACAAGCCTCCTCCACGTTCTTCTTTTCCCCCTCTTATAATCAATCTGACCAAGCCTGCTAAGGCTAAAGGTCTTGCTGTAAATACAGATGTACATATCAATGAAAAAGCATCTACTTTCCAGTATATTGATGTTATTTATCATACTAAATACTATTTGGATATGTTAGATAGCTTCAAATCATTTACAATGGGAGTAGTGCAATCTCTTCAAATAGAAGTTTCATGTGAGCATCCAAAAGATTCATATCGTATTGTTCCTGCTCGCAAGAAAGGTGAACGTCCAATACTTTTTAGTAAAAGACCGGAACAAAAATTCAGCTATACAGATGATAGCAAAGTTAACGACACGGGACATCTTCAATTCCGTCGTTACAGTCAACAATCAAAAGACATTGTCCGAAAAATGGGTTACGACTTCAAAAGCGGCCTTAACTACGGTAAGGGAAGAAAGACTCCTCTCCGTACCGCTGTTCCACAAGGAAAGTCAGAAATATATTACAGCAGGACCAAAAGAGGTCTCGGATATGCTTCCCTTCCGATGTTATCCCCAGTAGTTTCCGATTTTGATAGCGAAGAACGTTCTAACTCTTCTGATTCCAGGTCATGGGATTCTGACACTAGCATTGGTGAAGTCCATCGTGTAATCGTATCTTCTAATATGGTTTCTGCTGAATTTCTGGAAGGATATGATGAGGATATTGAAGAAAATCCTGAAATAGATCCTTGGGCTCAACAGATGGATAATCAGTGGCTACTCCGATTTGAACAAAGAGAACCTCCTACTGAAGATCAACTAGTTCAAGTTGATGTAGGAGAAAGCGGGTCACCTCATCCAATCTTTATTAGCAAGAATCTTTCAGAGGCAGATAAGCAAGAGTTGATTCTTCTCATTAAAGAATATATTGACGTCTTTGCTTGGAGTTACGAAGATATGCCAGGTTTAGATCCAAAAATTGCTAATCACAAACTGAATATTCTGCCTAATGCTAAGCCAGTCAAACAGCAGCAACGGCGATTCAAGCCTGAAATGATGGACGCAATCGATGATGAAGTCAAGAAGCTCATTGCTTGTGGCTTTATTCGAGAAGAACAACATCCCGATTGGGTAGCCAACATTGTTTCAGTTCTGAAAAAAACCGGCTAAGTCCGAGTCTGCATCGACTTTAGGGATCTTAATGAAGCATGTTCGAAAGATGAATTTTCTCTCCCTATCACGGATGTTATGATTGACAATACCTGTGGGTTCGAGCGAATATCTTTTATGGATGGATTCTCTGGATACAATCAGATCAAGATGAATCCCGAGGATGAAAAATACATATCTTTTCGTACTCCTCGGGGAGTCTATTGCTACACAGTGATGCCATTTGGTCTCAAGAACGCTGGTGCAACTTACCAACGGGCCATGAGTACCATTTTTTGAGAACATCTTCGTAAAACAGTCGAATGTTATGTTGATGATATCGCTGTTAAAAGTCGTCTGAAAGAAGATCATATCCAAGATTTGAGAACAATCTTCAATCTCATACGTCAACATCAACTCAAGATGAATCCCACCAAGTCATTCTTGGGTGTCTCTAGTGGTAAGTTTCTCGGCTTCGTCATTACCTCTAAGGGTATACACGTAGATCCCAAGAAGATTAAAGCCATTCAAGAGATGCGTCCTCCACGCAACCTAAAAGAGCTACGAGGATTCCAAGGTTGACTTGCGTACATCAGGAGATTCATTTCGAACTTGTCTGGACGCTGCAGACCATTCACTCAGCTAATGAAGAAAGGTGTATCTTTTATTTGGATTGAAGAATGTCAACAAGCATTTGACGACATCAAGCGATATCTCATGAACCCACCAGTATTGGTGCCACCAATCTCAGGCATTCTATTCTTAATGTACGTCCGTGCTATGGATCATTCATTGGGTGCTTTACTCGCCCAAAAGAATAAAGAAGGTCATGAACAAGCCATATACTATCTTAGTCGTACTATGATTGGTGCTGAACACCGTTATAGTCCGGTTGAAAAAGAATGTCTAGCCCTTATGTTCGCCGTTCAAAAGACAAGGCATTACATCATTGGTCAAACCATTTATGTTATATTCCGAGTCAATCCTCTTCGGGTACTGATGAAGAAGCCTAGTACACTCAACTCTCGGCTAGCTACATGGGCCATCCTCCTAGCTCAATATGACATGGTGTATGTTCCTCAAAAGTCTGTCAAAGGTCAAGCACTGGCGGATTTCTTGGCAGCTCATCCCGTACCGAAAACATCCAAGCTTTACGATAAAATTCCAGACGAGACATTGGAAGTCAACTTGATCTCTGAAGAATTTCCAACCTGGCGTCTATTCTTTGACGGAGCATCCAGAATTGGACCCAATGGTGCTATTGTAGCAGGAGTCGGAGTTGTTCTTGTTTCTCCAGATGGATCAACTATCCAAAGAGCTTACTTTCTAGATGAATCTTGCTCCAATAATGTAGCAGAGTACAATGCTCTACTTATCGGTCTTCAATTAGCCAAGCAATTGAATATTGAATATCTCAAAGTTTACGGCGATTCTAAACTGGTTGTCTGTAACACCCATATTCGGAATACGTATTTTATCAGGCTTATACGTATTTTGGACCTGTATTTTATTTTCTTAGATTTTGGCATGTACTTGTAATTGACTTGACTTGCGGATTTTGGTTCTCGTAATTTGGATTTTACATGGCTTGGTTTATTTTGTGGAGAGGGTTTGGTTTGGTTTGGTTTATCATGAGAGGAACACCTTAACCTATTCTCCACCCTCATTCCACCACAACCCACCATCATAAATCCCCACCTACTTTTCTCTCTTCTCATTATTTTTATTTATTTCTTCTTTTTCTTCCTTCCTCTACACAACACCATCACCTATAGGCAAGTGCACCTTGCCACCACATGAGAACCACATTTTATTTATTTATTAGCTAGATTAGGCCATGGTGATCAACATTAGAACTTGACATTTTGTGATTTGGAGTTTTCATTGTTCTAGATCTAGGTTTTAACTATTTTTGGATTTACATAGTTTTAATCTATTTGGGTTGGATTTTTGTGGGTTTTGATGCTTCCATGTGGAAGAGAATTCAATTTTACTCAAGTTAGACCTTTGAAAATCTAGATTTGGCTTTGATTTGACAAAATTATGAAGAATTGAAGTTTTGGAGTTCTTGGAGTTCTTCTCGGGTTGGAGGAGCAGACCTCTCGGCCTGCGCTCTTTAGCGCAAGGCCAATTGTGCAGCTCACCCTTTGGTGAATTGCACATCCCCTCGGCCAGCGCATTGCGCTGAGCTGAACTGCGCTAGTGCTTCTTAGCCCAGCGTTCCCTTCCCCTTGCGTGCTTGACCCATGCGCAGTCTGTTCCTACGCAATCCACCCCTGTGTAGTTCATTCCTGCGCAGTCTGTTCCTGCGCAATCCAACCCCTGACCCCCTGCGCAGTTCACTCCTGCGCACTTGTCCCATGCGCCATATGCCCCTGTGCCCTGTGCTCCTGCGCACTTGGCACCCTGCGCAGCTGACACCCTGCGCAATCCAACCCCCTGACCCCTTGCGCAGCTGACACCTTTTGTCATGAACTTGATTTTACTTAATATGTTTGGAATGACTATTGTACATGGCATGGTATGACAAGGAACTAGCATAACACGACAGTGACCCGTAGTGGTGCACTCCTGACATGACCAACCTGACTTGATAGTGGCCCGTGGCGGTGCACTCTTGACATGTACTTGACTTGACCTGTACTTGACTTGACCTGACTTGACTTGTAACTTGTAACTTGTAACTTGTAACTTGACTTGACTTGATGCTGTTGCGACGGCTAACTTGACTTGTATAATCAGCTTGACACCGTGGGTGTTCCTGCTTGCTTGTTTGTGCAATCCACTTGTCTTGTCTTGCATCATGTCTAGGACGTGACTCCCTGGTTCCCACGGTCAGGGATTCACACCGAATATGGATCAGGCTAATGACTAGATCAAAGTGTAGTTCATAGAGAATTTCCAGTCACAGGCAATCTCGATATCTGGGCGCTTTAATTGGACTTGTAGCTTGCCGACGAGTAGAGCACATTTCCAGCACACCGTCGCGTGTTGCACCCTCTAAGTCACCTAAGGGTACATTTGTCTCTCGGGCGATGTACCCACCTATAACTCTCAACCCGCGAAGGGATAACTGGATAGTCTGCAGGGCTTGGGACTGGGAAATTCTCACTTGCATCTTGTTAGTAATTAGGCTTGTGATAACCCTAGTTAGTTAAGTAGTAAGCCGTAGTACTTGCTTGGCCGTGATTGATTGGATGGAGTCTAGTCCCGCTTGTCCTGTCCTGATCCTGTACAAGGTTATGACATGACATGATTACTCGTGCTTTACCTTAATCATGATTAATTACAGGTCCTGAATTCTTGTATTTTATCTTGCCGATAAATGGTGGGAGAAACCAAGTTCCGTTCAGACGAAGGGTTACAACCCCGGTCCTTGTTTGGTTTACGGGTTGTAACCTGGTTATCTGAAGAGTTCCATGGTTATCTCATCGTATATCACCTGCCAGGTTTCTCCTTAATAATTGTTTTTATTATGTAATTATTTTCTTATGTTCTGATATGCTGGCTTTTGTTCTTATTTTATGGCCTCCTTTGTGGCACTTGCTCTTTCTGGGGTTTGACCCAGCTGGTTTTGTGTGGCCAGATTCTGGAGCAGCACCCGAGGATCTACCGAACCTCCAGCCCGATGGTGGCGACTAGACGGAACCCGGGCTACGAGTGGGTTTTCTATTTTGTTTCGCTCACTCTATTGTAAAATTATTCTTTTGAGGCGTTTAGCCGACGAGCACCTGTTAGCTCGATTCACCTTACTTACTGTCTGCCTACGGGCTGTAAACATGATTAACAAATCCTAGGGTTGATCATGTATGACTTAAACTCTTGCTAGTCCTAATATTTTGTACGACTAGCTTCATGATCAGCTGATATATAATATTTGGGACGCCTTTTATTGTATATTTAATGATCATACATCTTGTAATTATATTATTTGCTTAAGATTGAGACAATAGGCTTGACCTTAAGAGACTGTTGGCTTGTAGTAAACCCTCATATCTAGACAGCCGTGACCATATAGTTGAGATGTATTCTATTTCAATATACGTAGCTGGCTATGTCTGCCCCCGCTCTCCAGTATTCTGGTTCTGGGGCGTGACATTGTCAATCAGGTTAGAGGAACTTATGAAGTCCGTCATCAAGATCTGATACCTTATTTTGAGGCAGCAATCAACATGGCTACATCATTCAAAGCCTTCTTTATTGAATATGTGCGCCGAGCTGTCAATACTGAAGCAGATGCCTTAGCCAATCTTGCAGCAGTTTTAGCCGTTCCTATCAGAAGACAACAAGTGGTGGTTATCTCTAATCGAAAATTATTTTGTGTTGAAAACAATCGTAACATCGAGTTCAGTAATTTTGCTGAAATTAATGTTATTAATGAAGATTGGAGAACTTCTTTCATCGACTTCGTGGTTCACGACATACTCCCCGAAGATCCTAAGGAGGCTACAAGTATTCGACGATGATCTTTACGGTTCTACTACAACCAAACCACTAAAACTCTCTATCGACGAACTTACGATGGTCTTCTTCTACGTTGTCTAGCTGGTGATGAAGCAAAACAAGTACTACGTGAAGCTCACGACGGTGTCTATGGAGCACATCAGCCCGGTCCTAAACTACAGGATCGCATTCGAAGAATGGGTTACTATTGGCCCTCTATGATATCAGATGCCATCGAATATGCAAGAAAATGTCGAGCTTGTCAAATCCATGCAGATTTCATTCATCAACCTTCAGAATTTCTACATCCGACAGCCGCTTCCTGGCCTTTCGAAGCTTGGGGCATGGATGTCATAGGTCCTATTAATCCTCCTTCTTCTAGAGGACATCGGTTCATTCTAGCAATAACAGACTACTTCTCTAACTGGGCTGA
Source organism: Iris pallida (assembly GCA_029216955.1). Classification (NCBI taxonomy): domain Eukaryota; kingdom Viridiplantae; phylum Streptophyta; class Magnoliopsida; order Asparagales; family Iridaceae; genus Iris; species Iris pallida. The sequence goes on along the minus strand of JANAVB010039432.1, from coordinate 395,545 downwards.
AGCTATACCTTTGGCTGAAGTCAAGACCAGTAGTTTCATCAACTTCGTCAAACACCATGTCATTTATCGATTTGGTGTCCCTCGACGAATTATCCATGACAACGGACCGCAATTCATCAGCCAGAAATTCACCAGATTCTGTGATGATCACCGGATTGACAACGTCGCCTCGACTGCCTACAATCCTGCTGCTAATGGTTTAGCTGAAGCCTTCAACAAAACTATTATCAAGCTTCTTAAAAAGTTTGTATCCACTAACAAACGGAATTGGAGTGAAAAGCTTGGCGAGTGTCTATGGGCCTACTGAACTACGGTCCGCAATCCTACAGGTTTTACACCTTTCTCTTTGGTATATGGCTGTGAAGCTGTTCTTCCTCTGCAACTTCAAATTCCTTCTTTAAGGATTGCCATTGCTAACGAGCTCACTACAGAGAACAATGATCTTCTTCGACTTCAAGAATTGGAGGCACTTGATGAGAAGCGATTAATGGCTCAACAATATATTGAGTTATACCAAGCTCGCATTTCTAAGACTTTCAACCGTAAAGTGAAGGTCAGAGCCTTTCAGCAAGGAGAACTTGTTTTAACAGTCAGACGTCCTATGACTATGACTCATATGAGCAAAGGCAAATTCGACGCGAAATGGGAGGGTCCCTACGAAGTTCTCGTATTCTGGGTCTTCCCTAGTATTAACTGCATTAGACAGAAAAAAAAGAAAAATTTTCAGTATAAGTTAAAGACAAAGATGCAGATTGCGCAAAATCAGATTGCGCAAAATCAGATTGCGCAAACAAACAGACATCAGTTTGCGCTGACAAAGCTCGTGCAAATCAGCAAATTGTGCTGACTTTTGTCAGCGCAGTTCAACCGATTGCGCAGAGAGTCGTCCTTCATAAAAATGAAGAAATGTACTGATTTGTGCAACCAAAACCCTAAAAAGGGTGGCGCAGTATGATCATATCTCTAAAAAGAGATGGATTCCGAAAAGAACATTGAAATCAAAACTCTAAAAAGAGTTTTTGATTAGGTTAACTACCTATCATTGCTGGATGAGCCGTTTCATGGCGAGAAGCTCGGCGCGCAGCCCTAGTCGATGATTCAGCGGGGGCCTTGCCCTTAGCGGCAGCAGAAGATCGTCGGGGAGCCATCGGGATTGTCGGAGAAGGAAGGAGGAAAGAGCTCAGAAGTATTTTCTCTCAAAAGTACGAAGAATGCAAGTAAAGAACACTTCGAATGAATTGAAGAACTATTTATAGTTTTTCAAGTCAAAACGGCCGCCTTAGATTGCGCCTGAAAATGGGCTAAACCCTCAGATTGCGCAGACAGCTCATTTATGTGCACAAATTGGTTTCATATTCAAAATTCAAAGTATTTTGAAATTTTGAATAAGTTCAACTTTCGAAAACTTTGAAGGGGGTCTTGTAGGTCCTAAAAAATCAAGTTGTACACATCAACAAAGTCAGAAAATCAAGAAATACAACTTTCAGATGAACTATGCAGACATCAGATTGCGCAGCCTTCAGATTGCACAAGATAGATTGCGCACACTTCTAAGTGCGCAGGCTGACGTGGCAAATCACCATCATTACCTAACACAAATCAAATCTTCTGACAACTGATAGCACGGAGAACGAGGCGACCGTTCGTTTAATCGTACAGCACGACGCTCGAGGACAGCTGGCAGCGCAATCCATGTTGGCGTAATCTATGTCGACGCAATCCATTTCCTGCGCAATTCAAGTTGGCGCAATCCAAAGCCTGCGCAATTCAATGTACGTGTTCTATCAGTACAAATGATAAAATATACGTGGCATTTATGCCATCAATTGCTCATTTCGTGGCAACTGTCTATTCATGATCATGCGCATTTCAATCAAATGATGCCATGTGTCCAAGACAGTTAGCCCATGATCCAGCAACTGCCTGCGCAGTCCATTGCTTCGCAAACCAATTGCGGCGCAATCCATCATGCGTAGTCCAGAATAACTAAAAGTTAGTTATTTCTCAGAACTCTATAAATAGAGTTTCAAGTCTCCATTCAGGGGGATCAATAATCAATAATCAGAGATCAGATTATAGAGAGATCAGACTTTAAAGTTCAAAGAGTTCAGGAGTTCTTACCCAAGTGCTGCTGCATTCTTCTGAGGCTTTTGTCTTCAACTTCTGAGGCTTTTTACCTTCAATTCCAGAGTTGTCTTCAACTTCAGAGGCTCCGTCTTCAGAGTTCACATCGTCCAAGGGATAAATCAATCGTCATCTAGATTGGATTCCTAAAGTTGTACCATTTCCAGAATTCAAATTGTAATCTTTTTACAAAGTTTGTATCAATAAAGTTCTTCAACTTTTGTTTTTGCAAACAATATGATCACAGAGTCTTCTTTGAATCCTTATCCTATTTATTGGGTTTTCCAGAATCCCTATTTATGGGACTACTATGTACCACCCTTTGGGGGCTTATCACCCTTTGGGAGCTTATCACCCTTCGGGGGCTTACCACCCTTTGGGGGCTTACCACCCTTCGGGGGCTTACGCCTCTTTAGTATAGCCATGTACAAATCAAGCCGTTCACATGTCGACTTTGTGCTCTAAATCACTAGTCACTGGTAGCTCTTTACTTATAGTAGATATTTCTATTACAGTTCTCTCTCTCTGTTTACATACTGCATTTCTTCAGTATCTATATCTTACTTTACTACATGATTATATTTTCTAACCTGCTATAAACTGTTGAGATGTATTGTGCTCGCTTCCATCCTGACTGGACCTGTTAAAATTTTTACAGAGGATGATGAGGAACCCTGCACCCCTTACTTTAGAGTTTGCCTAGATGACACTCGCAACCTGGACCCCTAGGGAGGTTCAGGCAGCTGCTGAGGATGATACCTTGCTTAGTATAGATAGCTTAGACTGTTTTCCTTTTCATGTTTAGTTGTTGTTCTTGATTCAGAGTTTGTATAATTTTAGAGATGATAAGACTTGTATTTCATTTCTGTTGTACCTCAGTTGAGGATTTCTTATCTATTTCATCGTGCTACATTCTACCTTAGATTGTGATTGAGTTGTACCTTTGTGTTGGCCTCCTTATGGAGAGTATTCATATTATGCGAGTTATAGTTCATGACCAAGAACAGCGTTCTACCGCCGACACTGCGGCGTAGGCTGGGCGTTGTTACGTTCTTGTACCCTCATTGTGGGTGCGGGTCGTGACATGAGAACAAAATATTCTATTAAAGACAAGCCCGATACCGATTTCGATACCGATACCGATCCGAAACTGCCGATACTACCGATATCGCCGATACCAATACTCATAGGAAAAGTCTGATACCGATTCCGATACTTTGAACCTTGATATATATATATATATATATATATATATATATATATATATATATATATAGCTAAAAATAACTAACTAACATTTACTAGTTAAATAGCATAATGCTAACTTGATAGTAATGAGAACAAAATATTCTATTAAAGACAAGCCCGATACCGATACCGATACCAATCCAAAACTGCCATTACTACCGATATCGCCGACACTAATACTCATAGGAAAAGTCCGATACCGATACTTTGAACCTTGATATATATATATATATATATATATATATATATATATATATATATATATATATATATATATATATATATATATATAGCTAAAATTAACTAACTAATATTTACTAGTTAAATAGCATAATGCTAACTTGATAGCAATGAGAACAAAACATTCTATTAAAGACAAGCCCGATACCGATTCCGATACCACCATTCACTTATTAGTCATCTACTTCTCAATTTGGGACTTGTTTCGTTAATGTTTTATCTCTAAAATCTTTTCTGCCTAATACTCCGAGACGGAACCATGTAGAGTTCGGGGTGAGCATTTTTTTCCTTTTCGATATATATATATATATATATATATATATATATATATATATATATATATATATATATATATATATATATATATATAAAATTTCATATGAGTGAAATTTTGATTTTATCCTCGAAAATCTTGCATAATGGAATGTGAGATTTCTACTATTTAAGACCTTGATACAATGCAAGCAAAAGTCATCCATTTTCTATGACCCAAACTCCCACAACATTCCGAGCAATAGGACATAAGGCCTCGTTTGGTTCCGAAAAGGAAAGGAAATCAATTCCTTGAATGGATGTAACCATTTTTTTCCTAAGTTTTTTTAATGGAAATCACTTTCCTTTCTACTCAATTTATTCTTTGGATTGTAAAAGAACCAAACGAGACATAAAAGAAAGTGATATCTCCTCCAAGTGGTCAAATCTCGCCTCTTCATCGAGGAGCGCCACCCCCGTCGCCCCCCGCTGCCCCGGAGCGCGCTGTCCCCCGCCGCCCGCCGCAGCCCCGTGCTGCACCGCGTGCGCCACCCCCGTCGCCCCCCGCTGTACCGGAGCGCGCTGCCCTCCGCCGCCCGCCGCAGCCCCGCGCGCGGCCGTCGCAGCCCCGAGCGCGCCACCGCCCGCCGCAGCCCCGCACAGCCCTCCGCGCGCGCTGCCACACGACGCCCCCGGTAGCCCACGACACCCACGACCACCGAGAGAGAGAGAGAGAGAGATTACCTTTGGGAGAGAGAGAGGAGAGGTCGTCGATCACCGTCGCGGAAGAGAGAGAGAGGAGAGTGAGGTCGCCGACCGTCGCAGGAAAGAGAGAGAGGAGAGAGAATGAAATTTGGGGGGAATGAAAAGTTCCCCCTGTCATTTTAATTTAAGTCTGGAACGTATATTTAGCGACGGACTAGCGTCAGATTTTATCCGTCGCTAATCCGTCGCTCTATTTGATACTTGCCGACGGACTATCCGTCGCTACGTAGTCGAAGAATTGTCCCGCCACTTCTCCCAATAATTTCTGCCAAATAATCGACTGCATAGCGACGGCTGTGTATCCGTCGCTATATGCCCGACGACCTAGCGACGGATGAGCGACCTTTTCTTCCCCTTAAAATGAAATAAAAAAATGTATTGGCATGTCGTCGCCCACCCATCGGCTATTTGCCGCAAATCCGTCGCTAATGCCGACAAAAATTTTCCGTCGCTAATGTCCCGTCGCTAATTTACTGTATTTTGGTAGTGTAAGGCCTTGTCCAACACTTACTCCCAAATTCGGCTCACTATCTATTGGGCAGACCCGGTCTAGTCATCAACCCACACATAACTCTCTCCTTCTGAGGAAAGAGAAAGCAGATGTCACACAAAACAGGGAAGAATCCAAAAGTAGCGAAAAGAAGGGAAGAAGAAATCGAGAGAGATAGAGAGGGAGGGCTTACCTGGACTCCTCTACTCGATGCTTGGTTCTGGCCAGGTGGTGGCTGTACTTCGACAACGCTTGGCAGTCACCGTCTTAGTCTCGAGTGGTGCGAATGACTGGATCCACCTCGAGGGAGGCAGATACATGCGGTTGTAGGGCTGGTCAACTCAAGAATCCAGGCGGCCTCAAGGATCGATGGTCGTAGGGAGCTGGCGGCTACCAACGGTCGTGGCAACTCGAAATGCTGGTTTCGGGAAGTATCGGCTCATGACAGTCGGTGGTCCACACCGCAGGACGGCTAGAGATGTCCGGATCATGGCGTCACCTGCAAAAAAGAATTGTGACACTGCTCTCATGGTCCGGTAGGGATGGCACGGTCTGAGTTTGGTGACGAGAAGGAGGTCAGCGGGGTGCTCCGGTTGAGGTCCAGAACGACGGGATCTGTTCTATAGGGGAAGAGCGGTGGTGACAATGGAGATGACCGGGGTCGACTACGGTAGATCTAGACAAGGAGAGACGGGGCGAAGACGCCTGATCTAAATGATGACCGACGACTAAGCAGCTCAAGCGAGCGGCTGGATGCACGCTGGCGCAAGGGATGAGGTCGAGAAGAGGGAGGACATGCCGGTGGTGATGCACAATTGCTTCGAGTGGCGAAGCAGTAGTCGAGCAGCGGTAGTCAGTGTGTCCATATCGGATATGTGATCACCCGGACACAGTATAGAGTTAGGGTTAGGATCGTGTCATGTGAAATTGTTCTCTGGTGTCGGGAATGCACATGTCCACAGGACACGAAATTAGGGTTTCTGAATAGTGAATGTTTCCGTATCAAGGGACACCGGACACGTGAATGTATTAGGGACTGTAGTGGAGAGATTTGGAAATGGGATGTGTCCATGTCCTCAGGGTCGACCCGAGACACAAAAGAGATGGGTGGGGAAACCGTGTCGTGTCGAACACGAGAGATGTATTTGTAATAACTAGGATTTAATGAAATTTGGATGGACATGTCGACACAGCCGACATAGGAATTTGGATGCAAGAATTTAGGTTTAAGGTTTGGCTAATCAATATTTGGGATAATTAACAATGGGATTGGTAGCTATTTATAGCCTTTAGGGAACAATCCAGAAAAAGAATATTCCAAGAATATTCTAAGAAATATTACTAGGAATATGCTAGATGCCCTGGAATGTTCCTTGGGGTCAACTAATACTAATCATAATTCATCAAGGAGCTTCTAGAGAGTTTCCACTAATAGCTAGCAACACATTCATGACATACTACTACAAACCAAAATGCTACTACACTTCTAGGTACTTACTGATTTGTCACTCCTCCTTAAATAATCATAAACTTTCGAATAATTACCAATGATGCCACCCCATCTTCACAAATTATAACTATGCCATGATCACCTAAATAATTCCCAAATAATTAATAGAAAATAAAATCAAAAATTAAGAATTCAGAAAAAATATAAATTTTGAAACCAGGGGGTTACAATGATGTCGCAACTTTGCTGACATGCTAACTTTTGCTATGTCAGCAGATAAGTCGTAAAATAACAAATACATCGCTCATTGGTCTCTTTTTTGGCGACAAGTGGCGACTATATTTTGCGTCGCTAATTTGGCGACGTGAGTCGCTAAACGTGGACTAGGATAAATGCGACCACGTTAAAACGTCACTAATGACGTTGGTAAGTCATATTAGTGACGTACACTTTTTTAATACTTACTGACATTATTATGCGTCACTAATTCTACTTATTTTAGTAGTGTGATTATACGAGTTCATTTGATGACTATGAGTCTATGAGTTGATTATGCACTTAATTTGGTGACATTCTTGTGATTTGGTAGAACAAGAAGCAGATTGTTGTTTCTAGATATTTTATCAAAGCTAAGTATCACTCGATGGCCCAACAGCTTCGAGATAACATAGTTGAAGAGTTTGTTTGCAAGTCTTAGTGTTGCTCTTTCCTCTCTTGCGTTTCTCTAATGTGACAACCAGAATTGTAATCATATATGGAAAATCTAGTCTTCCATTAGCGGACTAAACGTGTTAAGGTTGATTGTTATTTCTTTCGGGAGAAGGTAAAATTTTGTGAGGTTCAACTTCAGCATGCTCCTACTGCATCACAGATACCAGACATTCTCACCAAGGTCTTGTCTTAACCGACTTTATCTTCATTTCTTGTCCAATCTTGGAGCTCACGACATGTTCATCACAGCTTTCAGAAATGTGTAGAATATAGGTAACCCTCATTTTTTGTATGGCTTACTAGTTTTACTCTTGTTTTAGTCCCACCGCAAATTTTTTTAAGAAAAGAGGGTAGATCCCTCTATAAATATGTACTGTCTACCATATTAATGAACCAAGTAGGTTAAGTTGAGCCAACCTCTTAACATACATAAACCTAAACTTAATATGAAGCAAATGAGTATGGTTAACAATAGCTGATTTCCATCTTAATTTTAATGTTAAAAATAATTCTAACAAAAATAATTTAACAATAATATATTAGACGTCTCTTGGTATAATTAACACTTTTTTTTCACTAGAATTTTCAAGTAATCGGGTTAATATAAGATTTGAACCTGAATCAAGTAAACTTTTTGGGTCTAGACAAAAAAATTTCACTAGAATTTTCAAAAGTTGTTGGACAATCCTAACCAAGATTATGGACAACCCTAACCAAGACTTGCTTTGAAATTAATATTGTTCGCCAAAAGTTCACAGCACAAATAGTTTTTGGCAACAAATTAAAGACCACTATTAATTAAAGGATTATTATGTATAAGGGTACCGGGTTTAGGTTTAATTAGACTTTGAGTACTGGATTTGTCCGTTGATGTATTTTTTTTTGGAAGTAAGTATAGGAGTGTCTCCTATTCTTTATTAAGCATTAAGCTTTCTGAGGAAAAAGAACTAACAGTCTGCCCGTGGGGCAAAGAGTCACCTGCTAATAGGTGGGAAATACAAACTGGAGGAAAGGAAAGCAATTCATCTCTCTTTGTTACCAGCGTAGCTTTGGCCAAAGTATGAGCTACCCCATTGCTCGTTCTAGCCACGAAATAGTAGGTAATTGGGCATAAGATTGGGAGTTCTGTTTGGATGGAATCGATGAGATCTAGGAGTTTCCATGGGGCGATAGACCTGTCCCCTTGGAAGATCCTTATGGCCGTCGAGGAGTCGCCTTCAATAATGACCGAACGAGAGCAAGAGTCAGCTGCTAGCTTTTTAGCGAGGAGGATACCTTGGTAGACCTCCTGGATCTCCGTATTAAGACTCATGTCCGAATTATGCATCGGGAGCGCGCTCCAAGTCTTAGCACCAAGAAAATTGGAGTCAGAGTCTCTGGCAACGGCTACCGCGGCGATGAGGTTGGTCGAGGTAGCGCCGTCAACATTGATTTTAATGGTGTTGCCTGACGGTGGTACCCATCTAGCGTCACATGCAACAGTGGATCTCATAATTCTAATGTCAGAGTTCCCTGATAGTGAGTCCGCTGAGTGCTCCCAATACAAAGCATTTGCCTGATGAATAATCGACATAACCCTCGGAGCATTGTGACAAAAAATACACGAGCATCTGGCCTTCCAGATGGCCCAAATAATGGTTGCTCCCAACTTGAATGCCTCCTGCGCTTGGGTGTCTATCAGCCAGGAAGTAATGAGTTTGTGGATATTGAAGTGGATCTCGATTCTCAATCCCAACTTGCTAGCAAACCAAACTTCCTGAGCGATGTGGCAATGAATAAATAAATGATTCGCGTCCTCTTCATAAAGCATACAGAATGGGCAGAGCTTACAAACAGACTCTACTCTTCTGTTAATGGCCATAGCCAGCGGTAGGGCATTCTGCAGAAGCCGCCAGATGAAGCTTTGAATGCGAGGGAAGATATCCTTGAGTTTCTAGAGGCGGCGCCAGACCACCGCATTATCAGAAACAGAAGAGCTGCTCGGGGCTTCACGCCGTATACTTTCATAGAGGGATTTTGTAGTGAATTCTCCATTGGTTTCACCTGTCCATATAAGAGCATCAGGTCCGTCGGCTATTGGTATTGGAATGTCTTCTATGGCCTTCGCCTCATATGGAACGAATAATGAGTTGATTCCAACTCCTGGAATCCACATCCATGAGCTCACGCACCAACTTTGGTCTGTTCACAGGCAATTTGCTGTCAAGAATCCTGTGGAATGAGATTCTTCATTTTTGACCCCATGTTTAGGAAGGGTCCGTGCGAACCACTCCGCGTAACCAGCTCTGGAGGCAGCTAGGTCGCGGTTATGTCGAGGAAGTTTTGAATGTTCGATGGAGAGCAGGGAAACCGGCTAAATTATGAATCCATGGATCGGTGGTGATGTTCACCCAACCTCCTCTGATCTTCCAACAGAAGAATTTTGACATTATGAGCCTGCTATCCAGCATCCCTTGCCACGTCGAAGAAGCACGGCGAGTGGTCGGTGCCGTCCAAATAGAATTGTTATGAAGATAAATTCCGGCCAAAAGCCGAGCCCAGAGACTGTGCGGATTAGCAATGAATCTCCAGAGGAGTTTACCAACCAAGGCTTCATTCTCCCAGTCGGGTTTCCTGAAGCCCATCCTGCCGTCGGCTTTGGGTTGAGTTCAAGTATCCCATGCAAGAAAATGGATCTTTCTTTCCGAGTCTCCATGTCCCCACCAAAAGTTTCTTTGATATTAAGAGATCTTCTTCGTAATCCCTTTGGGTATCTTGTAAGCCGACATAAGAAATGTGGGAATGGATCCCAGCGTGGATGATATAAGAATGCTGCGCCCCGCATGTGATAGCAGTTTAGCCTTCCACCCATGCAAGCGAGAGCTGCACTTGTCCAGAAGAGCATTAAATGTGCTCAAGCTAGATTTGCATTTAAGGAGATACTGGCCAAGGTACCTGTCCTCGACACTCATATGGGAGAGGCAGAGAATAGAAGCCAATGAGTGCTTCTCCCTCCTGTCCACGTGTTTGCTGAAATAGATGCTGGATTTGTCAAAATTCACTTATTGTCCCGACCAGTTGGAGAAGGGTTCCAGGATTCTCGCAACTTGAATAAGAGATGGGCCAGACGCTTCCCCAAACACAAGTATATCATCTGCAAAAAGGAGGTGAGAAATCAACGACGTGTACCTGTTGATTCGAATTCCCTTATAGAGGCTCAGTCTCTCGTAAAGGTGAAATAGACGAGAGAGGACGTCAGTGCACATGATGAAGATGTAGGGGGAAAGTGGACAGTCCTGACGGATCCCTCTGTTCGTGTCACGACCCGCACCCTAGAGTTAGGGTACGAGAACGTAACAACGCCCAGCCTACGCCGCAGTGTCGGCGGTAGAACGATGTCCTAGGTCTCATGCATCTAACCGTATAAGGCTAAGCAGTTTATACTCCCTGAATGGGGGTGACATAGCAGAAAGTAAACTCAATCACATCTAAGGTAGAGCATAATGGAAGATAGATAAAACATGAAATCCAAAAGATATACATCAGATAGAAGTCTAAGTGTCTAAGATACACAACCCAGAAATGCATCTCAAAGCTCCAAATACAGTAATCCATAAAATAAATACAACTCAAGACAACTGAAATAAAGTAAGAAGACCCTAGCTATCTATACGACCTCTACTGTGTCTCCTCAAAACCCTAGCTATCTATACGACCTCTACTGTGTCTCCTCTAGGCTAGCAGGCAACCTCCAAGCTATCTGTAAAATTTATCAACATGTCCAGTCAGGACAGGAGCGAGCACAGTACATCTCAACAGTTCATAGCAGGTTAAAAAATATAATCATGCAGTAAAGTAAGATATAGGTACTGAAAGAAATGTTGTATGTAAACAGAGAGAGAGCTGTAATAGAAATATCTACTATAAATAGAGACTAACAGTGGCTAGTGAGTCAGAGTACAATATAGACATGTAAATGGCATAGAAGATTCTGATAAGACACTATGGAAAAGATTCTGATAAGATACTACTTGGGTATTATTCACATGTTTACTTCTACTCCCCCGTACCCCCAATCAATACACAAGGATCCAAACAGGTTATGTTATGATTCCATGCAAAGGCCCCCGAAGGGTGATACATGGATGTCCCATAAATGGGGATTCTAGGAGATTCTAGGATACCCAGTAAATAGGATAAGAGATTTTAGGAGACTCTGTGATCATAAGAGTATATGTTACAAGTGATCAAAGAACCAATGAAGCATAGTGATACGCCATGTAAGTGAAACGCACAGAACATGTAGTACCCGATGCTCCCTAAGGATAACATCTCAAGAAGGGATCCATATAGTACCAATCCGTGTGACCAACGTGACAGTACAAGTAAAGTAATTTAATGCAGGAAATAATTCTAAGCAGGATATGAAATGATCAGAGAATGTACTCGCCTGATAACCTGAACAGCTGATAAGTATAGGGAGTCCAACTGAAGCCACAGTCCTATTTAAAGCAACACAGGTTACAAGGTGTTCAAGTTATAATAAAAGAATCTCTACAAGCAATCTATATTATCCTAGGTTCTTCTAAGTCAAAACAACTCTAGGTCAACTCCGGTCAACAATCTAGTCAAACTAGGTCAAGTGTTGACTTACAATTGACTTTTGGTTAACTGGTCAACTCTGGTCAAACATGGTTAATTCTAGTCTAATTATTAAAGATATAAAGTGTACTTCGTTATTCGTACGTCAAAACTTACGACACGCAAATCGAGATAAGATGATTAACGGTAAAGTTAATTATCTTATTATAGTGATCCACGTCCATCTTGTCAATTTTAGCGATATGAGATAACTGGAATTGACTGATCTCAGTTTTGTTGTACTAATCCCGAAATAGGAATATTATAAGAATTAATTATTAATTAATTATAAAAGGTTAAACTCAGAGAAACTATCAACAAATATTGTCGGACGATGAAATAAACATCGCCAACATGTCCAGAATGGTCAAATTAGCTAGGATAGCCTACCCATCAGTCCAATTTGGACACAAGGGCAAAAAGGTAATTTTGGGTCAAAAACGGTATCCATGTCGGAGCCGTTTTGCACCGAAAAATGTGCAAGAAAACAAGTCTATAAAATATAGCAAATTATATGTCCACGAAACCAGAATGACGATACGAACCCAACGGTATCTCCAGAATTGGATTCCGTTGACCCGATCTCAATTTGGTCCGTTGACCAGAACTTAGAATTTCGGTTTGCACGGAAATACGTGCCGGAGCCAAAGTTCTCAAAACTCAGTGAACTACATGTCAACGAGTCCAGAATGATGATACGAACTCAACGGTATCTCCAGAATTGGATTCCGTTGACCCGATCTCAATTTGGTCTGTTGACCAGAACTTAGAATTTCGGTTTGTACGAAAATGCGTGCCGGAGTCAAAGTTCTCAAAACTCAGTAAACTACATGTCAACGAGTCCAGAATGACGATACGAACTCAACTGTATATCCGAAATTGGATTCCGATGAGCCGATCTCAAAATGACCCGTTGACCCGGATATTGGTATCCGACTTGCACCGAAATGCGTGCCAGATCCAATGTCCACCCAAACCTAGAAAATTATATGTCAACGAGTCCAGAATGACGATACGAACTCAATGGTATATCCAGAATTGGATTCCGATGAGCCGGCGTCAAAAAGTTCCGTTGACCCGGACTGTGGGACCCACTTTGCACCGAAAAACGTGCCAGGGCCCATGTCCTCCAAATCTAACAAATTTTATATGAAAACATGCCAGAACGACGCCACGAGTCTACTAGTGGTGTCAGAAATAAAATCTGGAGTCCCGTGTTCAAAAATGGGATTTTACAAGTTGAAAATTACGAATTCGGACGGTCAACTTTGGCGTCGAATTCAACCAATCAAACAAGCTCACAATAAAACGAAACTGGAGGGGTAGTAAGAGGGTTATACCAGCTTCGTACAGGAACTGGTAGCACGCCAAATGGAGCTGCGGTGGAGGAGGTACAAGATGACGAAGTTGACCCCGCGAAACTGTCCAAAATTAATACAATTTAAACGGTCAACTTGGTGGCCGATTTTGTTGTATCAAACAATAAAATCAACGGATAAAAATTTACATGAGTGAAGGTGGATATACCGAGATTATGACGGGGCGAAGAAATCGCCGATCCAACGGTCGGATTCCCGAAAAAATGCGTGCGAAGTCGCTGCGACGGAGCGCCAAAATGGACTTGATTCCGCGCACGTCACGACGGAACTTCGTGCGAAACGCACGAATCGTCTCGACGACGCGTCCCAGAGGACGGCGGCCGCCAGGGGAGAGCTCGTCGGAGTGGGGCGCACCCTGGAGGGGGTCGGCCACGCCGGTGTGCGGAATGGTGAAATGATGGAAGAGGTGCGGCGAGGGCAACGTGGCCACGGCGGGATAGAGGTGGTGGCGCGGTGGCTAAGCAGGTGGTGGTTCGGTTGTATGATGGTGGTGATGAAATGGTGAAATGATGGTGTTGATGAAATAGAAGTAGAAGGAGGAGGAGGCTGGTGGAGTGGGTGGCCGGCGGCGAGCTGGGCCGAGCTCGGCCTTGGTGGGGGGAGGTCGGGCTCGGCCACATGGCTGCTGTGTGTGTTTTGAGTTTGAGAGGGAAGAGAGAGAGAGTGGTGAGAATTAAAGTGAAGAAATAAATAGAGAGGATAAAGTACAGAAAGAAAACTCTTTCCTCAATGTTAGGGCCGGCCAAGGTTAGAAGTGTGTGTGGGAATTTGTCATGTAGGAAATTGAATGGATATGATTTATTAGGGGAAATCAAATGGCTAGAATTAAATAGCTAAAATTAGGTCACTCCAAGGAATTAAAATCAATAGAATTTACACTCAATATTTGAAGTAGAAAACTAGGTATTAAATATTATTTTTGGGCAAGCAAAAATGAGGGCGTTATGATGGAGGGTAACATGGAGCTTTGACTGGTTTCGGTCAAGCCGGGATGGATCAAAACCGAACATGGCAAAATAATAGAATAAAAATATGTGTTGATAATTATGGGCAAATAAGTAGCACATGGGGATTCCAATAAATGGGACACGTGTCATGCGGGTAGTAGGCTCAATGTGGGCCATGTCCATATTTGGGGTTGACAGGTTTTGGTCGACAGGGTACCCATAAATCAAGTTGGAAAATGAATGCGACACCGTGGGGTGAAATAAAATCGGGTCACGTGTCAGGAAAGTTGTACGAAGCAAATAGAGCACAAAATGGTGTGTCTGAGTGGGACACGAAGGTCAAGGGTGAAGAGTGTCTTGAGTAGATCATGCACGATGAGTTAGTTTCAAGAAAATAACTGGTCTTGTGCTCTCAAATTAAAAGTCACGGTAACGTGCTAAAAATGATCAAGAAAAAGAGTAGGAAAAATAATTAATAATCAAATGGTCTAAATCGACCCGAATTTGTGCGAAGCAAAAAGAGTACAAGGGAACAAGTCTGGATGGAACACTATATACCGTCATGAAGGCAATCATGTCCACTTCAAAACTCATGAAGAAGATTTCCAGAGTTGAACATCCCTGACACTCCAAATATCAATGGCACGGGAAAGTACACTTAAAGATAAATAACAGAATAATTTTTATCAAAACTAAATCAATCAGAAAAATTAAAAAAATCAACCCAAAATTCAGGGTGCTCACATCCTACCCACCTTATAAAAATTTCATCCTCGAAATTAAAATTTTCGTACTCCTCCTAGGTCAAACCCCCACAATCAAAGTCCCAGAACTCAAACAAATCAAGTGATTAAAAAGGACAACATACAGGGTCATGGCATACGGTGGTAGTGAAAGTCTCATCTAGGTATACTAGTCATGCTAACCGAAATGGTCATAGGGTATCAAAACACACAAGCAATCTAGGTTGCTAAACTAGAAAAAGTTACAGAAATAACAAATCATCAAAACTATAAGACAGTCTACCATCCTATGTAAAAACTGGTACTTATCATAAAGATAAAGAAAGGTAACTACCAATTATCTATAAAGGGTTCAGAAAAAATCAAAATCACAAGTTAAAGAATGAAAGCCAATTTCATGGAAAATTCCAATCACAAAACGTATTAAGAATATTTAGTCTCGATACGATCTAAGTTGACCAAATTGGGGAAACCAAGATTTGGGCAATATGGAGGACATGTTCAACAAAGTCTGAGAACAAGCATACAAGGATGGAGATTCAGGTCACCATCAAGTTTAATTCAATTGAGTACAACCCAAGATATTAATATGATAAGAAAAGATAATCGAAGTCGATTTGGTCGTGATTAAGGAAATTAGGATTCAATGATATTGAAAAATCCTTTTAGAGAAAATAGAAAAAGATTTCATACAAAGTCAGTAAATCATCTCTCTCTAATACTATCAGTTTATCATTTGCCAAACCATATTTTTTTTCACAAGTCCCAATATGAAAATCAACCTTCATATGACTATCATAGAAATTTTATAACCTTCAGTCATCTAAACCTTTACCATGATCACCATAGACAAAATTTCTAACTTCTAAAGTATTTTCCACGAAATATACCCGTCTTATTTAGGGGTCAACACTTATTCATTTAATCAAAATTTTAAATTCCTTCACCTCGTTCTAAATTAGATCAGAAACCTCTAAATCCAGTTTATGAAATTCTTGAACTTGTTTAAATCGAGTCTCGTATTTACTAAACTCCAACACCACTATGTCACACAAAATTTATTCTTATTTATAAATCAACCTTCATATTTTCTTCAACGTTCACCTTCAAATATTATCCTTTTTTGAATTCTATAATTTTTCCCAATCATCAAAAATAATTCCTATAGCTTAAAATCCTTGTGTTCTCTCTGCCTCTAGTCACCCTCTTACAATATCTAGTTCAATTCCGCATAATCATTGAATACAATAAAATTCTCTTCCCTTTTTTTTATTTCTAAATTTCTACATAGCCTCAGAGTAAAAGTTCTCCAGAATCAATAACCAAGATTTTCTAAGTTCTCAAAACTAGGTTGACCTTGAATATCCTCATTAGTTTTGAAATACATCCATGAATTATTTATAACCAACTTTCTGTGATTGTCTCTAAATTGATAACATTTATCCCTCGATTTCATTTTAAACCTTTACCACACCTCCATTTCAAATTTTTCATATTTGACATCCAACATTTTGATTCCTACAAAATCATCATATGATAACCAATTACGTCATTTCCGAACTAGATGATTTACGTCACTTCCTCAATATTTCTCAGGTAAAATGATATGAAGATTCAAGGGTTTAAATTCTACCTGACAGAATTAGATACGAGACAGGGAATTGATGTAATCATGACAGTTGTATAAGACAAAGAATGATGGAAATAAAATATTGGCAGGAAGAGAATGATAAAAGAATCTGTTCTGCTTATCTGTTTAAAAGAAGGAACCATTTTGAAACCACAGCTATAATATCAAATCCAAGATAAGGTCTAGCAAAATCGTCGATTCATTGTATTAAGAAGAAATTCATAGTAAGAAGTTGCCCAAGGTTCATAAAAATAGCTAAAGCTACTCCTAAGTTAAATAATGAAAAGCAAAACCAAAACAAGACAAATAATAATTCTTTTTTTTGAAGGTCTGAAACAAAAGTAGAGAAAATATATTCGAAAATATTTAAGGTACAATATAATAATCATATGCGTCTATCCAAAATTATGGTACTTTAAATCCTCGTCATACTAGTAAGCAAGGCTACGATAATCATAGAGTCCTCGACTTTGGCACATACCTCTAGAATCATGGTATTTAACATTTTTGCGATGCCGCTAGCTTGGCCGCGAAAACCTTAAATTCCTACACCCGAGAAATATATCCAAAATCAGACTATATGTCCTCACCATGCTGGCTAATGTGACTATAGAAGACTAGATTCCATAACTTAGATGACCTAGCCCATATAATTTCATCTTGACAAAATTTAAATTAAATCAACAATGAATACCCAAAATCAAATCAAATTTATCAACGAACATCAAGATTCAAAAATGAACAAAAATCCTTCAAATTATATAAATACAAACTCGGATGCTATAGCTAACATCAAGATTCAAAATTCAACAATCTTCCATCAAAATCAATAAATATAAACTCAAATTCAACAATAATCCATCAAAATCAAATTCAACAACAGAAAGTAAAGATAAATCAAATCAATGGAAGAGAGTTTTCAAATCGAAGTTAAAATAAGATTATCAAGGGTCGTCCCAGGAATCTCTCAGGGATTCTAACTGTGATTGAGTACCTTCAAAAATATATCATAATCCTACTGCAGGCTGTATTGGTACTCTAGTTCGAATACCACTACACAAACTCGACTTGCATGGACCACCACTAAAAACGTGTCATGACCCGCACCCTAGAGTTAGGGCACGAGAATGTAACAACGCCCAGCCTACGCCGCAGTGTCGGTGGTAGAACGCTATCCTAGGTCTCATGCATCTAACCGTATAAGGCTAAGCAGTTTATACTCCCCGAATGGGGGTGACATAGCAGAAAGTAAACTCAATCACATCTAAGATAGAGCATAATGGAAGATAGATAAAATATAAAATCGAAAAGAGATATATCAGATAGAAGTCTAAGTGTCTAAGATACACAACCCAGAAATGCATCTCAAAGCTCCAAATACAGTAATCCATAAAATAAATACAACTCAAGACAACTGAAATAAAGTAAAAAAAAACCCTAGCTATCTATACGACCTCTACTGTATCTCCTCTAGGCTAGCAGGCAACCTCCAAGCTATCTGTAAAATTTATCAACAGGTCCAGTCAGGACATGAGCGAGCACAGTACATCTCAACAGTTCATAGCATGTTAGAAAATATAATCATGCAGTAAAGTAAGATACAGGTACTGAAAGAAATGTTGTATGTAAACAGAGAGAGAGAGCTGTAATAGAAATATCTACTATAAATAGAGACTAACAGTAGCTAGTGAGTCAGAGTACAATATAGACATGTAAATGGCATAGGAGATTCTGATAAGACACTATGGAAAAGATTTTGATAAGATACTACTTGGGTATTATTCACATGTCTACTTCTACTCTCCCGTACCCCCAATCAATACACAAGGATCCAACCTGGTTATGTTATGATTCCATGTAAAGGCCCCCGAAGGGTGATACATAGATATCCCATAAATGGGGATTCTAGGAGATTTTAGGATACCCAGTAAATAGGATAAGAGATTCTAAGATACTCTGTGATCATAAGAGTATATGTCAAAAGTGATCAAAGAACCAATGAAGCATAGTGATACGCCATGTAAGTGAAATGCACAGAACATGTAGTACCCGATACTCCCTAAGGATAACATCTCAAGAAGGGATCCATATAGTACCAATCCGTGTGACCAACATGACAGTACAAGTAAAGTAATTTAATGCAGGAAATAATTCTAAGCAGGATATGAAATGATCCTACTCGCCTGATAACCTGAACAGCTGATAAGTATAGGGGGTCCAATTGAAGCCACAAAGTCCTATTTAAAGCAATACAGGTTACAAGGTGTTCAAGTTGTAATAAAAGAATCTCTACAAGCAATCTATATTATCCTAGGTTCTTCTAAGTCAAAACAACTCTAGGTCAATTCCGGTCAACAATCTAGTCAAACTAGGTCAAGTGTTGACTTACAGTTGACTTTTGGTCAACTGGTCAACTCTGGTCAAACAGGGTTAATTCTAGTCTAATTATTAAAGATATAAAGTGTACTTCGTTATTCGTACGTCGAAACTTACGACATGCAAATCGAGATAAGATAATTAACGGTAAAGTTAATTATCTTATTATAGTGATCCACGTCCATCTTGTCAATTTCAGCGATGTGAGATCACTGGAATTGACTGATCTCAGTTTCGTTGTACTAATCCCGAAATACGAATATTATAAGAATTAATTATTAATTAATTATAAAAGATTAAACTCAGAGAAACTATTAACAAACATTGTCGGACGATGAAATAAATATCGCCAACGTGTCCAGAATGGTCAAATTAGCTAGGATAGCCTATCCATCAGTCCAATTTGGACACAAGGGCAAAAAGGTAATTTCGGGTCAAAAACGGTATTCGTGTCGGAGCCGTTTTGCACCGAAAAATGTGCAAGAAAATAAGTCTATAAAATATAGCAAATTATATGTTCACGAAACCAGAATGACGATACAAACCCAACGGTATCTCCAGAATTGGATTCCGTTGACCCGATCTCAATTTGGTCCGTTGACCAGAACTTGGAATTCCGGTTTACACAAAAATGCGTGCCGGAGCCAAAGTTCTCAAAACTCAGCAAACTACATGTCAACGAGTCCAGAATGATGATACGAACTCAACATTATCTCCAGAATTGGATTCCGTTGACCCGATCTCAATTTAGTCCGTTGACCAGAACTTGGAATTCCGGTTTGCACGAAAATGCGTGCCGGAGCCAAAGTTCTCAAAACTTAGCAAACTACATGTCAACAAGTCCAGAATGAAGATACGAACTCAACGGTATATCCGAAATTAGATTCCGATGAGCCGATCTCAAAATGACCCGTTGACCTGGATATTGGTATCCGACTTGCACCGAAATGCGTGCCAGATCCAATGTCCATCCAAATCCAGCAAATTATATGTCAACGAGTCCAGAATGATGATACAAACTCAACGGTATATCCGGAATTGGATTCCGATGAGCCGGCATCAAAAAGTTCCGTTGACTCGGACTGTGGGACCCACTTTGTACCGAAAAACGTGCCAGGGCCCATGTCCTCTAAATCTAACAAATTTTATATGAAAACATGCTAGAACGATGCCACGAGTCTACTGGTGGTGTCAGAAATGAAATCTGGAGTCCCGTGTTCAAAAATGGGATTTTACAAGTTGAAAATTACGAATTCGGACGGCCAACTTTGGCGTCGAATTCAACTAATTAAACAAGCTCACAATGAAACAAAACTGGAGGGGTAGTAAGAGGGTTATACCAGCTTCGCACAGGAACTGGTAGCACGCCAAATGGAGCTGCGGTGGAGGAGAGGTACAAGCTGACGAAGTTGACCCCACAAAACTGTCTAAAATTAATACAATTTAAACGGTCAACTTGGTGGCCGGTTTTGATGTATCAAACGATAAAATCAACGGATGAAAATTGACAGAAGTGAAGATGGATATACCAAGATTGTGATAGAGCAAAGAAATCGCCGATCCAACGGTCGAATTCGCTGGAAAATGTGCGCGAAATCGCTGCGACGGAGCGCCAAAATAGACTTGATTCCGCGCGCGTCACGATGGAACTTCGTGCGGAACGCACGAATCGTCTCGACGGCGCATCCCGGAGGATGGTGGCCGCCATGGGTGAGCTCGCCGGAGTGGGGCGCACCCGTGGAGGGGGTCGGCCATGCCGGAGTACGGCCGGCAGCGGCGCTGCATCGCCCGTGCGCGCGCGGCCTACGGCTCACGGTCGGCTGCTGCCCCCGCTGCGTGCGGGGCTACGCGCGAGGCTGCACGGTAGAGGTACGACGAGGACTGCGTGGCCACGATGGAATGGAGGTGGTGGTGCGGTGGCTATGGAGGTGGTGGTTCGGTTGTATGATGGTGGTGATGAAATGGTGATATGATGGTGGTAATGAAATGGAAGTAGAAGGAGGAGGAGGCTGGTGGAGTGGGTGGCCAGCCGACCAGGGTGGCCGGCTACGAGCTGGGCCGAGCTCGGCCTAGGTGGAGGGGAGGTCGGGCTCGGCCACATGGCTGCTGTGTGTGTTTTGAGTTTGAGAGAGAAGAGAGAGAGAGAGTGGTGATAATTAAAGTGAAGAAATAATGAGAGAGGATAAAGTAGTGAGAGAAAACTCTTTCCTCAATGTTAGGGCCGGCCAAGGTTAGAAGTGTGTGTGGGAATTTGTCATGTAGGAAATTGAATGGATAGGATTTATTAGGGAAAATCAAATGGCTAGAATTAAATAGCTAAAATTAGGTCACTCCAAGGAATTAAAATCAATAGAATTTACACTCAATATTTGAAGTGGAAAACTAGGTATTGAATATTATTTTTGGGCAAGCAAAAATGAGGGCGTCATGATGGAGAGTAACATGGAGCTTGGACTGGTTTCAGTCAAGCCGGGTTGGATCAAAATCGGACATGGCGAAATAATGGAATAAAAATATGTGTTGATAATCATGGGCAAATAAGTAGCACATGGAGATTCCAATAAATGGGACACATGTCATGCGGGTAGTAGGCTCAATATGGGCCATGTTCATATTTGGGGCTGACAGGTTTTGGTCGACAGGGTACCCACAAATCAAGTTGAAAAATAAATGCGACACCGTGGGATGAAATAAAATCGGGTCATGTGTCAGAAAAGTTGTGCGAAGCAAATAGAGCACAAAATGGTGTGTCTGAGTGGGACACGAAGGTCAAGGGTGAAGGGTGTCTCGAGTAGATCATGCATGATGAGTTGGTTTCGAGAAAATAACTGGTCTTGTGCTCTCAAATTAAAAGTCACTGTAACGTGCTAAAAATGATCAAGAAAAAGAGTGGGAAAAATAATTAATAATCAAATGGTCTAAATCGATCCGAAGTTGTGCGAAGCAAAAAGAGTACAAGGAAACAAGTTTGGATGGGACACTATATACCGTCATGAAGGCAATCATGTCCACTTCAAAACTCATGAAGAAGGTTTCCAGAGTTGAACATCCCTGACACTCCAAATATCAATGGCACGGAAAAGTACACTCAAAGATAAATATCAGAATAATTTATTTATCAAAACTAAATCAATCAGAAAAATTAAAAAAAGTCAACCCGAAATTCAGGGTGCTCACAGTTCGGCTTGATGAACCCCTCAGGACTGCCATTGAGGAGCACGGAGAATGTCGCCGAAATGATACAGGCCATGATGATATCATTAGTGTGACCTTGGATTCCGAATCCGTGGAGGACACTCTTAATGAATTTTCAAGATAGCCTGTCATAAGCCTTTGACATGTCGATCTTGAGCGCAAAGGAGTTGTTCTTCCTCGAGAAGGATTTCATGGCATGGAACATCTCTTGAGCTATAACTATATTATCAGTGATGTGCCTTCCTGGAACAAATGCGTTCTGGGCCGGAGATATAAGATTGTCCATGAATAGACGAAGCCGGCTGGTGATGTGTTTGAATATTTGAATTTTTTTAGTGACACATTATAGTAACAAAATTGGACTTTCAGTTACTAAATAAGTCTTTTAATGACGAGTGCTCGTTATTATAATGCACCACTAAATAAATTTGAGTATCTATATCCATCAATTGATAAATCTAGTATTCAAAGTTTAATTAGGTCATAAATAGCATCCCTATAAAAAATAATCCTAAGTTAAAATTGACTTTTGAAAAGGAAATTGGCAAGGGGGGGGGGGGGGGGGGGGGGGGTGCAGTGCCAACTAACATGAACAAAAGTCCCACCGAGAAAATATAAAAAATAAAAGACCTACACCAAGATCTCTCTCCCCTTCCTCTCCTACTCCCATAAGATCATGGCCGCCAGCCAACTCCGCTTCTCCCCTCTCTCCAACACCTTCAAAAACCGCTCCCCATCGTCCATACTCAGCACAAGAATCAACCCCATCAGTGTCCGCATCACCCGTTCCTCCTCCTCCTCAACCCACTCCCTCACCACCGACAGTGGCAACTCCGGGTTCCATGGCGGCGGTGGCGGTGGCGACAGCGGTGGCAACAACAGCGGATGGAGCTCCTCGGACGGAGGCGACGGAGTCTCCGGCGGCGGCAGCAGGAGCGTGGCGGACGCCTTCTTCTCTGGGTGGAGGTCCCGCGTAGCCGCGGACCCCGAGTTCCCTTTCAAGGTCCTGATGGAGGAGGTGGTGGGCGTCAGCGCCACCGCGGTGGGCGACATGGCCTCCCGCCCCAACTTCGGCCTCTCCGAGCTCGACCTCGTCCTCTCCACCCTCGTCGTTGGCTCCATCGTCAACTTCGTCCTCATGTACCTCCTGGCTCCAACTAGTTTTACTAGCGCGACTGCTGCTAATTCGTCTCTCCCCTCTTACATCTTCCAACCGGGCAACTTCTCCCTCTTCGCCCGAACCGCAACCTTCTTCTACAAGGGCGTCCTCTTCTCGGCGGTCGGCTTCGTCTCCGGCCTCGTCGGCACCACGCTCTCCAACACCCTCGTTGCGATCAAGAATAATAGTAAAGATGAAGAAGTGAACAAGGAGAAGAAGAAGGGTGGTCCTCCTACTGTGCTGAATGCCGCGACATGGGCGGTACACATGGGGCTGAGCAGCAACCTGAGGTACCAGACGCTCAACGGTGTCGAGTTCGTGATGGTGCGCTCCATGCCCCCGGGGCTGTTCAAGATGGCGGTGCTGCTGCTCAGGGGACTCAACAACGTGCTCGGAGGGATGTCGTTCGTCGCCCTGGGGAAGGTCATGGGATCCCAAAAGGTATCATCGGATTTGGATTGATCCATTCGAGACCTTGAATAAATATGTGTTCTACTTTGCTATTGGAGACAAATTTGCAGCTTGTTAGCTGCTGCTTCTATGGTTGATGCAATTTTCATTCTCGAAAGATTTCTTCCATCTTGAGATCTAATTAGGTGTATTAATAATAAAGTAACATTCCTTTACATCATGTTCTAATTTTTTTCCTCGAGAAAAGTTTCCTTTGATGCTTTTTAGCCTTTTAGGTGTCAATTCCATAATTACGACCAAATAATGCCCCAGGGTTGAGTAGGGGTGAGCATTCGGTTTTTCGATTCAAACCGAACTGAATAACCGAAAATCAAGTTGGACCGAAAATCGAATAAGCAAAACCGAAATCGAATCGAATTGATCCATAACCGAATTAAACCGAACCGAATTAAATCGGTTCGGTTTTCGGTTTATTCGGTTTATTCAATTTTTCGATTTATTTGCACTTTTTTTCGTTAATATATATAGTAACTAAATATACCTAAATTTATTTAGTATATACCTATAGTATATACATATGTATATTCGGTATATACCAATATATATTAATACATGTGTGTGTATATATAGTATATACATACATATATAGTAACTAATTTTTCTTATTCGGTTTTCGGTTTTGGACCGAAATCGAAACCCAAAACCGAAACCGAAACCGAATAAGAAAATTTAGTATTTTCAAAACCGAAACCGAACCGATTTTTTTTAAACCTAACCGAATCTCTTATTCGGTTCGGTTCGGTTCGGTTTTCGGTCCAAAACCGAATAATGCTCACCCCTAGGGTTGAGGGTGTTGTTGAATACATACAATTTCCGCACAACCTTCAAAATTTCAGATCACAGAAGTATAGGTGTGTTTCGGACGGCCCAGCCCAAATTTGACCGGGTTTGACGGGTCCTGGGCTCGAGCATGTTCAACCCGAAGAGAAGATGGGCGGGTCGGTTCGGCTCGGACCGGAGTATTGGAAACCCAAACCTAGTCCGAATCCGAACCTGGATAGACAGTGGGTTAGGCCGGACCGGACTAGGCCCGGGTTGGTTCAGAGCTGGGTCCGGATTGATCCGGTTTATTTACTTATTTTTTTAAAAAAATTCAGTTTTGTGTAAATTTTGTAATATTTTGAAAAAAAAAATTGAATATTGTTTGAAACAAAATTTGGAATATCCGTTTCATGTGGAATTTTGAAAATTTTGAACTTTCTTTGAAAATTTTACCAAAATATTAAAATTTTAAAAGAAATAAAATCGATTTTGGATCTGGTCTGACCCGGGTCACTGACCGGGCCGAGCCTGGCTGAGTTGACCAAGTCGGATGTGACAAACACGGTTCGACCTGCATTTTGGACAGGTCCATCCGGACTATCAGGCTCAAAAACATAGACCCAGTTCGAACCTGGGTCCTCTACAGGTCGGGCCGACCTAGACTGACGTTGGTCGGGCCAGTTCAGGGCTACCCGACCCAATACAGATCTATACACAGAAGCAGTAAACTAGAAATAGTTTGAAAGAGAATAAAATCATAGAGGTGATGACTGCCATGAAAACATCTAATTTTACAAAAAATTGCATGAAAAACATTGATGTTCTCTTCAATTGCGTAAAACACACAAAATTATAGTATTTGCAAAGACAACCCCAAAACGTTGTTTTAAAAGGCATTTTTTTTTATGATTTACGCCCTTTTAAAGGGCGTAAACTTCCCTTTCTTATTTCTTTTTGCATAATATTTTTGATCTCGATTGGAGACTATTGGAGACTAATTGTTGAAATCTTTAATGAGAAAATTTTAGTGAGAATTTTGTCTTTTAGTGACGAAATTAGATTTTCAGTGACAAACCTAGACTTTTAGTTAGGAAATTTAGTGACAAAATTGGACTTCTACGGACATTTTTTTATATACATTTTTCATGTTTACGGAACACTGTTCTACGAAAAAAAAATAAACCAAATAATATGCAAAATTTATGCCCTTTAACGGGCGTAAATTGCAGAGAAAAATTAATCATAAAAACCAAAAATATGCCTTTTAAAATAGCGTTTTGGGGTTGTCTTTACAAATACTCTAAATTTTGTTCTTTTTACGTAATTGAAGAGAACTTCAATGCTTTCCATGCAATTTTTCTAAAAAATAAACAATGGAGCTACTAAAAGAAAGCAATTAAGATTTGCGTTGAAAATACCTTAAATCAAATTATGAAGCTGTTAAAGAAAACAATTGAGACGGTAGTAAATACATCAAAGCTCTTGTCTGCAATAGAGATAAAACAAAGCTCTCAACTACACACTACCAAAATATGTTGCTTTACCGACGGCCAGATCCGTCGACTTTCCGTCGCTAATCCTTATTAACGACGGATCACAGACGGATATTGATCAAAAAAATTCGTCGGCAATCAGCTCGTCGCTAATAAAGTCCGTCGCTAGGTAGTCGTCAATCGACGGAATAGCGACGGTTTCCCGTCGTCATTATTTATTGCTTTACCGACGACTTACCGACGGTCTTACGTCGAATTCAAGTATTAGGTATTGAATTGTAAAGACACTTAGCGACGGATAGTCCGTCGGTAAACCGTCGTTACTTTGTATCAGAGGGTATCGTTCCGTCGCTATTCCGTCGAAAACCGTCGCTAACTAGGGACGGCTTAGCGACGGACTAGTGGCGGATAATCTGTCGACCGAGTTCTGGAAATGCTTGACATTGCCATAACCATGGCGACGGATAGTCCGTCGCTAAGTCGTCGACCATGGCGACGGCTTCCAGACGGAATGTCCGTCGCTACCGTTCTGAGTACCTTTCAAACCACCAGAACCTTGCCGACGGAAGTTCTGTCGGCAAGTCGTCGCTATGTAAGGTATTCCGTTGGCTATCCGTCGATCATCCGTCGCTAACTGAAAAATATTTGGAATTCTCCAGTTTGCGACGGATATTCCATCAAAATTTAGTCGGTAACTGATGTTATCCGTCGCTAACCCGTCACTAGTCCGTCGCTAACTGAGATATTTTAAATTTTTTTGCAGAGCTTTCCTTGTTCACACAACATCCAAACATCGGACCAATATATAATTTTATCATAATATACAATCACATAGACAAATAATAATCCAGTATAAATCACACACGAATATAATGTACACCAATTATCCAAAAATCACATAGACCAATATATAATCACAAATATGCATCACCCAAACCAATATAAAATAGACACCAATTATCCAGAAATCATAAACTAATATCCGTCGTTATAATATGAAATTCTCACAAATATTCCAAATTTAAAAACTATTCTTATACAATACTTTAAGGAGCAGGAGGAGTTCGATTATCCGGTGGTGGTACTCCCTCCTACGACCGACAATAATACTGCTCCACTATGTACGGCGGTAATCCGTCGAAGACACTGTCCGGAAGTCGGCGTAGCTGCTCTGGCAACATGAGGTTAAGGAGTGCCGTCACAGTCGAAGGCGGTACCAGAGGGGCAGAAGGGTTGAAAGAAAAATGACCGATGGAAGAAGGACCGGCACCAGCAGCCGACGGACCGCCTCCAGTAGCAGACGGACCGGCACCAGCAGCAGACGGACCGACACCAGCAGACGGAGGCAGAAAATACGTGGCAATTTGCTCCCGCAAGGACGACACCGCCTCGTGCAGCTGCGCAAACTGCGACCTCACATCATCATCTGCCGGGGCCGCGGGAGGAGGCGGTGTCGGTGGAAATCTCTGAGTCGCCATATGCAACGGCCCTAGGGAGCCGACTCCGTACAAGCGCCCTTTTTTAAAGCCGTCGACGGTATCTACGAACAAGTCGTTCCGAGGGCCATAGAAGAGGGCGTCCGGGCGGGCGTCGTTTTACCGACATCCTCGGCAGCAGTTGACTGAGCCCGACTAAGGGCCTCACGATACACATTCTATCAAATGAATGTGTTTATACTATAAGATTTACCTAAGTTGTAATCTAAATCCTATGTTTCACTAAGTTATAGTGTGAATCCTAAGTTTGCCTAAGTTATAGTCCGAATACTTTTAATTCTAACGTAAATCTCATAAACATAAGTACTTACATCGGTCTCCTTGGCCCTATCGTCGACGAAGGTCCCGTCCTTCCGCCTCTTGTGCGTATGCTGGAACACATCGTGCATGGTGACCGATTATGGTGCCCTTCCCTCCTTTACCGCCCGTTGGGTCTGCATACAAAATTTTTGTTGAATTTAATTAACTCCGTATATTAATAATACCGAATTCGATAGTAAAATAAAATTACGGTATCTCACCAGATCTGCAAGTGTCGCTGCGTGGGGCCTTGATCCCCTCGTATGAAGCCCGCGGCCCGTCGGTTCGCCTTCTCCGATTTCTCCTTGTACGTAGGAGTATCCATCATATCCAAGAGCTCCTCATAATAGTCCTACCGGATCCAATTCGGCCTCGTCTGCCCCATTTTCAGGTCATGAATCATATCCCGTATCTTCTTCGAGGCAACGCTTCTGTAGGTCCTGTGGATCGCGTCCTCGCGATGGAGGGGCCACCAGAACGTCGTCTAATATACAAATTCAATTATCACGTAATTTAAAAAAGTTTGATTAAAGAGTAACTAATAATTAACCACAAGGTATAGATATACACCCTCAACTCGTCGAGCAAGACGTACTTCAAGTTTGGGGGCACCGACGAAAAGTTGAGGTAGGGACCATGGAAGTTAGTCCTGATAATTTCTCTAAGAGACCTGGCAACATTAAACGAAAAAAACCTACAAAGAAGCAACGACTGGATTATTAACTTGAATAAATGAATTTTTTTTAATAAATTATCTTAAATTTACTTATGAGGACCCCGCGGGCAATAGCTCTTGTCGGAACTCGCCTATCGGCCTCTCTGGTGCCGTCGGAGGATCCGTGGGTCCGTGCATGTACTCTCCAGTAACCGGATGGAACCGAGTATGGGGGTACTCCGGGGCCTACTGTGCAGTAACTGGTGGATCTACTGGTGGATCCGCTAGCAGAACGGATCCGCTAGCGGATGAAGACTCATGCCTCGATGAAGTTGTCGATCGACGGCGGGATGCGTCTGTGCCCGGGGTACTCTCCGGGTAGGGTTCGCTGGATGGGGTCACATCCCGGGAAGATTGAATGCAACCATGACCACCAGCACCACCACGACCACAACCACGACCACAACCACCACCACCAGCACGACCACCACCAGCAGCACAACCACGGCCAGCCATCATGACCTGTAAATAGAACACATAAACATAATTAACAATATAGAAGTGTAAATGAATATAAAATTCTAAACTAAAATATACATACCACCAGCAGGGAGACGAGTGCTACCGCGACAAAAAAGACTAGGAGTGCCATCTACAGAAAGAAAATCATACAATAAGTAAATGTTCGAACGAAAAAAAACATGAATTCACGTAATTGCTTTTATGAGGTCAAACTTAATTCACATAATTGGAAGTGTTTTTAATATACTACAATATTTAACCTAATCATCGTCATCGTCTTCGTTCTCGTCCTCAGCCTCGTCTTCATCATCATCCTCATCCTCATCCTCATCCTTATCCTCATCGTCGATTTCATCTGTATCCTCATCCCCATCAAATTCTTCTTCTTCTTCTTCTTCTTCTTCTTCTTCTTCTTCTTCTGCCTCAATATTTGGGACAAGATGCCTCTTTCTCCCCTGGTTGACAGCTAAATCTTGTGTATCAATCTCTTCCTCCCCTCTATTTTCCTCAATAATATCTTCAACATCTATTGTATCCGACTGTTGTCCCAAGTATTAGGACTTTTCGATCTGGTCCTCTTGGTATGCTGGGTCTCCAACGTTGAATGTATTTCTATATTTAATCTTACATACTGCCCACCAGTCAAATCGATCTCTACGACGCCTTGGGTAGCTTGTATAGTAGACTTGAACAGCCTGACTTGCTATTGCAATTGTATCGGACCCTCTATACCTCTTGCGATGATTTATATCGACAAATCCAAATTGTTTATCGATTATCCAACCGATATTTGGTGTCGTATCGAACCACTCACATTTGAACATCACAATATGCATATCATATGGGACAGTATATTGTAAATCTACAGTATCCTGAAGCACTCCATAATAGTCAAAGTCCGGCTCGTCGTCATAGATGGTGCCTCTTATGCAAATACCAGAATCCTTGGTACTGATGCTGTCATTGATAAATTCGACATTTATAGCAGTCTGATTTGCCTTAAACCTGAAGCCATTAACGACATAGCCTGGCAAAGTCTTTGTTTGCTTCTTCGGTCCTAATGCCAGATAACGAACACTCTCATTAGTGAGTGTTGTTTCAGGCAATAAAACCTATAAACAAATATTTATAATTTAAATGTTTTAGATGCCTACATTTTAATGGTAGCCGTATAACATATTATCTCAGTTACTTACGTATTTGCGAAACCATGACGGTAATGTACAATCAACTTCTCTTGAAGTCCCTCGTCGGTAATATCGGGTGTCCTCATTTTTACTTCATCTCTAAATACACTGTTAGAGAGAATAAGAATATATAAGTGTAGTCACTAACTTCATCAAATTAGAGATTATAACAAGTGCAAGTGTACTGACTTACTTCTCCAAATCTCTCAATTCTTGTATGTCATAGTTTAACAAGACATATCGATAAGCGGCATCATACTCGTCGTCAGTCAACGATTTGTCTTAACATGAGTATCGAAATAAATGGAACAGAAGTTTGACACCTCCTCGATAAGATATGCTTCGCATATCGAACCCTCTATATGAGCCTTGTTGCCAATTTTCTTCTTTAGATGGTGTAGGTATCTAGAGAGACAAATTATCTTGAGAATTAAGAATAAATTTTAAAACCCACTAAAATTCAACTTAAATTATATCGATTTTATGTACCTTTCAAATGGGTATATCCATCGATAATGAACAGATGCACCGACACGGGCTTCGTATGCTAGATGAATCGATAGATGCTCCATGCTGTCGAAGAAGCCAGGTGGAAATATTTTCTCCAACTTGGAAACTGTTAAGATAATCTTCTCCTCAAGTTCAACCATGTGTTGCACAGTCAACTAAGTTGAACAAATATCCCTGAAGAATGTAGATAGTTCGGCCAACGGAACCCATACAGTAGAAGGTAACAACTCTTTCAAAGCAATGGGCAGTAATCTTTCCATAAATATGTGGCAGTCGTGACTCTTCATTCCCGTTAGCTTACGTTCATTGAGATCAACGCATCTAGATAAATTCGACACATAGTCGTCGAGAAATCTTCAAGTAGATACCCACTTGCAGATTATTAATCTATCTTCCTTTCTTATTATGTATTGTGCTATCGGCTTAGTTAATTGTCCACTAGCTCCCCTTTGTATCAAGTTCAGATAAGGATGCTTGTATATCTCGGCAATGTCTTGTCTTGCTTTTGGATTATCCTTCATCTTTCCTTTAATATCCATGACGGTATTGAAGACATTATCGAACACATTCTTTTCGATATGCATAACATCAAGATTATGCCTTATAAGATTATCTTTCTAATAAGGCAAGTCCCAGAAGATACTCCGTTTGGTCCAGTTATGGCTTTGTCCGAACCTATCGACACGATTGTTCGATGGATCTTCCATTACAGTGGGCAAGTCCTTTACATCTTCGCAAATATCGTATCCCGACAATCTGGCAGGAGGATAAAAAATTCTTGTTTTCCAGCTCTGAACGCGTCCTTGTTCTTTCTCCAAGGATGACTCGCGGACAGAAATTGACGGTGACAATCAAAGAAAGAAGTTTTTCCTCCATGCTTAAGGCAGAACGCCTTACTATTTTCCATGCATATCAGACAAGACATGGTGCCCTGAGTACTCCATCCCGACAATATACCGTATACAGGAAAATTATTGATTGTCCACATCAGTGAAGCTTTCATCTGAAAGTTCTGTTTCCTGGAAATATCATAGGTCGCGACGCCGATCTTCCACAGCTGTTTCAGCTCATCCACCAACGGCTGTAAATATATATCAATGTTCTTCGTCGAATTTTTGGGACCCGGTATGATAACTGTCAAGAACATATAAGGAGTCTTCATACTCATCCATGGTGGCAAATTGTAAGAGGTAAGAATGACCGGCCAGCAGGAGTATTGAGATCCCGACTGCCCGAAAGGGGCGAAGCCATCAGAACATAGCGTCAGACGTACATTTCTAGGCTCTGCAGCAAAATCTGGATGACTTAAATCGAAATATTTTTATGTCTCTCCATCCGAAGGATGTGACAATTCTCCATCGTCCTTTGTACATTCTTCGTTGTGCCACGTCATGTATTCTGCTGTATTTTGAGACATACATCCTATGCAAGCGCTTCATGATCGATAAGTAATGCATATACTTGTAAGGACATCGTTTTCTAGTTGACTTTTCTTTTCCCCCTGACTGGCTTGTAATAATTCGCATTACAGAAGCTGCAACTTTCTATGTCCTCGTTCTTCTTGTAGTACAACATGCATCCGTTGCGACAATAATCTATCTTCTCGTACCCCAGTCCCAGTTGTCGGACCATCATCTTCGACTTGTAAAAGTTTTTTGGAAGCTCTTTTGATTCCTTCGGTAACACGTCCTTGATTAGTTGTATAATCCGATCATAGCAAGTTTATGGAAAGTTAAAATCGGACTTTATGTTCAACAACCGCATCGTCACTGATAGTACGGAATGAGGCTCACAACCAGGATATAGAAAAGTTTTTGCATCCTGAAACATATCATATAACTCCTTCCCCTCGGGATTAGGATCCTCCGGATCAAAATTAGGCCCTGCCGCGTCGTACACCATATCTCGTGCAAGGTTCTGCAGGTCTCCATAATCAACAGAGCATTCGTCGTCTTCGATGACAAAATCCGTTACAACATTATCATCAAAAGCATAACTAGCAGCATTCACAACCTGTCTTTCTGCATATAGTTCACCTTGTGATGACTACAGGCCGTAATCACGTACGAAATCCTTACGGGTCAAATGATCTCTCACAGTCACCACTTCTTCGTAACGTCTATTGCGACAATTACGACATGGACACTTGATTTTGTTACCGTCCATGTACTGAGCTTTGCTCATGGCATACTTAAGAAACACTTCCACGTCTGCCTGAAAATCGTCACTCACACCTATTCTTCTCTCGTGTTGTCATTTGTATATCCATGTACGATCAACGAAATAACGATCTATCACAGATTGGATGTGAAAATCTGTATCGTAAGACAAACTAAACAGAATTAGTATATAATCATGTAACTGATGGATCCGCTGGTATATAGGCCGGATGTACTTAGTATCAACCACATCAGATTAGTATCGGTCTATAGGTTTGGTATAGGCCGTATCAAATTGGTATTGGCCTTAATAAATTGGTAGATACATATCCGATATGTATCGGCCGTATAGCTAGTTCGATACCGATACCGTTAGTCCGATACCGATAGTTCGATACCGATACCGATAGTCCGATACCGATAGTTCGATACCGATACTGATAGAGCGATACCGATAGTTCGATACCGATACCGATACCGATAGAGCGATACCGATAGTTCGATACCGATACCGATAGTTCGATACCGATAGTCCGATAGTCCGATGCTGATAGTCCGATAGTCCGCTACCGATAGTTCGATACCGATACCGATAGTCCGATAGTCTGATACTGATAGTTCGATAGTCCGCGACTGATAGTTTGATACCGATACCGATAGTTCGATACTGATACCGATAGTT
The DNA here is from genome assembly GCA_029216955.1 of Iris pallida. Taxonomy (NCBI): domain Eukaryota; kingdom Viridiplantae; phylum Streptophyta; class Magnoliopsida; order Asparagales; family Iridaceae; genus Iris; species Iris pallida. The sequence continues at coordinate 361,979 of JANAVB010039432.1, read as the reverse complement.
CGATACCGATACCGATAGTCCGATACCGATAGTTCGATACCGGAAAAAATCCGACGCTAAATAACCGTAGCTAAATATTCGACGGTAACCCGTCGGTAATCCTATACCAATACAACACTAGGGGTAACATATACATACAACTCATATGGCACATCTACACCAACTAGTATAGGACACATAGCCTATAACCAAAACACATAGTTATGTGACAAGCCACACATCTATGTCACATAGCTAACACCCAAAACCAATGTACATCCTACACAAGCACATAAACACAAACTGCATATAAATATAAATAAATGATAGCTATATATAAATAGACATATATATATAGAGAGAGGGAAAGAGGGAACAAATGTGAGTGAAAGAGTGAAGGGGGCTAGACAGTGTTATCTCAGGGTTGTGTGTGTGTGGCAGTAAAGTGTGAAAGAGAGGGAGTGAGTGTCAACATACAATGTATAGGGGTGTGTGTGTGTGGTGTATAGTTATAAGTGTGACAGATCATTAGGATGTGTATGTGTGTGTTGATGTGTACAAGGGTCAAACCCCCGCAGCCCCTGTCGCCCCCTGCAGCCCCCGTCGCCCCCCGCAGCCCCCGCCAACCACAACCCCCCGCCCCCGCCACCCACAATCCCTACGTCGCCCCTCGCAGCCCCGCCACCCACAACCCCTAGCCGTCCCCCACCCCCCGCTGCCCCCCACACTCCCTGCCCCGACCAGCTGCCCCCCACGCCACCCACAACCCCCGCAGCCCCCGCCACCCACAACCCCCCGCCGCCGCCCCCCGTCCCCCGCCCCCTGCCACCCACAACACCCCCGCCGCCCCCCGCAGCCCGCCACCCACAACCCCTCACCGCTCCCCACCCCCCCACCCCCGCTGCCCCACCCCACACCCCCTGTCCCGACCAGCTGTCCCCCATGCCACCCACAACACCCGCAGCCCCCGCCTCCCCTGCCGTCCCCCAGCCCCCGATGCCCCCGCAGCCCCGGCCGTCCCCGTAGCCCCCGTTGCCCCCCGACCACCGCGAGAGAGAGAGAGAGAGAGAGAGAGAGAGAGGATTACCTTTGGGAGAGGGATAGGAGAGGACGCCGATCACCGAGAGCCGCGGGAGAGAGAGAGGAGAGAGAGTGAAATTTGGGGGAATGAAAAGTTTCTCCGCCGTTTAAATTTAAGTCTGGTTCGTATATTTAGCGACGGACTAGCGACGGATACTATCCGTCGCTACAACCGACGCTATATTGGAAAACTGTCGACGGCCTATCCGTCGCTACGTTGTCGACAATTTGTCCCGCCACTTCTTCCAACATTTCCAGCCAAATAGTCGACAACATAGCGACGGATAAAATCCGTCGCTATATCTTCGATGCCGTAGCAACGGACTGGCGGTCTTTTATCACCCTTAAAATAAAAATAAAAAAATATCGGTTTATCATCGATACTCCGTCGGTGATTTGTTGTAAATTTGTCACTAATTACGACGGAAAGAATCCGTCGCTAAACAGCCATCGCTAATTGACTGTATTTTGGTAGTGACAGTATAATACTGCTAGAAGACAGTTGTCGTCATATTGCTAGAGTGATGAAGATCATCATTGCTTAAAACAAGATTTAATCGTGTCACCATGCTTGACCTCGGATAGAGAATGAACCACTCGGTTGATGCTGCAGCTCTCTTTTCTCTTTTGTGTTGTATCTTTATGTCTATTTGCAAAAAAACATACTATACATAGGAAAACCATCCCCTAGCAGCCATAACTATACATTAACAACGTGTGTGATTAATCAGAGAGTTAATACCCATTAACTGGGTGATTACCAATAGTAACTCCCTAGAGCATTTACAAAACTGAACTGTCCATTATCAACAAAATTGCGACAAGATAGCCGAATTGTAGCACTATAGTGCCACAAAACCTGCGAGCTATTGTGGCAAAATTGCGATGCTTTGACGATGAATCACGTCATCTCAAAGCCCGATGAGTTTGTCCGAAGTACAAAGTTTGTCACTAAAGCATCATTTTGCGTCGTTCACCCATTCTGAGTCCGATCTATGCCCGTTTGAGGCCTAGCTCCAAAAGAAATCCTTCATGAAAAGGTGACAAAAATAATATATGTTATGGGATTTGAATATTGTAGAAGAATCCATCACCAATTATCATGTTCTAGTACCAGAATACAGAGAACGAGAGTGTAACTCGGCTAGTTAAGCACTTTGGTATACACCCGTACCTCACAATACGGTTACGACTGTGCCTACACAAGAGGGTACATACTACAATACAAATCTCATATGGTCTCACAGCATATGTTACGACCCGCACATGAATAAGTGGGCAGGAGTGGGTGAGTGCATCCAGCCTACGTTGGGGCATCGATGATAGTACATTATCTTGACCTCAACATCCTCTATTGATCATATCCACAGAATATAACATCCACAAGTCCACCTATAACTAACTATGTCATGAACTAGAAGAAAATAGATTGAAAAGCATATGTAAGAAAACTATGCATTCAGACTATCATAGGAAAAGAGAATATCTAGAGAAGATAGCTTGTAACGTCCAGTCCAAAAATACGTAGGACTAGGAATGCGTAAACATGCCACCTACGTATCAAGTGGACTCCGGCCCAGCTTGAATACATGTAAGTTGTATAGTGACGACCAATTATCTAAATAACACTATAATATCTCAAAGTCTCAATCCACAGTAATATAGAAAATATGAATGGACAACATATCATAGGTTGCACCCCATGCTACACTTGTCCGAATAGACTCGAAAGAAATAATATGAGTCCACAAATACTAGACTAAAAAATAGAATGCAAGTAAAAGAGCATAAATATAAACGCAAAAGATACCTGAATCAGAGATAGCAAAATCATCATGTCTCGCAAGCTAACTCCGATCAGTTGACTACCTGGAGAGATCACTAGGTCCTCAAGGGACATAGCAAGCTACAAACAACATGCCAAAGTAACAGTAAAGAAAATACATGCACTAAGGATAACTACAATAACCAACTAAGTGATATGCACATGAGAATACTTTCTGGATATCAGGCTTCAACCAATGAGGCTCACAAGCTCCTCAGCAGGCTATCCCCCATGGCACTGTGACATGGGACCAAGGGCATACGTGTCAAGATAACCCCTAAGCTATGCTACAAAGACGAAGACATACAAGTAGAGAAACCACCAAGTCCCAAATATGGAAACGAGGTCATACGAGTAAATATAGCCTGATATACGGTAATGTCCTCCCCATCCCATGGTCTACGACTATCCAGTCAAGTCATATCAAGTCAAGTAGACGTCAAGTACAAGCAATAAATCATGTATCCTATCACGAAATCCATAGCTATGAATATCTCATGTAAACTTCGTTTCATGATTGTACCAGTGTCCTTCGGTCTATCGTGCCAATAAAATACGAACAAAATGTATCGTCATGCCTAGTGTTGATACTGATAGCTATATGTTGACATCGGCACCCAAATACAATTTGGACGCTAATTAATAACTAATCACACGCCCATAATATCTACAATAAGAAAATAAATGAATAACAAAATAAAGTAAATATGTACTAGAACTTTGGCAAGGTAAACTTGTCTGTAGTCTCCAAGTGCGTGTACAACGGTCCATTTCCTGTATCCTCGATCACACCGTCACGAACTCCAAATAAATAATAAAACTACCAATTAATGACATCTCGATGTCACACCGTATATAGCCAAACCATATAGTACCAATTAGGCATATTCTAGCCAATCTAATACATAACCATATATATATAATCCATATGTACTATATATAGTATCATGTCACCATGATAAAATAATATTTTTTAAAAATAAAATATAATATTGTAATTCTGGAATATTTACTAAAAATATTTTATAAACAATTTTAACTATAATATGTACAAGAAAACAAGCCTCTAACTAGTATATCAAACTAGTAGCACCATTAGCCAACTTGTCGATTAAATTGGACCCGAAAGTAAATAGAATTTTAATAAATTTTAATTCTAAAATAAATCAAAAAATGAAAAACATGATTTTAGAGCGAAGGAAATATGCTAACCATCATAGAGAAATACTATAAAGTTTTAAGTTCGAAAACAACACTAGATTCGATGGATTTCTATGTTCAATAATTTGTACTACGGAAACGAACGCACAAATATATGAAAAACTCAATGAGATCACAAGTGAGCATACTAGGATGATAGAATAAGATGTTATGATTGTTACCAATATTTTGTTTGAGGTCGAAAGGCTCTGTAAGTCATCGGAATCAATCGCGCACAGAGATAGGTTCAGTCTGGACCAATGTTCGTGCAACTAGTGCCACGAACAAACTGAGTGGATTCACGTACGCATCATGCTTTTTCATATGGAAGAGGACACATAGGATTACGCGTTAGAATTGGTTTCACATCAAAAGGATCAATAAATGTAGATCAATCCTATGTGTAAATATGTCAAACCTAGGTTCGAAATTTTCATTACTGTTGGAAATAACCTTCCAGTTCGGCCTTTAAACGACCAAATGAGTAGACGATACTCCTTCTATGCTTGATAGGGTTGAAGAGGGGTCTCTTAGGATCGTCGTGGAGGTGGTGGCACGTCAAACGGAGGTCGAAAGGGTGGTGAAAAGTAGGTGGCAGTTGTAGGTGACTGCCGGGTTCGGCTGGGATGTAGCAGTTGATTTTGGGTATTTAAGGGAAGGGTGTTGGCTGCATATTTAGGTTAATATATAAGGTTAGATGTATTTGGGTTAAGGTTTGGGTAGAGTAGGCTTTGTTAAGGTTTGGTTAGATTTTGATCGCCTCATAGGAAGATATGCATGGATGAATCTCAAAGATTTGATTTGGTTTCCTATTTTGGAAACTAGTTTATGGATAGGTAAATCTTGGATTTAAATTCACATTGGCTGTACAAAATTCAAATAGAAATTAAGAACTCATATTTTTGGGATTTTTATATATGATTTTTATTTATTAAACTATATATTTTATAATCAAATTTGACTATAGATGTACTTTACCGTAGCTTTAAATTTTGAAGCACAATACTAACGATTTCTCAAAACTAGTTCCATGTTCGTATTCTAGAAGATTCTACCTTCATTTTGACATATCATGTCCCACTCAAACATTTCCTTGTACTATATTTTTATGTACAATTTTTGGGTCAAAAATGTCACTATACCCTTTACTATAATTTCGATGTGTTTTCCAATCCAATTTGAGACGCAACCCCGATCCAAACCGTTTGTCCCAATATATGGTTTTGACATATTTTGAGCCTACTATACACATGCGAATGGTGTCCCACTCAATTGAGTTTTCATGTGCTATTTATTTTTAAATGGCACACAAGATCCATTAATTAGTCTTTCAGAGCCTATTTCCGTTCAATAAATCGTATTGGCCCAAAACTAGATCAACTAGCCTTTCTAGAGCCTATGTTCGGTTGCCATGACCTATTAGAATTAATTTAGATTTATTCTATGGGAGGCTTTTTACAGCCAAATTGTTTAAAATCAATCAAATCTTTCGTTTCTTTTTTTTGTGTGGAAACTATTTAAATCTTTTGAAGACACAATCTTGCTTATCTTTTGATTGGTCAATCAAATCTTCTCTAAATCTTACCAAACCAATTCCTAACGATTCCCAACCTTTAAAATATTAATTATTTATATATTAATAAGAATCTAGGGCTGATCCTACCCCTTATTCTCTCTAAACCGTGCGCCTCCTTTGGGGATTTCTCATTTTCGCACATTAATTACCACTCGACAGGAACCCTTCATAAACTCATACTTTAAATCTTCTACCACCTCAAAAGAATTCTCAAGACATTCATCTAACACACCAACACCATCCCAAGCCGCCACACAGCCCTAGGAAGTCGATACGTACAAGCATGGAAGACACCTGAAGTCAACTGAACTTGTGCTAAATTCGTCACAGCGGGTAGGTTGACTTTTACACGAGGTTTCATATACTTTTTGACGTTCGTTTCTCACGAAACAAAAACTAATGTGAAGTCCTACGTGTCTATTTTCATCTCTTAATGTCCGGAGCGTCCATTTTACAAAAAGGTGTCTAGACTGAACCATTTCTTTCTTGTGCGAGTTTTTGACAACTTGCGGAACACTTCAACCCTTCTTGTATTTTTGATAAGACTCCAGAAATCCTAAAATTTCCATTGAATATATTTTTGTAACTTTTAGTTGAGATTTGATATTTTAATAAAATTCGAATTTGTCGTATTGTTGTCGGAACAGTGTAAAACGTATGATCTGTGTCTATTTAACTCGGAACTTCATAAAAATATCTAAATTAATTTTTGTACATATTTTGATGTGAAAAATATATTTTTACCTATTTATTAGTAATTTTCCTGAAGTAAAATTTATTAAGAAATTATTACTTTGGGAACAAAACTATGAACCATGTCAATGGATATTGATGTCGGATCAATATGAGACCTTGCTACCTATTTTCATATGAATAGAATAGGCTAATTATTATCATAATTCTAAAATATTTTTTCAGAAATAATTATAATATTTTAATATATAAAATATTACTTTATTGGGTAAATTTAATACTATATATGCTAGATTGAGTTAAATAGGTAATATGACTAGTATAATAGAATATATTAATTAGGTCTATATATGGTAAGTCCATATATGGTATGACGTAGACATGTCATTGATAGTTAAAATTACTTTATCTAGGTGAGCATGACGGTATTGGCGAGGATCCCGGAGTCGGACCATCATATACGCATTTAGAGATTGCAGGCAAATGTACCTTGCCAATGTCACGGTTTATTATCTTTTTAATTGTTATATTTATTTTTCATTCATTATTGTTATGATGTAGGATTGGTCGGTATTTAGTGTCTGTATTATTATCGGGTGCCGATGTAAATTATAGATATTGCATATCGACACTAGGTGTCGCGTATATTTTATTCGTGGTCATTGACATGATAGACCACATGACACCGACACGATTCATGATACAGAGTCTACACGAGTATTCATGGTTATGGACTTCATGATAGGATACTAGACAGATACTTGCACTTGTGACTTGTTATATTGGACCTGACTTGTACTATAAAATACTGTATTACCTACTGATCTTACCGACGGAAGTAAAGAAGTCACTATTTAGTGACAAATTACTGACTAACTAGCTACTGATTTATTATGTAAAAAATAGTATAACTAAACGTCACTATTTTCGTCGGTAGTTAGTCGCTAATTTATTAGCGACTACTTAGCGATGGAAATTTTCGTCGCTGACCTGCTGTAAAAGTTTAACAGCAACCTTTCTTTCCCATTCTCAAATTTTAACCCAAAATTTCTTTCCTCCCAAATTTTTGTCCAAGCTTCCTCCTCCGACCTCCTCCTCCTTGTCGGCGACCTCCCCCTCCGTTCCCCTCCTCCACGTCAGTGACCTCCCCCTCCGTTCCCTTCTTCCTCCTCGGTGACCTCCTCCTCCTTCGACTTCTTCCCCCTCTGTTCCCCTCCTCCTCCTCGACGACCTCCTCCTCATTCGACTTCCTTCCCCTCCGTTTCCCTCCTCCTCCTCGGCGACCTCCTCCACCTTCGACCTCCCCCTCCATTCCTCTCCTCATCTGACCTCCTCCCCTCCGATCCCCACCCCCTTCCATCCCCTTCTCCTCCGACATCCTCCTCTCACTTCCTTCCCCTCCGATCACTTCCTCCTCCGACCTCCTCCTCCCCCGACCCCCTCACACGCGCTGCCTCCCTCCTCCTTCCCCGACGACTAACGCATTCTTCCTCCTCGGCCCCCTCCTCCTCCTCGGTTAATTTTTTTAATTTTGTTACTTTTTTCATATTTATATTATGTGTTATAGTTATATGTCATAGTTTTTAGATTATTTGTAACATATACTTGGATACAAAAATTATGACATTATAATTTAATTGTCTAAATATTATAGCTAGGATTTTGGACACGGACACAATAGAGTAGCTAGGGTGTTGGTTTCATCGCATTAGGTAGGATTTTGGGTTTTCGTAAATTATTCAAAATTCGTGAAATTGGAATCGAATATCCAAATATTTTCGGACATTAAGATATCGAATCCGTTAATATTGGATTATGATATCCGATTATTATTTAAAATATTATTTAACTCTAGGATAGTGTTATAGGGTTGTCAATACGATAATATAAGGATACGACCGATACCGATATGATACGGTCGATACTAATCCGTACGTCCGATACCTATCAGATAGGACGATACAAATTCGATAAGGCCAAAACCAAGCTGATACGACCGATAACAAATCGATCGGCCGATACTAATCCGATACGACCGATACTAATCCGATACAGCCGATACCTGTCGGATATAGTCGATACCGATTTGATAAGGCCAATACCGATATGATACGGCTGATACTAATCCGATACGGCTGATACCTATCGGATGGGATGATACAAATTCGATAAGGCCATTACCAATCAATACGGCCGATACGAAACCGATAGGCCGATACTAATCCAATACGGCCGATACTAATCCGTTACGTCCGACACCTATCGAATATGGCCGATATCGATTCGATAAGGCCAATACCAATCTGATACGACCGATACCAAACCGATAGGCCGATACTGTAGCACCCAGTTTCCCAAATGAGGGTAATTTTAAAATTTCGTATTTATAATTATTTTAATAATGATATTTAATTCATGATATGATTTTGGTGATTTTAAATCATTTTAAAATAATTTAAATCAATGACTTGTGGTTTTGACGTTTTGCTAGTGAAATCCTAGAGACTGTTTGACCTAGAGCCTAACCATATGATTATAATATTTTAATGTCATTTTTGGCCTAAGGATATTTTTGCATTTGATCTCTTTGAATTATTTTGATATTATCTTATTATTTATGATATTGTTTTGGGGTTATTTGAGTTGGGTTCACATTTCAACTCAATCCGACTTAAAATGGAGACCCGGGGGTAGTTTGACTCTAGTGGAACCCACACACTGTTAGACATGGCCCACATGATATTAATTTTAGTCCACATGATAGAAATATTTTAGTTAGAGGTTAGACTAATTATTATGGATAAGGTTAGTGTGATTAGAGACTTTAGAATGACTAATTTAGCCCCAACCAATTAGCCCTTTCCTAATACTCATAGAATAGGTTAGTGGGAGAATTTTGGACCTTACCATAATAGGACAAATAGCCCCATATGGCCAGCCACTTTGGGAGAGGATAGGCTCAAGTTCATTTCATTATTCTCATCCACACTCTCTCTCTTGTTCTTCCCCAAATTCCTGGAGAACAATCCCTAGCAATTTCTCCACCAAATCCTTCCATTTCGCCACCAAATCTTCTTCTTTCCTTCTCCATTCTAGACAAGGAGGAAGCTACCCAAGTTTGGGAGGATTCGGAGCTCGTTCGTGTCTTTTTGGAATCTCTACGTGTCAGTGTCGCTCCGGGAAGGCTTTTCTTCGATTCGATCTACCGGGAGGTATAAATCCCTTCTTCTTTTTATTTCCTCATGCATATAGGTCTATTTTGAACCCATAGGAATGACCCCCATGATTGTATCTCCATTTGTGTCCATTTCGTGTCCATTTGGAGGTCATAGGAGTGTCCTTTGTGTTGTGGTTGTGTCCATGTAAGAAAATCCCAAATTTGGACACACTATGTGTTGTTGTTATGTATGAATGAATTATTACATGTTTAATCTCATATTTTTGTATTGGAGATGTGTTCTATAGTGTCTCATATATATATATTAGTGTAGAGAGTGAGTTCTTGATATATTATGTTATATACTTGTGTTCTTTTGTCTCAAACTATCCAAATCCGTCATGATTTTTATCCACGTTTTTAATTTCAGCACTAACTTAGAAATGTCATAACTTCTAGCTCAAAGCTCGGTTTAATCTTCCGTTTTTTTAAAAGAAGCGTATTGAAGTTAGATTTCCAAAAACATGTATTAATAGGCCTAATTCTTTCTGTAACTTTCTGGAGGATTATTTGAGTGTCAGCTGTACGAAAGACAAATGCGTTCTCGGTGTTTTCGCGATTTCGGGAGTTTTTGGAAACGAAAACGCGATCCGTTTGAAGTTTCGGAAAGCTAACACATAGATATGTAACATACTTTAATCCTAGATTTTAATTCATGCTGAGATGGTACAGTATTGATTATTAGTAAGAGTTACTATTCGGTATATGCATTTTGTGCACCCTTGTGTGTAATATAATGTTCTATTTGATTTTAACCCATGTTAATGTATATACATTATGTAATTAAATAGAGAATACAACCATGAGTAAATTTTTAAATAAATGATGTATGAGGTGTAAGTATCCTATCTAATATAAGCATGTATAAGTGTGGCTTGTAATGAATATGTAGGTTCCATAGTATGTAATGTATGGTGCATATAGTGGTGCAAGAGAATAAATGAATGATGAATGAATGCAAGCATGAATGTAATATAATAATAGATGTAATGTATGCAATATACAAGTTAATGAGATGTAATGTTCTATGTTAACACAAATCCTATATTACCTCATGTACCCCCTTACACTATGTTGACACTATCACACTTGACACATTGTTCACTTACACTTTGACACTCTTTGATATGTATACACTATGTATGCCCATTTAACCCTCACTTGACCCTTTGCCATGTTCACATACACACACATAGCCTCTTAAATAAGTATTTATGAATATAGTTAACTTAGCTATGTATGTATATTATATATATGTTAGCATATTGTGTTGTAATATATAAGTTTATATAACCATTTGAAATGCCATGATTATAGAACTAATGTTGAATACCAATATATGCATGTGTATATATGTGTAGACATATATAGCTTAAAGTAATAGATTACCTAGTGTATATCCAATGCGAATTCTTGCCTATTTGAGTATTGAATAATTGCATGCTATATAGAGTTGGATGTATGTTGGCTTGTATAGCCTTGTATTGATGTGTGCTTGCTAAGATAGTCTTGGTTAGGCCTAGTAAGACTTGCTGGGTTAGGACATGACCTAGTTTGACTAGTACAGTTGACCAGAGTTGACCAAGGGTTGACTTTGGCCTAGTTTGACCTAGATTCATGTAGAATGCATTATAGTACTTTATATTACCCTTCTGGACATGTTGTGACTTGTGCTGTTCTAATTAGGAGCCAGACACCTCTCTTCGGACAGTATCTTTACCTTGGACATTCAGATATCAGGCGAGTACATTCTCTGATCATTTTATATCATGTTTAGGATTATATTTCCTGCTTTAGACTATCTTACTTGATGCTGACACGTTTGTAACACGGATTGGTACTATATGGATCCCTTCATGAGATGTTATCTCTCTCGGAAGCATCAGATACTTTTGTCATGTGTGTTTCACTTACATCACGTATCATATGCTTCTATCATCATGAATCTTCGGGAATCAGCTAGTGACTCATGTACCCTCATGATCACCGAGCCTTCACGAATTAATTCATGAATCACCCTTTATGGACAAAGTAGTATAATCATGAATCTTAACGTAACTTGAACGGATCCTTGTGTATTGATTGGGGATGGGGGAGTATAAATAAACATGTGAATAAATCCAAGTAGTGTAATCATGAATCAATTCCCTGTAGTGTAATCATGAATCAGTCCTTAGCCATTCACATGTTTATGCAGTACTCTGAATCACTAGCACTGTCTCTCTTTATATATATATCATAGATATTTACTTACAGTCTCTCTTTTACATTATGCTATTTTTTCAGATCCTGTATTTTATTCTCTAGCATGATTACATTTCCTTTCCTGTTATGACTTGTTGAGATGTATTGTGCTCGCTCCTGTCCTGACTGGACCCGTTGATAAATTTTACAGATAGCCTGGAGGTTGCCTGCTAGCCTAGAGGAGACAGTAGAGGTTGCATAGATAGCTAGGGTTTTTGCTTATAGTTTATTTTCAGTCATCTTGAGTTGTATTTATGGATTACTGTATTTGGGTTTGGAGATGTATTCTGAGTTTGTATCTTAGACACTTAGACTTCTATCTGTTGTATCTCTTTTCAATTTTATGTTTTATCTATCTTCTTTTATGCTCTACCTTAGATGTGATTGAGTTTACATTCTGCTATGTCACCCCCATTCAGGGAGTATAAACTGTTTAGTCTTATACTGTTAGATGCATTGAGACCTAGGACAGCGTTCTAACCGCCGACACTGCGGCGTAGGCTGGGCGTTGTTACGTTCTCGTGTCCTAACTCTAGGGTGCGGGTCGTGACACGTTTTTAGTGGTGGCCCATGCAGGTCAAGATTCGTATTAGTGCGATTTCGTAGTAGCGCAACGACTTAGTTGTACTACTATGAGCCTGCTATAGGATATATATAAATTAAGGTGTTAGGATGAGAGGATACTCAATCACTGTTAGGATTCCTGGGATGACCTTGAGAATCTCATTTTGAATTCCGATTTAAACTCCTTTTCCTTGTTTTGATTCACCTTTTTTCTTGATTTGAATTTGATTTTGTGGATTCATTGTAGAACTTTGAATCCTAGTATTAGTTGATGATTTTGATAAAATTTTGTAGTTGTTGATTTAATTTTGTATTTAGATTAATATTTTCAAATCCAAGGTACTTAATCACACTTAGGATTCTTTGAGAGATTTCTGGGACGACCCCTGAGAAACTCATTTTGAACTTCAATTGGAATTCCTTTTCCTCTTGTTTGGATTCACCCTTATTCCTTGCTATTGAATTTAAGCTTGATGGGTTCCTCTCGTTTGAACCGATGAGAAGGAACATATCTTCATTATTCTTTCTCGCCATTATTCCCTTGCATTCTTATTTACCTCTTATCTTAAACTCTGTCTTATTACATTAATTATCCATATCTTGTCGTCCCTACCAGATGTACTTCAAAACCCTTGAATCTTCGTATCTTTTGCATGGGGAAGGCTAAGGAAGTGACGTAAATTATGTTGCTCAGAGAAGACGTAACTGGTTATTTTATGATGATCTAAAAGAAATCAAATGTGGAGTGTTCCATATAGAAACTTGAGATAGAAATGTGGTAAAGGTCTCGAAAAGAATAAGGAGATGTATACTGCCAATCTGGAAATAATTACATTTAGAGAAATTTTGGGGTTATGAGATAGTTTATAGGTGTATTCAAAACTAATGAGGATATCAGAGGTCAACCTAGTTTTGAGAACTTAGAAAATCTTGGTTATTGATTCTGGGAAAAACTTTTACTCTGAGGCTATGTAGAAGGTTAGTAATGGAAAAGAGAAGTTAATTGTGTTTAATAAGGATATTAAACAAGATGTTGCGAGGAAATGACTAGGGATAGAGAGAACACAAAGTTATGGAAGTTTAGAGATTGTTGTGAAATATTTTTTAGAGAATAATATTCAAGGGTGTGTCGAAGAAAATACGAAAGTTGATTTTATGATGGAAGATAAATTTTGTAAGGCCTAGAGATTTAAATTAAATAATACGAGGAGAACAATTTGAACAAGTTCAAGGAATTCGTAAACGGAATTTATAGGTTTTGGGTAAAATTTAAGACAAGGTGAAAGAACTTGGAAATTTAAATAAATGGTTAATGTTGATTCCTAAATGTGAGGGCTGTGCTTCAAGAGTGATGTTTGGAAATTGGGAATTGCCTATGGTAGTCATGGTAAGGGTTTAAGTAAAGGTTAAATTTTCATATGGAGACTGGTGAGGTAAAGATATGATTGGCAAGTTATGACCAGATGAACTTAAGAGTATCAGAAGCAGATGACTAACTCGATCTTCATTATTTTTGTGCATTAATTACCACCTCTTGAACTCCCACTTTCTAATTGAGATCCTTGACGTTCCTTATCGTGACTTTGATATTCGGAAAATACTAGCTGTTATCCTCCAACAAATCTTATATGCAAGACCTAGACGAGCTCACCTTCGTGTAGGTATATCATGTCCCACTAAAACTCGTCTTCTTGTACTCTATTTTCTTGATATGATTTTTTGGTCAACTGGATAAACTATAACCTCTACCATTATACTAAATTTCTTCTTATTTCAATTAGAAATCCAGCCTTGACTCAATTCTTTCGACCCGACATGTGATGGTGTTCTGCTTGTTTCCTTAGATGCTTAACCTTGTACCTTATCTGATTACTTGACCCGTTGGTTAAGAAACTTGGACTATGTAATTCCTTTCATCATTACTACCCTTATATCTTGTGCTGCTAAATTAGCCTTAGTTTTACAAGCTTATCTATTTTCGAGCTTGGTCATGACATATTTTATTGGGTGGCCACCCACTAATATATTATCTAATCAGAACCGGTACATGATGGTCTGATCAACCTATTGTACTTTGGTTCACTTTTTCATGTATCAATCTACGAGAATGGAGACATAGTTAAACTTGATCCTAGAGTCTCATTCGCGACAGCCTTGACAATTTTCCTTGAAATCTTTTCGTCGCCTATGAACCTCGTATTCATACTCAGTCGAATTAAATTTAATCATGACCTGAACCTCCATCATTGGATGCTCGTGCTCATACTTTGATTTCATTGATTTCCCTTATTGCCCAAATCTCGTTTTATCCCGAAATTGATCAACTTAGATCGTGTCAAGACAAAAATCTAATTGTGATTTGTTGTGCCTAAATTTTCAATTTTTGCCATTTTATGGAATAGTAACCTTTTAATAATTTTTTAGTTGCTTGTTAATGACCAATTTTTATATAGGATGGTAGACAGCCCTACAACCTTGATGATTGTTGTTCTCTTATCTTCCCAATTAGGACACCCTAGATTATTTGTGTGTTGATACCATAGTACTGTTTTGACCTAGAATGACCAGTGCACCTAGGTGAGACTTCCAACTGCTACGGTATGCCCTGACCTTGTATACTATTCCTTCAAATTGCATGATTTAGATAAATTTTTTTAGACCTTGATTGTTGGAAAATAGGGACGTCACCCCATTAGTATCAGTTGTAGATATATATAGGTTAGTCCTTGATGTGGGGATGTGTGTCTCTAAACATGTAGCTTATGAGATTTATGAGAGATTATAGTATCAGCCTTGATAGGATGTACTAGTCTTTTGGTGAGTATAAATGTGTTATGAGAGATAGGGGCCTATATGTCTTAGTAATGCATCGTTCCTATGGTAATAGAATGTATTAATAGATGGTTAATAGGAAGATAATAGTTTGAGCATACCTATAGCCTATGATCAGTTCCTTTTCATCCTTAGTTAAGACTACTTTAAAATAGGTCCAGTCCCTTGGATATAGGTTCCAGTCCATATTTTATTGAAGTTCCATTACCGCCGTACAGCAGAGCAGTATTGGAGGTATTCCTAGATTGACACTTTTTAGATGTCCGTTTATTATTCCAGTGTTAGGAAGTGTTACCTTAGATATTGGGTAGGTTAGAGGCACTAGAAGGAGTACTATCGATCTTAAATTTCGAGGACAAAATTTTTCTAAGGTGGATAAAGTTGTAGCACCCAGTTTCCCAAATGAGAGTAATTTTGAAATTTCGTGTTTATAATTATTTTAATAATGATATTTAATTCATGATATAATTTTTGGTGATTTTAAATCATTTTAAAATTATTTAAATCAATGACATGTGGTTTTGACGTTTTGTTAGTGAAATCCTAGAGACTGTTTGACCTAGAGCCTAACCATGTGATTATGATATTTTAATATTATTTTTGGCCTAAGAATATTTTTGCATTTGACCTCTTTGAATTATTTTGATATTATCTTATTATTTATGATATTGTTTTGGGGTTATTTGAGTTGGGTTCGAATTTCAACTCAATCCGACTTGAAACGGGGACCCGGGGGTAGTTTGACTCTAGTGGAACCCACACACTAGTTAGACATGGCCCACATGATATTAATTTTAGTCCACATGATAGAAATATTTTAGTTAGAGGTTAGACTAATTATTATGGATAAGGTTAGTGTGATTAGAGACTTTAGAATGACTAATTTAGCCCCAACCAATTAGCCCTTTCCTAATACTCATAGAATAGGTTAGTGGAGGAATTTTGGACCTTACCATAATAGGACAAATAGCTCCATATAGCCAGCCACGTTGGGAGACGATAGCCTCAAGTTCATTTCATTATTCTCATCTACACTCTCTCTCTTGTTCTTCTCCAAATTCCTAGAGAGCAATCCCTAGCAATTTCTCCACCAAATCCTTCTATTTCGCCACCAAATCTTCTTCTTTCCTTCTCCATTCTATCCAAGGAGGAAGCTACCCAAGTTTGGGAGGATTCGGAGCTCGTTCGTGTCCTTTTGGAAACTCTACGTGTCGGTGTCGCTCCGGAAAGGCTTTTCTTCGATTCGATCTACCGGGAGGTATAAATCCCTTCTCCTTTTCATTTCCTCATGCATATAGGTCTATTTTGAACCCATATGAATGACCCCCATGGTTGTATCTCCATTTGTGTCCATTTCGTGTCCATTTGGAGGTCATAGGAGTGTCCTTTGTGTTGTGGTTGTGTCCATGTGGGAAAATCCCAAATTTGGACACACTATATGTTGTTGTTATGTATGAATGAATTATTACATGTTTAATCTCATATTTTTGTATTGGAGATGTGTTCTATAGTGTCTCATATATATATATATATATATTAGTGTAGAGAGTGAGTTCTTGATATATTATGTTATATACTTGTGTTCTTTTGTCTCAAACTACCCAAATCCGTCATGATTTTTATCCACGTTTTTAATTTCAGCCCTAACTTAGAAATGTCATAACTTCTAGCTCAAAGTTCGGTTTAATCTCCCATTTTTTTAAAGAAGCATATTGAAGTTAGATTTCCAAAAACATGTATTAGTCGGCCTAATTCTTTCTATAACTTTCTGGAGAATTATTTGAGTGTCAGCTGTACAAAAGACAAACGCGTTCTCGATGTTTTCACGATTCTGGGAGTTTTCGGAAACGAAAACGCGATCCGTTTGAAGTTTCGGAAAGCTAACACATAGATATATAACATACTTTAATCCTAAATTTTAATTCATGCTGAGATGGTACAGTATTGATTATTAGTAGGAGTTACTATTCGGC
Organism: Iris pallida; assembly: GCA_029216955.1. Lineage (NCBI taxonomy): Eukaryota > Viridiplantae > Streptophyta > Magnoliopsida > Asparagales > Iridaceae > Iris > Iris pallida. Next base: position 344,796 of record JANAVB010039432.1, on the reverse strand, counting down.
ATATGCATTTTGTGCACCCTTGTGTGTAATATAATATTCTATTTAATTTTAACCCATGTTAATGTATATACATTATGTAATTAAATAGAGAATGCAAGAATGAGTAAATGTTTAAATAAATGATGTATGAGGTGTAAGTATCCTATCTAATGTAAGCATGTATAAGTGTGGCTTGTAATGAATATGTAGGTTCCATAGTATGTAATGTATGGTGCATATAGTGGTGCAAGAGAATAAATGAATGATGAATGAATGCAAGCATAAATGTAATGTAATAATAGATATAATGTATGCAATATACAAGTTAATAAGATGTAATGTTCTATGTTAACACAAATCCTATATTACCTCATGTACCCCCTTACACTATGTTGACACTATCACACTTGACACATTGTTCACTTACACTTTGACACTCTTTGATATGTATACACTATGTATGCCCATTTAACCCTCACTTGCCCCTTTGCCATGTTCACATACGCACACATAGCCTCTTAAATAAGTATTTATGAATATAGTTAACTTAGCTATGTATGTATATTATATATATGTTAGCATATTGTGTTGTAATATATAAGTTTATATAACCATTTGAAATTCCATGATTATAGACCTAATGTTGAATACCAATATATGCATGTGTATATATGTGTAGACATATATAGCTTAAAGTAATAGATTACCTAGTGTATATCCAATGTAAATTCTTGCCTATTTGAGTATTGAATAATTGTATGCTATATAGAGTTGGGTGTATGTTGGCTTGTATAGCCTTGTATTGATGTATGCTTGCTAGGATAGTCTTGGTTAGGCCTAGTAAGACTTGCTGGGTTAGGACATGACCTAGTTTGACCTAGTTTGACTAGTGCAGTTGACCAAAGTTGACCAAGGGTTGACTTTGGCCTAGTTTGACCTAGATTCATGTAGAATACATTGTAGTGCTTTATATTACCCTTCTGGACATGTTGTGATCTGTGCTGTTCTAATTAGGAGCCAGACACCTCTCCTCAGACAGTATCTTTACCTTGGACATTCAGATATCAGGCGAGTACATTCTTTGATCATTTCATATCATGTTTAGGATTATATTTCCTGCTTAGAACTATCTTACTTGATGCTGACACGTTGGTAACACGGATTGGTACTATATGGATCCCTTCATGAGATGTTATCCCTCTCGGAAGCATCAGATACTTTTGTCATGTGTGTTTCACTTACATCACGTATCATATGCTTCTATCATATTGAATCTTCGGGAATCAGCTAGTAACTCATGTACCCTCATGATCACTGAGCCTTCACGAATCAATTCATGAATCATCCTTTATGGGCAACATAGTATAATCATGAATCTTAACGTAACTTGAACGGATCCTTGTGTATTGATTAGGGATGGGAGAGTATAAATGAACATGTGAATAAATCCAAGTAGTGTAATCATAAATCAATTCCCTGTAGTGTAATCATAAATCAGTCCTTAGCCATTCACATGTTTATGCAGTACTCTGAATCACTAGTACTGTCTCTCTTTATATATATCATAGATATTTACTTACAGTCTCTCTTTTATATTATGCTATTTCTTCAGATCCTGTATTTTATTCTCTAGCATGATTATATTTCCTTTCCTGTTATGACTTGTTGAGATGTATTGTGCTCGCTCCAGTCCTGACTGGACCCGTTGATAAATTTTACAGATAGCCTGGAGGTTGCCTGCTAGCCTAGAGGAGACAGTAGAGGCTGCATAGATAGCTAGGGTTTTTGCTTATAGTTTATTTTCAGTCATCTTGAGTTGTATTTATGGATTACTGTATTTGGGTTTTGAGATGTATTCTGAGTTTGTATCTTAGACACTTAGACTTCTATCTGTTGTATCTCTTTTCGATTTCATGTTTTATCTATCTTCCTTTATGCTCTACCTTAGATGTGATTGAGTTTACATTCTGCTATGTCACCCCCATTCAGGGAGTATAAACTGTTTAGTCTTATACTGTTAGATGCATTGAGACCTAGGACAGCGTTCTACCGCCGACACTGCGGCTTAGACTGGGCGTTGTTACGTTCTCGTGCCCTAACTCTAGGGTGCGGGTCGTGACAGATACTAATCCGATACGACTTGTATTAATAAGAACCAAACGTGAAGCAGAGCTTCATATTCAAAACATCTTCTTTCTTCATTCTCAGAATCTCATGGCTTCCTCTACCAGAGCAAAATATAGAACCAGAATCCTTTGACGGAGGACCTCCACCATGCTGTCAGAAACCTCTCCCTCGTGCTCTATACCAAGGATGTCCACTTCCTCATGGAGCTCATTCAAGTATACAAACACACACACACCCCCTCTCTCTAGATTCCTTCCCGATACTCATAGAAATTGTATGATACCGATTTCGATATGACCGATTTTGATATCGATACCTATAGGAATAGTCTGATACCAATTTCGATATCGATACTCATAGAAATGGTCGATATTATCGATTTTGATATCGATACTCAGAGGAATGGCCTGATACCGATTTCGATATCAATACTCATAGGAATGGTCTGATACCAATTTCGATACTAATACTGTTAACCTTGGTTGTTACAATTAGGTACTAAATTAATTTTTACTTGTATTTACAACATTTATGGTACTTGGTACATAATTGGTGTGAACAATGAGTCAATACTTAGTTGACCGTTCGTGTATGTACAATCGATAACATGAGAGCAAGATTGGTTTGACGGACGATTTCAAGGCGGGCGTCGATGAATTTCTGAGATACGCCAATAGCCAACCTTATTTCTTGGACGGAAGGCTAATAAAGTGTCCTTGTGTCAATTTTCGTAATATACCATTCAAAGAGGTAGATCTCGTGAGAGAGCACCTCTACAAGAAGGGTTTCTTACCAAACTACAATGAGCGGACGGCTCAAGGAGAACCTTTGGTTCCACAATATCAGTCCTCCTTCAATACGGAGGGGGGAGAGTCCACTCTTAGAGATCACTTCTGTCATGCTCCGATTCGAGGAATCGTTTGCTTCACTTGGATTCACGTCGAATCGTTCATCCTCGCTAAGGCGTGATGCCGTACAAGTCTGGAGTTGCACTTGTACAAGGCAAGAACGTGCACTATTGTATCATTTTGAAATATTGAAAACGTAGCCACATTTGCAAAAACATTGAGTACGCAGTATAGAAAGAAATAATACTCATTTTAATGATAATTGTTGCCAGAATACAACTTTTCTCAGTACTCTTTGAAATGTCTTTCCGGCTACATTGATTCATGGAAAGTAATACAACTGATAGGCTGCTATGAAATAACTTTTCGTTCCATACATCATGCCCCTTTAGTACTTTTGAAATATATGAAACAATCTTTGAAAGCTCCGTAATACTTTGTGCGTCTTTATGGAAAGTAACTTTGAAAGGAAATAGCAGCAACTCAAAAGTCTTAGTTCAGACGTGTGCCTGAGCCTTCTCCAGTACCTGTGGAGGAGGGGTCAGCATATTATAACAATGTGCTGGTGAGCCCTGTTGGCCCACTCAACTAGACCAACATTTTGAATTAATGACAAGCATTTTAAATCCTGAGATTTGTTAGGGACAAGCAACATTCAGAATAATTCACATTTGAGGCAACATGATATTATATGAAACAGCTGTTTATTTTACCGTTGGTCGAATCCATCTTTCCTGCATAAGATACAGGATAATAGTAATAATACTTACCGCCACTGCATAAAATGATCATTAGCATGCATCCTGACTATATAGCCACTGGTATTGTTAAACCATATGGACTTGCCATATAGGACTTCAAGGGTATGCGACGCACCATTCATTCGGGTTGCAAGTCCGAATAAATGTTCCGATAACAATCGTGCCACCAAAGCACGCTGCATTTCCTTCTAGGTCGAATCGGTCCCGGCGCCCCGGTACCGTTCGAGGAAACAATACCTTATATACAAGTTGTCTATGACTATGCGAATGCGTGTCTGACTCGATAATCATAGTGTGTATGGTATAATATTGAAGGTAAAAAGGCAACATGTTCATTCTCAAGATTTCATATCTCATCATCACAGGCATCAATTCATCTCATTTCAACGTTTATTTCATCGTGGCATTTCAATGTTCAAAGGGACAAGAATAATCTCAATGTTCATAGGGACAAGCATAATCTCAATGTTCATACTCTAGCTTCTTAGTGGTATTGACTTGTGGCATTGGCATCTTATTATCGATCAACAGGATGTTGCAAGACAATTTTATTTAGTTGGCATGAAGGAGTAGCGAGAGGGACAAAACCACCACAGAGATCCACACTCACCAGATAGAGAATTGCCGAGAGGGAGAGTAACACTTGTGCGTTTAGCCTTCCGTCACGCGTTCGTCTGCAATGGTACCAAAAGTTTGGTTAATACTTCATCTCGTTATGTTCTATTCTTTCAGAATTCTCAAGAATAAATGCTATAAAATTAATAAAAATTGACAGGAATCAAATCATCGAAAACCATTCAAAAAGGCATCCATCAAAACCAAGCAAAAAAAACTAGCAGCAAAATATCCAGAGAAAACTATTGGACGCATTTCAAGAGAAACCAATCCATTAGTTGGAAATGTTCTTATGTATTTGTCCGTGATCGATTTGATGCCGATGGTAAGTTTTTCCAATACTCGGTTCCAACCGAGTTGATCATGCCACAAGCCTTATATAGTGAACCGCTAGGAGCGGGGCACTCCATAATATACCACTAAGAAAAAGGTTCGTCCTCGAAACTTAAAACAAAAGTCCTATCTCAAAATTATCAAACATTAAGGGGTATTTCACCCTCATCTCCTCTTCCAGTTCCCACATTGACTCTTCAACAGCATGGTTTCGCCATAGCACGTGGAGACACTGTCCAATTTTGTAAAACTTTCTCCTTTCTGTCCAAAATCTGGACAGGCTCTTCAGTGTAGGATAGGTCAGCGCTCAGCTGCAACTGATCGAAGTTCACTATGTGACTTGGATCATGCACGTACTTCCACAATTGGAACATATGGAAGACGTCGTACACATCAGCCAGAGCCGGAGGTAGTGCAAGTCGATAAGCTACTGAGGCCACCTTCTCCAAAATCTCGAAAGGTCCAACGAATCTCGGGCCTAAATTTTCTTTCATCCCAAACCGTATCACACTTCGTATTGGTGTGACCTTCAAGAAGACATGGTCGCCCACAGTAAATTCCAAGGGTCGCCGATGTACATCCGCATAACTTTTCTGTCGACTTTGAGCAACTTTGAGCCTTTCCCGAATCAAACGAACCTTTTCGACGGCCTATTCCACAAGTTCTGGTCTGAGCACTTACCATTCACCGACTTTGTCCCAGCATATCAGTGACCGATATTTACATTCATATAACACCTCATATGGGGCCATCTGAATACTTGCCTGATAACTGTTATTATAGGCAACTACCAATAGAAGATGTGCGTCCCAACTTGTCTTCAAATCGAGCATGCATAATCTCACTATGTCTTCAAGGATCTGATTTACTCTTTTCGTCTGTCCATCAGTCTGCGGATGGTTTGCCGAACCGAAATTCAACTTTGTGCCTAATGCTGATTGCAGACTTACCCAAAATTGTGACAAGAACCGCCCGTCTCTATCTGATACTATAGAAGCTGGCACCTCGAGTAATCTGACATTTTTATTCATGTAGATCTGAGCTAACCGTTCTACGCTCCATGTCACTTTTATTGCAATAAAATGAGCCGACTTAGTTAATCTATCCACGATCACCAAAATTGCATCATTTTCTTTCTATATTTTTGGTAGGCCCACTATGAAATCTATGCTGATATTATCCCACTTCCATTACGGGATAGCAAGATTTTATAGTTCTCCTCCTGGCCGTTGGTTTTCGGCGTTCACATGCTGAAAAGCTAAGCATTGTGACACAAATAGAGCCACATCCTCCTTCATACCATGTCACCAAAATGTTGTACGCAGATCCTTGTATATTTTAGTGCTTTCCGGATACAAAGAATACTTCGTGAAATGATCCTCGGTCAGTATTTCCTTCCTGATTTTCTTATTCTTAGGAATGCACAATCTTTCCTTGACACGAATAGTGTCATCTTCTACTGCAAAGTCGGTCGCCTTTCCTGCTAGAATCAACTCGCGTATCTTCTGCAGAAATGGATCATCTTTTTGAGCAGTCTTAATCCTTTCCTGTAGGCTCGGCTCAAGCTGCAACTGAGCCAACTGTATATTCTATGTACAGATTCTGAATTCGATAACCATCTCTTCAAGGTCTCGTAGTACTTCCTTAGGCACTGACAGTGTTCCAACGAATTTTTGATTCAAGGCATCAGCTACCACGTTCCCTTTACCAGGCGTGTAAGAAATCGTCAAGTCATAATTCTTGATCAATTCCAACCAACGCTGCTGCCTCAAATTCAAGTCTTTTTGTGTGAATATGTACTTCAGGCTTTTGTGATTCGTGAAGATCTCGCAGGACACACCATTGAGATAGTGTCGCCACAATTTCAACGCGAACATAATTGCCGCCAGTTCTAAGTCATGAGTTGGATAATTCTTCTCATGCTGCTTGAGCTGTCCCGATGCATACGATATTTTCTTCCCATGTTGTATGAGAACACATCCCAAACCAAGTCTTGGTGCGTCACTGTAGATCTGAAATCCCTCAGAGCCTTCTGGAAGTGCTAAAATTGGAGCCGTGATGAGCCGGTGCTTTAGTTTCTGAAAACTACTCATACAGTCGTCGGTCCACTTAAATACGACTTCCTTCTGAGTGAGGCGAGTAAGAGGCAAAGCGATTCTTAAAAAATCTTTCACAAACCTATGGTAGTACCCGACTAAACCAAGGAAACTCTGTACCTCACTAGCTGATGCAGGCTGTTTCCAGTCTACAACTGCCTCAATCTTCTTTGGATCAATGGCAACACCTTTTGTCGAAACAACGTGCCCTAGGAACGATACGCTGTTCATCCAAAATTTGCATTTGCTCAGCTTTGCATACAGTTGATTTTCTCGAAGCATCTGAAGCACCGTTCTCAAATGCTCAACATGCATCTCCCTGTCTTTCGAGTAGATCAAGATATCGTCAATGAATACGATGACAAACTTGTCAAAGAACGGTTGGAATACTCTATTCATTAGATCCATAAAGGCTGCTAGAGTAATAGTCAAACCGAATGGCATGACCAAAAACTTATAGTGTCCGTATCTTGTACAAAATGCTGACTTAGGGATGTCTTCGGGTCTGATCTTCAGCTGGTGGTATCCTGAATGAAGATCGATTTTCAAAAATATGGTCGCCCTTGTAGCTGATCGAACAGATCATCTATCCTTGGCAAGGGGTACTTATTCCTGATAGTTGCCTTATTGAGCTCTCGGTAGTCGATGCACAGCCGTATTGTCCCATCTTTCTTCTATACAAATAATACCGGAGCTCCCTACGGTGATACACTTGGTCGAATGTATCCACGGTCTAGTAACTCTTGTAATTGTACCTTTAGTTCCTTTAATTCTGTCGGAGCCATCCTGTACGACGTCTTCGATATCGGACGAGTATCCAAAAATGTATCAATTGTGAATTCCATTTCTCTGTCTGGCGGTATTCTAGGTATCTCGTCTGGAAACATATCGGGAAAACCTACGACGACTTCGGTTTGATTCGAGTCTGTGCCCTTCATCTGGGTGTCCTGAACAGAAGCGATGTACCCTTCATACCCCGAATATAGCATACGTCTAGCTGTGACTGCCGATATCACCATTGCTCCCTTAGATGTCGAGCCGCACAAGTAAGAGAACTATGTTTCTCCGGGTAGGCAAAACACAACTCTCTTCTCCGCACAGTCGATTGTCACATGACAGGCGCTGAGCCAGTCAATTCCAAAGATGTTGTCGTACTCTTTGATGTCGAGTACAATTGCGTCCAAGGATAAAGTCTTGCCTCCAATTTTGATGTAGCCGTCCCTATAAATCAAAGTTGCAGGCATATCTACTCCCGAAGGAGTGCTAACACACGGAGCCGTCTTTAGTAAAGTCATGCATAATTTATTTTCCATTATAAAATCAAACGAGATAAAGCAATGAGTAGCACCAGAGTCAAATAGTACCCTTACAGGTATGTCTTTGTACACGAATATACCTGTAATAACGTTCTCTGCGGCCTGGGCCTCTACCTGAGTCAAGGCATGAACCCTTCCTTGTGTACCTTGTTGTTGATTCGGTGCATTCCTAGTTGGGGCTGGTAAGGCTAGTGGCGCTTGTCCATGAATTTGATTATTATGTTGGCCCTGGTTCTGATAATTATACTGCCCACGATACTGATTATTATTTAGTCCACGAGGAGGATATTGATTTCCTCCCCTACCTCTGCTATCACATGCCTTGTGATTTATATCCCTATATTTGAAACACCCAACGCGGCAATCTTTCGTTCGGTGTCCCACTCGATGACATTTGTTACAACATGGCAACTGTTACGGAGGTCCTCTGTTGTCCCCTGTTTTATGACGCTTAGGTAAGTCATTTCTTCCTGCACACCAAGGTTATTTTTGGTTACTACCTTGGTAGTTCTGTGTTGTCCCATGGCTTACTGGCAGATGGAATCTCTCTATCTTGAGAGCAGTTTCGTACACCTCCCTGTAAGACGTACACTTCCGACTTAACACATCGCGTTGTAGGCCGTCATTCAAGCCTTGCACGAATCTTTCTCGCTTCGCATCATCATTCGGAACCATGTACCCAGCGAATGCAACTCTCTTCAGAAATTCAATTTCATAATCATCCATTGACATACTGCCTTGTTGGAGTGATATGAACTCCTTCTCTTTCTGCCGACGGACAACTGGTGGAATGAATTGGGCAATGAAAGACTGTTTGAAGGTCTCCCAATATATCTTCATATCCGGACCATTACCGCAAAGTGCCTGTCTCTGCAAAGTCCACCATTCCTGGGCCTTGAGACAAAGTTGTACAGTAGTACACTCCTCCCTCTTACTGCCCTGTATATCCAACGTTCGAAAGTAGCCCTCAAGCATGTTCAAGAATCCCATCACTTCATCTAGCTCCGCCCATCCATTAAAATTAGGTGGGTCACAGCTTTTGAATTCTGAGAACTTGAAGCTCGTTCTCTTCTATGTCGGCATTTCAGGTTTCTCTGTCGGCACTTCTATGGTCTCGGTTGCTGCGACATTTATAGAAACATTAGGATCGGCCGTCAGCTTGGTGACAATCTGAGACAGATTATCCACTTGCTTTTGTTGAGCATCCAGCTGCTCCTGAAACTGATACTGAAGCTGTTTCTAAAGCGCGCGATGTTGAGCTTTGCCCTGCTTCCTCTGAGCTTCCATTAGCTTCATCAGTTTCTCCATCGGGTCAGACGATGAATTCGTCTTCGAGCTATCACCTTTGGTCATTCTACAACAAAAATAATTCCATTAGCACTCATAAAATATTTATGGGCTTATTGTATGGAACATTATTTTATGCCAGCACTATCGACACCATCAACTGAGAAAATTTGCATCAAGACTTCTATTTGAAAATACTTTCAAAATTCGAGGAATTAAAACCTGCTCTGATACCAACTTGTCACGCCCCGATTCGTGGAATCGTTCGCTTCGCTTAGATTCACGTCGAATCGTTCGTCCTCGCTAAGGCGTAATGTCGTACTAGTATGGAGTTGCACTCGTACAAGACAAGAACGTGCACTATTGTGTCATTTTTAAACATTGAAAACATAGCCACATTTGCAAAAGCATTGGATACGCAGTATAGAAAGAAATAATACTCATTTTATTGATAATTGTAGCCAAAATACAACTTTTCTCGTTACTCTTTGAAATGTCTTTCCGGCTACATTAATTCATGGAAAAATACAACTGATAGGCTGCCATGAAATAACTTCTCGTTCCATACATCATGCCCCTTTAATACTTTTGGAATCTAAGAAACAATGTTTGAAAGCTTTGTAATACTTTGTGCATCTTTATTGAAAGTAACTTTGAAAGGAAATAGCAGCAACTAAAAAGCCTTAGTTCAGTCGTGCGCCCGAGACTTCTCCAGTACCTGTGGAGGGGGGTCAGCACATTAAAACAATATGCTGGTGAGCCCCGTTGGCCCACTCAGCTAAACCAACATTTTTAATTAATGATAAGCATTTTAAATCATGATATTTGTTAGGGACATGCAACATTCAAAATAATTCACATTTGAGGCAACATGATATTATATGAAACAACTGTTTATTTTACCGTTGGCCGAATCCAGCTTTCCTACATAAGATACTGGATAATAATAATAACACTTACCGTCCCTGCATAAAATGATCATTGGCATACATCCTGACTACATAGCCATGGGTGTTGTTAAACCATATAGACTTTCCATATAGGACTTCAAGGGTATGCGACGCACCATTCATTCGGGTTGCAAGTCCGAATAAATGTTCCGTTACCAATCGTGCCACCAAATCACACTGTATTTTCTTCTAGGCCGAATTGGTCTCGCCCCCTGGTACCGTTCGAAGATACAATACCTTGTATACAAGTTGTCCATGACTATGCGAATGTATGTCTGACTCGATAAGCATAGTATGTATGGTATAATATTTAAGGTAAAAAGGCAACATGTTCATTCTCATCATTTCATATCTCATTATCAGAGGCATCAATTCATCTCATTTCATCGTGGCATTTCAATATTCAAAGGGACGAGCATAATCTCAATGTTCATAGGGATAAGCTTAATCTCGATGTTCATACTCTAGCTTCTTAGTGGTATTGACTTGTGGCATTGGCATCTTATTACCGATCAACGGATGTTGCAAGACAATTTTATTTAGTTGGCATGAAGGAGTAGCGAGGGGGACAAAACCACCACAGAGATCCACACTCACCAGCTAGAGAATTGCTGAGAGGAAGAGGAATACTTGCGTGCTTAGCCTTCCGTCACGCATTCGTCTGCAATGGCACCAATAGTTTGGTTAATACTCCGTCTCGTTATGTTCCCTTCTCTCAGAAATCTCAAGAATTAATGCTATAAAAATCGATGAAAACGGGCAGGAATCAAATCATCGAAAACCATTCAGAAAAGTATCCATCAAAACCAAGCCACAAAACCAGCAGCAAAACATCCAAAGAAAACTCTTGGACGTATTTCAAGAGAAACCAATCCATTAGTTGGAAAGGTTCTTATGCATTTGTTCGTGATCGATTCGATGCCGACGGTAAGTTTCCCCAATACTCGGTTCCAACCGAGTTGATCAAGCCACAAGCCTTACATAGTGAACCACTAGGAGCGGGGTACTAAAAATTCCAATATCGACATCGAAACTTGACGTGAATTGGTATTTGATGCGGCTCTTGTCGGTCCAAGTTTTGATCCGGTGGATTCGAATCCTGCTGCAAAGGAGTTCAATGATATGTTCAACCATACCGATACTCCGTTATATCCAGGTTGTTATTCTCATTCTGTCTTCTCGGTGGTGATGCGACTGTTGAACCTCAAGTAACTTACCACAGGAATGCTACGACCGGATAATTTAGTTTGTTAGAGAGTTGCTACCAAAAGGAGCGAAGGACTTGCCAAAAATTTTTACAAGTCGAAGATGATGATACGGAAACTTGGATTAGACTATAAAAAGATAGTTGTTGCCGAAACGGCTGCATATTGTACTATAAGGAGAACAATGATAAAGACATACATTTTATGTTACGAGGACCGGTACAAGCCCATTCGGGGCAAAAAAAATCAACTACACGAGCTAGGATGTGCCCCTACAAATACATGTAGTTTTTGCCGCTCACAAAGTGGCTACAAAGGATGTATATGTCCTCTAATACTGCAGAACACATGGCATGGCGTAGCAAAGAACGGAAGATGGATGAAGGATAATTATCTCATCCATCCTATGGAGAGGCATGAAAGCATTTTGATCGATGTCATCCTGAATTTGCTGCGGAGCCTAGGAATGTTCGGCTGGATTTATGTTCTAATGGATTCACTCCTTTCAGAAAGTCGGGGGCTTAGTACTCTTGTTGGCCGGTGATTTTGACCCCTTACAATCTAACACCATGGATGTGCATGAAGACTTCTTATATGTTCTTGACCCTTATCATACCTGGTCCAAAAATCTAAAGAAGAATATCGATATCTACTTGCAGCCATTGGTGGACGAGTTGAAACAATTATGGCAGTTCGGCGTTCAGACGTATGATATATCGATGGAGCAGAACTTTCAGATGAGAGCGATGTTGATGTGGACCATCAATAATTTTCTAGCATACCAAATATTATCTGGGTGGAGTACTCATGGTATTATGTCTTGTTCGATATGTAAAGAAAAGAGTAAGGCATTCCATCTTCAGAATGGAGAAAAAGCTTATTTTTTTGCCATCGTCAGTTCCTTCCTATGTCGCATCCATGGAGAAGGAACATGGGCGCCTTTAGAGCTGGTAAACAGGAACTAACTCCTCCCCTATTGAGATTGACCGAAGATATCGTTTGGACAGAGGTAGAGGATTTGCCGACTGTAAAGGAATATCCGAGATCGTGCCATCACTTAGAAGGATTCGGACATAGCCATAATTGGACGAAGCAGAGTATCTTTTGGGACTTACCTTATTGGAATGATAATCTCATAAGACACAATCTTGATGTCATGCATATTAAGAAAAATGTATTCGACAACATCTTCAATATGGTGATGGATATCAAGGGAAAAACGAAAGACAATCCCAAAGTAAGAAAGGACTTGAAAATTATTTGTAGGCGTCCAGAGTTGCATCTAACACGAAGATCCAATGGTAACTGGGTCAAGCCCACAGCACCATTTGTACTGAGTAGGGATGATAAATTGTTAATATGAAATTGGATTACAAAGTTGAGATTCCCTGACGGTTACGTGTTAAATCTGGCAAGATGTATCGATCTCTACGAACGCAAGCTGATAGGGAGGAAGAGTCATAATTGCCACGTGTTCATAGAGCATTTACTTCCTATCGCTCTGAGAGAGATGCTCCGCTGGCCGAGTTATCTATATTCTTTAGAGATTTGTGTTCAAGTATGTTGACGGTGTAACATATGTTTGAACTTGAGCGGAAGATTGTATTGACATTGTGCAAGTTAGAAAATGTGTTTCCCCTCCCTCGACTTTTTTGATAGTACTAATAATTATTTTATTCAAACAGTTTTAATATTGATGATATTATTTATAAATATCTACATCACCTGAAGAAAAGGTGGACAGTAAGGCTATGTAAAAGCTTCGATATACAAAGCATATATTATTGAGGAGGTGTCAAACTTCTGCTCAATTTACTTCGATACTCAAGTCAGAACAAACTGTAATAGAGCACCAAGAAATGATGAAGGTGAGGTTTATGCACCGAATATTGGAATCCGTACCATCTTCAATGCTGGTGGCAAGCCTATAAGTGCTTCTAAGTTACGGTGGTAGGAGGATGATGAGTTTGAAGCTGCTCATTCGTATATCTGCCTAAATAGTGGTATTGAGGAGATAGAAGATATAGAGAAGTAAGCAACATAATTTTGCTACATACTCTAACTTTGTTATATACTTGTAAAAAGTTTTATAACTTTTCTCGTTATTATCATAGTATTTTTAGAGCTGAGATAAAAATGGGGAGACCTAGCATTGATGATGATGATCTTGCTAGAGAGGTTGACAGAAAATTTCTATCGTCGTTCCATAATTATATAAGAATTAAAATCATTTAACTATTCTAAATTCAATTGATCGACGAAAGAGCTTTGTCCTAATGACGTTATGATACGTGATTTTTTAGGTTTTTCATCCTGGCACACAATTGACCGACGAAAGACTTCAAGCACTAGCTATCGAAACAAGCAAGAGGGCAAAATATTGGGATGGATATACCATCAATGGCTTCAAATTTGGAACCACTGATAAGCCTATCAATCACTCATTTGTTGATGAGGAGGTTAATTACACAAAAAATTTCAAAATTTGTGTAAGGGGTTCAGTCTACGATGCTGATCCAGAATTTAACTATTACGGCGTTCTAAGAGATATTGTAGAATTGGATTACTCTTTTGATACCAAAATTGTGCTGTTTAAATGTGATTGGTTCGACACAACACCCAATCAAGGATGGAGAATTGACAAATAGTTTAGATTTATTGAAATAAAACACAAAAAAGTTATGTAGGTTTCGAACCATTTGTGTTGGCTAGTCAAATGGTCCAAGTGTACTACACGAGTTATCATAGTCGACTTCGTACTACTCGTGATTGGTGAGCTGTATGCAAAACTAAAGCAAGAAATATATATAATATTGGAGATCAAGCATATCAAGAGGATGAGTTAGTCATGCCTCAACCAACATATATGAGTTTATCCGACGTTGACGATATGGAGATTGATGTTACTGTAGAGGATGATATAGTTGACGAAGAGCTTGACATAGAGGACTTACCTCATGTAGAGGAGGAGTCTAAAATGGACGTATCAGATGAGGAAGAAGAATTTAAAGATGAAGGTGGAAGTGGAAGTGATAGTGGAAATAAAGAATATGAAGATGACGAGGATTCGGAATACCAAGAAGATGAAGAAGATTAGTATGTATTACCTACTTATGAGTATCGTCACTCCACTTTTTATTTCTATTAGATTATCATTAATTATTTGTATCAACACACTATTATTTTTTTAATTTCTATTATATTTGTATTGATTATTTGTATCTTCACACTATTTTTTATTTCTTTCAGATTTACATATGGTGGGTCGAGGCCCTACACGACGTCGAGGATCTGGGTCCCGTCCTCCTGCTCCTCCTAGTACTCTAGCTACAAATCACAGAGGAGTTAGCGAGGACGATTTGGTTGATGAGGAGGATGGCTTATCTTCGTCGTTCACTCATTCATCGATCGGCGGAGCTAGCCCTGATATTCCTTCAGCATCTACTCCTACAGTTGCTGGTGCCCCGTCTTCTACACTAGAGCGGCCAGCCAACATCACTCTTCTAGAATTGTGGGCTGATGGAGCGACGTAAGTATATAATTGTTATTATACACATTTATTCATACTTTTTTTCTAATGGTACATTGTTTTGTTAATTCCAGGTTCTTTCCGCTCCAGACTGGTAGAGATTTGGGCGACTTGATGCGTCGTCAATTCCATGGTCCCTATCTGAACCTTGGGGACATTCCACTTGATAGACGATTCATTTTGCTCGAGATGCTTGGGGTATGCCTAAACAATACCGTCATTGTTTACAACATTTCTTAAATATTTGCTCATTTATTTTTATTTGCTCTTATTTGCAGAAGTTGTACTAGTGGCCGACGTACAGAGATCAGGCGATCCGGAACTGCTGCAAGTCCGTCGCCAACAAGAGGTTGAGGGATATGGTCAACAACCAGAAGGCGTTGGCTACACTAAATAGTACTCTTTGCAAGGAGTGGTTGAAGGAGGAATTCTAGAAGGCGATGAAGAAGAAGATGGATACTTCAGCCTATAAGGCCAAATGTGAGAAGGCAAAGGCTTTCCTGCTAAGGGTGGTCACAACACGGGTGGATCCATCCCAATTTCAGAGCATTATCGACGGCTGGTGAGTATTCTTATTTGTTATTTCTTCAATTGCAATTTAATGTTTAGTTATAAATTGGTGTTTAATTATTATAGTGCGAGGAGGTCGCCAGGGCAGGCAGAGACCCGAGTGTCACGCCCCGCTCCCGTAGGAGAGATCGTTCTCGCTAAGGCGTGATGCCGCGTGAGCCTAGATTGTGCTCACGCAAGGCGGATTCCATAACGGCCGATTACAGGCTAAGCGACAGGGTCGTCCCACCGAAGTCCCAAGCAGAGATATTGATTAGTCAGCAGCTGCAATTTGAAGCAAAATACATGTCATTCATACCCTTTTATTGATATTGAAACAAAGATTACATAGGGGCACGAGGCCAAGATTACAATCACTCAAACTCACTCTTCTCACATTACAAGTCACTATGCTATCTCTCATCTCGTGCTGAAGCACAGTGTCTACGTTACAGCCAAATCTTAAACCCAAACATTGTCTTCGGATCATGTACATATACAACTTGACTCAATCCAAAGGCACAGATGCAGATTGCCGCCATGCCGACTCATCTATATGAAACTTAGTCACTAGCACCCAGTGCTATCATGGACTCAATAGCTTTTGTTAGACGGATGCCCCCTGCCAGTGCGAGTAGCGAGCTCCGCTGCATGTCTCCGTCTAACCCGTGCGGTCATCCAGCAATAGCTATTATGTCTACCATCGAAATGGTTCCCATTGGCCACCTGGGTCGCCGTTCGAGAAACTTTTTTTTTCCTTGTACAAGTTCTCTAATGGCCATGCAAGACTCGACTCGAACTGATGTCTCACACAGTAATTCTCCTTCTAGTGTTACCATCTCTTTCAGGGCCAAGTTCAATACTTCACACATCTGAGACCCCCTCGACGACCAATGGTCGCAAGCATTCTTCCTTCTTGCCCTATCATTTCATTCCACTCAGGAACGACTATTTGAAAGCCTTTTTTCAAAATCAAATGAATCAACCGTGACCCATGCCTTAGAAAAACTAAGTTCGTGACGTCGTACCTTACGCCAATTAGTGTTCTAGGTGACACTACTGTGCAAGACATACCTATGCAATGGGCCTTATGATCGTGAAGCCATGTAATATCGACAACCGCAGAAAATATAGGACAGTTCTTAGAATTTTTTTGATCGCCTAGAATCACTTAGCCTAACTTAATCATACATCAACCTGACGAGCAAAGGCTGCATCAATCCTTGCGTCGAGGGAATGTGCCGTGCATGCTATCGACTTTGAACAAGCAAGTTATTTGGGTGCCTAGACTTATGACACAAGTCGTACGATGCAACTTAGCTCGTGGGGCGAGCAAAATCTATGCCAAGCCTTGGACGATAGGACCGTGCATGTTTTATCAAGCATTTATGTAGGCGACGCCTATGACTTAGGCTAACTCACAACTTTATGGTGAAGACCAACTTTTCCTTCTCCCAAGCCACAGGACGAAGGACTGAGTGTCATTTTGAAAGCCATCGTACAACGATTCTAAGTCGACCGTGGGACCTTGTTCATTTTCTAACTCAATCAACCCGACTTGGGATTATTCCCTTAGCTATGTGGATTCGTCTCTTTTATTATCAAGCCTACTTGTGCATTTGAAAACTTTTGTATTATTAGTACGAAGGCCAATATGAGACAAGTTCACCGAAGCCATCCACCTGTGCGAGGAGTCGCCTCTACCGGGCGGGTCTTTCATTAGCCGTTGTATGCCTAAGTCCAAATGCCATCGGCGTTCAGATTCTTCCGATTGACTGAGCAGAACAGGGCACTACATCATACACCACTCAGAAAAAGTTTCTTCCTCAAAACTAACTGATTACTTACTTATAGACTTATTACTTTGATTCAACATCCTACCATTCTCGCACACCTTCTTCCTATAAATTTCTTTAATCCGAGCCACGCTCGTGCTACCCTTATTCTTTTTCCTTGAAACTCACAATCTTAAAATCCTTGACCGTTTCGTTCCTCTAGTCTCACTTTGAATTTAACATATCACTTAGTTGGATCATGCACATATTTCAAGCATTTCCAAAATACACACATTTCAATCAAGCCTCGTGATAGAGAATTCTGCCATATCCACTCGAGTCGGATCGTGCATATATTCAAGCATCCCTGATATATATATATATATGCATGTCAGTCGAGGCTTATAAGTGGTATTTTCATACTCTTGAATCATTCCATTCATTAATACCAATATCCAACCTAATCAATTCTCAAGATTACTTGCACCGATGCTAACTCTCGCAACATGGACGTCTTGCCTAACCGCTAGGCAATCTCTCTAGGCTAAGGTCAATCGTTAGTATTGGAATCATAGTTTCCAAACAATAACATCAACACTGGCCCCAACTTAAGGTCAAACCAAGTTGATAGCACGGGGTTTTCTACCCAAGCTCGTATCACTCCGATTTCTAAACTTCGAGCATAGATTCCCTACTCACATCCAGACATTTGTCGTATGGGGTCCGAGTCATTCAACAAGCCATTCTACTTCAAGTTCTGCTCAACCAAGTCTCTTGCATAATGCTATCGCACATCCAAACTTACAATTTGCATAGTTTATCTCTTTCGAACCCGTTTGATATAATCTACCTATCCAATTTTTCCAAGTCAAGCACGCTAAGACACAATTTGTTAGTAAACCATAATCTCATTCCATATTACCTAAGTCATTCATCACAATTCATGTTGTCAATCATAAGATCGTCTAACTTAAAAATATGTCACGCCTCGATCTCACGCGAGTCCGATTATGCATGGTGGACATGATATCACCATACAACGCTTCCGCGAAATAATCATTCTCATCGGGACATAACTTTTGCTTTGAGTGTAGACTAATTCATTCTCGATTCGCAGATTGGATCTACTCAATCCTCGACTTTATTTAATTGTCAGTCACAAGTCCGGACAATCTCCGAATTCACATTCGCATCAAACCACAAGTCAAAGCATACAGATTGCCACGTCCTAATTTTTCGAGTTTGATTATTTCCGTGACAAGAATCACCATATCAGTGCTCACGCAGAACAATCGTCCCAAATTCGACGTAACGCATGTGCGAGGCTGGAGTTGCGCTCGCACAAGACATGATCTTCGGTGTTATGGTTATCAGCGCAACCATCAAGACACGATCATTTTCATCCAACATTCATTTCAGTGAAAATCCTAAGTATAGCATCCGCCAGGACAATAACACTTGTACGATCGTCATTCCTCGACTTAGAGTGCCCTCGAGTTATCGCATATCGATCTTTGATACGCCTCAATACCATCGATGATATACATAACCTTATGATCTTCCTTTGTAACGAATTTCGAGTCACGCAACTGATGCTATCATTCGAACTGGATGTACCACATTTCCTCGACATTCAAGATCAAGTTCGATCATTATCTTCCCAAACTAGTTACATGATCAATTCGTCTCAAAATTAAAATCACGCGTATTCATCCGACTATCTTAAGTCATCGAGCAATGTATTTCCTTAAGTCGTATTGTTCTAGGCTAACTCAAATCATCGAGCAACATCTATCCCTATCCTTAGAGTCATTTTTTAACTTCAAAATCAAACTTTTCATGCATGCTATCTTTCCATTACGCTAACTTTTGTACATGATTCATATCGATTTCCTTGATCAAGTCACCCATTCGTTACATCTTAACACTTTTTTTGATTCAATTTGCCTACTCGATCATTTCCATATTTCATATTTGCACAATCCCAATCTCATGCACGTCACTTCTAGTCCGTTCGAATTGACTCATTCAAAACTTCAAGATTGCAACTTACTCAATCGTAATCAATCTAAGGCTGTGCGTACTCATCGCTTGCTGAAAGACTTATTGACACCCCGCATCCTCAATTGACCAACATCCTCGAGGCTATCCCATACACCACTCAGGGATGAAGTCATTCGACAAATCCTCAAAACTATCATTTGATTCACAATCGATTACTTCGAATATCCGTTCGAACCATTAAAATTCCAAGCACGCTTGTCTATATCGCTTCGACGATAACATTGTCTGAAGGCACGTCTATCGATAGTCATCCCACTTACTCAATCGAGTCTAATTCATTCTCGTCCGACACATTTTGAATCTCGCACTCGACTTTGCTAAGGTCAACACAAGTTTGGTGTATATGCCCATCTCGAGTTAGCCAACCGTGCTTTATGTTAAACTCTATTTTATTTTTTATCAAAAAATATTCTCATACGATTTGCAAATTACTTAGACTTATTTTTTGGACATCCCGTAGGACATTTGAGAGAGAGCGCACCAACAATATCAATATGTGGAAGCATAGAGATTTCGGAACCAACATCGAAGTTAAAGAATTCAATCAAAAGTCCAAGAACGTAAAGTCGTGCTCTGATACCATTACGTCATGTCCCACTCCCGTAGGAGCGATCGTCCTCGCTAAGGCGTGATGCCGCGTGAGCCTAGATTGCGCTCATGCAAGACGGGTTCCATAACGACGATTACAGGCTAAGCGACGGGGTCGTCGCTCCAAAGTCCCAAGCAGAGACATTGATTAGTCAGTAGAGAAAAATTGAAGCAAAACACAAGTCATTCAAAATACTCTTTTATTGATATTGAAACAAAGATTACGTAGGGGAACGAGGCCAAGATTACAATCACTCAAACTCACTCTTCTCATATTACAAGTCACTCTGCTCTCTCATCTCGTGCTGAAACATGGTGTCTACGTTGCAGCCAAATCTTGGGCCCAAACATTGTCTTCGGATCGTGTACATATACAACTCGACTCAATCCAAAGGCATACATACGGATTGCCTCCACACCGACTCATCTATATAAAACTTAGTCACTAGCACCCAGTGCTATCATGGACTCAATATCTTTTGTTAGATGGACGCCCCTTACCAGCACGAGTAGCGAGCTCTGCTGTAAGTCCCCGTCTAACTCGTGCGGTCATCCAGCAACAGATATTATGTCTACCATTGAAACGGTTCCCATTGGCCGCTCGCCGTTCGAGAAACTTTCTTTTTCCTTGTACAAGTTATCCAATGACCATGCAAGACTCGACTCGAACTGACATCTCATACAACCATTCTACTTCTAGTGTTACCATCTCTTTCAGGGCCAAGTTCAATACTTCTCACATCTGAGACTGCCTCGACGACCCATGGTCGTGAGCATTCTTCCTTCTTGCCCTATCATTTCATTTGACTCAGGAACGACTATTTGAAAGCCCTTTTTCTAAAGTCAAATGAATCAACCGTGGCCAGTGCCTTAGAAATACTAAGTCCATGATATCGTGCCTTACGCCAATTGGTGTTCTGGTGACATTACCGCCCAAGACATACCTATGCAATGGGTCTTACGATCGTAAAACCAAGTAATATCAAAAATCATAGAAAACATGGGACAGAGCTTAAAATGTCTTCGATCGCCTAGAATCACTTAGCCTAACTTAATCATGCATCAACTTGACGAGCAAAGGCTGCGTTAATCCTTGAGTCGAGGTAATGTACCCTGCACGCGATCGACTTTGAACAACCAAGTTATTTGGGTGCCTAGACTTATGCCACAAGCCGCATGATACAACTTAGCTCGTGGGGCGAGCAAAGGCTATGCCATGCCTTGGACGATAGGACAGTGCATATTTTATCAAGCATTTATGTGAGCGATGCCTATGACTTAGGCTAACTCACTTTTCCTTCTCCCAAGATACGGGACGAAGGACCGAGTGTCATTTTGAAAGCCATCGTGCAACGATTCTATGCTGACCGTGGGACCTTGTTTGTTTTCTAACTCAATCGACCCGACTTGGGATTATTCCCTTAGCTATGTGGATTCGTCTATTTTATTATCAAGCCTACTTGTGCATTTGAAAACTTTCGTGTTATTAGTACCAAGGCCAATATGAGGTAAGTTTACCAAAGCCACCCACCTGTGCGAGGAGCCACCTCGACCGAGCGGGTCTTCGAGTAGCCATTTCATGGCTAAGCCCAAATGCCGTCGGTGTTCTAATTCTTTCGATTGACTGAGCGGGACGGGGCAATACACCGAGCGTCATCGACTTTTCTAAAGTTTTCGAGCGTACCTATAAGCGAAAGAAGGATGGGAAGCTCGTTGATGATCGGGCGACCAAAGCCTATGTAAGTTTTTTGAGTCCTATATCTAATTACATTTCTTCTTTGTCTTTATGTACTTAACTATGTTTAGTTTACATAAATAGTTAGTCCTAACTCTAATATGAATATTAACTCTAAATCCTAACCCTAAGTAGCATTATAAATCAAAGAAAAATTTAGGAGACGTATGAGAACCTCACCATAACAATACTTAATAGTAACTAAAATATGAATATTAACTTTAAATCTATTCACCTATATAAATATAGGAGATGTATGAGAGTTTAGAGAGTCGAGTCGGTGAGGGAGGGACTACCGAGGGGGGCTGGGACTAGTCAACCACCGATGCCGACTGTGAAGAACGACTTGTGGATACAAGCCGTCAGTAGGGAGAAAAAGGGCAGCGTGTACGGTACCAGATCATTGGCATCCCAGCCGTCCGTTTATTTTAGAGCTCCTCTATATCCACCTCCACCTCCACCTCCACCTCCACCTCCACCTCCACTTGTAGATACATAGACCGACGATACTGTCGGCACCTACACTTTACGGTAGATTACAAATATTTTGGTGGGCCTATAGGGTCAGATGACCCATGTGACCGAAGTTCTAAATACAACCGGTATGATTCCTGCTACTACTGCATTGGCTCCAGCTTTGACCTCAGCGTCTCCGACAACGACTCCTCCGACCACAACGCGTACTACACTGGCTCCTCCGACGACCACAACATCTCTTGTCATGCCGCCGACTCTTGCAGATGTTCCTGCCTAAGACTCGCAGTAGACCGTCACTTTTGTCCTGGGGCAGATATATGCATGCAGACGACTGACTATGCCTCCGCCACCTCCTACACCTCCTCCACCATTTGTTTGATTTTTGTTTGATTTTTGATTGTATTTGATTGATGAGTTTGTATGAACTTAAGGGAATTTATCTATTATTGAACAAATTTGTGGATATCTACTATATTACGACTATTGGAGTTTATTTCTGTATTTATTGGAGTTCATTTCTGTATATATTGGTGCTGGGTTAATTTTTGTATATATTGGAGTTGTATTTACTGTAATTTATGTGACTATAATTGTATATATATTAATAGGTTTGAGCAAAGCTGGAACAATTTAGTCTAGTAATAATGAGTAGTTTAGCGACTGACTAGCGACGGAATAGTGATGAATCTCTGAAATTTTTTCTAGGCTAGCGACGGACTACCGACTGAAGAGCGACACATTGCTGTATGTTAGCGACGAGTAAGCAATAAAAAATTTTGTCGCTAACGTTCTGTCTGATACCAAAAGCATATCAGACGAGTCAGCGA
Source organism: Iris pallida (assembly GCA_029216955.1). Classification (NCBI taxonomy): domain Eukaryota; kingdom Viridiplantae; phylum Streptophyta; class Magnoliopsida; order Asparagales; family Iridaceae; genus Iris; species Iris pallida. Next base: position 321,735 of record JANAVB010039432.1, on the reverse strand, counting down.
CGAAATTTTTCGTCGCTAAGCTTCTGGAAAATTTATTATTTTTGCTCACAAAATTGTGGCATTAATCCGTCGCTAAGGCGTCGCCGAGATTGCCGACGGATAAAATTTGTTACTAATCTGTCACTATTTTTGGTCGGTATGGCGACGGATTACCGACGGATATGTCATAGCGATGTTTAGTTTGTCCTTAGTCTCATAACACGGTGCCTTGGGTGTTTGCCTGCTGAGGAGCTTGTGAGCCTAAAGCCTGATATCTGGAACATGTTCTCATGAGCATATCACTTAGACTAGTTATAATAGTCATCCTTTAGTTCATATTTTCTTTACTGTCCATGTTTTTATGTACCTTGCTATGTCCCTCTGAGGACCTAGTGATCTCTCCAGGTAGTTGGTTGTATATAGATAGTTTGCTGATCAGGGAGGTGTTGCTATTTTCGATTCAGGTGCTTGTCGTCATTTCCTAATTTACCAATTACTTGTATTCTGCTCTTTATCCTAAGTTTATAGACCTATATTATTTTTGGGTCTACTCAAACATATATTTTATTGGGCTACAACCATGGCACATATTATTTATTTATCATGTGGATTGAGATAGATGTTAGTTGATTTGATAGATAGATCTAAAAAACCAAGACAACTTACACGTACTCGAAATGGGCTGGACTCCACTTGATACGTAGCTGGCATGTATACGCATCATAGTCCGACGTATTTTAGGACTGGAACTTTACCCTTTTTTTTGGTGGCCTATGCAGGTCGAGTTAGCCATTTCAGTTATGTTACTATACCGAGCAGGCCTGTGAATATGATTATACTCTTAGTATTCTTAATCCACGATTATCTTGGCAATTCTTATAGAATTTTTCTATCATTCTTGAACTTATAATTTGTACTCAACTATTCTCCTTTGCTTCTCATTTTATTGCTTAACGTCCCTTCTATTTTGGAGTGACGAATGGTCGTGCTTTATAGAATTTATCAGATTTTTTTAGGTAATTGGTTTTCTTATTAAATTTTGGTTGCTTTATAGATGTGAGGGGCTTGAGTTTTACAATTAGTGGGCATGGTTATAAAATTTTATGACAACATGCATGTTTTTGATGGGATAGTGTGACCAAAGATAGGTAAATGTCTTCAAGGTACAAGGTGATTCATTGGTGGTGAATGAATGACTGAAGTGATTGAAGAAGTATTTATAAATTTACAAACTTGAGAGAGAGGATATTGGACTTAATTTAAAACTTTTAGAAGTTTTTTGTAAGGTATAACCTTGTGTTTATGAAAAATTAGGGAAGGTATGTAGAAGTTTTGTTGAAATCAAATTAGAAAGGGAATGTTATATTTTAAAGGTATAGCACTTCGATGGTGACTGAGAAAGGAAATCGGATGAAATAAAATTGAGATATTTTAGTGCATTTGACTTCATGAATTTTCAGAAAAATATTCATGGTTATTGAGTTAATGTTAACAATAAAAGATAATTTGAGGATAGAGATTTAACTTAAGAAAAAAATTATCTTGAAGATTTGAATATGAATTTTGAAGGCTATGGAATTTGATAATTTAAATTTGTAAGATGATCTATTGTATAATTGTTTTTATCACTAATTTTTTTGAGGAGACTAAGGTAAGAGTGGACTTGCATTTGAAATTTTTAGAATTTTAAAGAATATCGATGAATTAAATTTTCGAGGATTAGAATGGTTAAAGATTATTATTACTATTTGATTTTAGATTCAAGGCTTGAATAAAAATATAGGACAAAACCTTTGAGGAAACTAGTCAATAGATTCAAAAGTTAAAAGGAATCGAGGATATAGTAGTTAAGGGACTATTAATTAAGTTCATGTCTAGATGGTCAAGGAGGACAATCTTTCAACCTGATCGTTGTAGCACCAGGAGGAGCGACTAGGGTTAACCATTTATAGGTTTATGATAGGAACGTTGCATAAGGAAATTGTTTAGGGTTGATTGTTACTCGTGTTATTAGGAGAGACCGTGGTGACGTAGTGTACCCCTTTGAACTATTCCTAGTTACGTTAGCATGGTTCTTCGTTAGTGAGCATTATTTTGAATTTTAAGGACGAAATTCTTTTAAGGTGGGTATATTGTAAGCACCCTAATTTTTTAGAATTTCTTTTATTATTTTTTATAATTAAACTATATATTTTATAATCAAATATGACTAAAGATGTACTTTACTGTAGCTTTAATTTTTGAAGCACAACAACTATCAATTTCTAAAAACTAGTTCCATATTCGTATTTTAGAAGAGTCCACCTTCATTTTGATATATCATGTCTCATTCAAACACGTTCTCTTGTATTATTTTTATGTACAACGTTCGGGTCAAAAAGGTCAACTATACCCTTTACCGTATTTTCGATGTGTTTTTCAATTCCAATTTGAGACCTAACCCCGATCTAAACCGTTTGACCCAATATATGGTTTTGACCTATTTTGAGCCTACTATACACATGCTAATAGTGTTCCACTCAATTGAGTTTTCATGTGCTATTTATTTTCAAATGGCACATAAGACCCATTAATTAGTCTTTCGGAGCCTATTTCGGTTCAATAAATCGTACTGGCCCAAAACTGGGTCAACAAGCCTTACTAGAGCCTACGTTAGGTTTCCATGACCTACTAGAATTAATTTAGATTCATTTTAATAGAATTTTTTTTACAGCCAAATTGTTTAAATCCAATCAAATCTTTAGTTTCTATTTTTGGAAACTATTTAAATCTTTTGAAGACACAATCTTGCTTATCTTTTGATTGGTCAATAAAATCTCCTCTAAATCTTACCAGGCCAATTTCTAACGATTACTAAGCTTAAAAATATTAATTATTTATACATTAATCAGAATCTAGGGCTGGTTCTATCCCTTATTCTCTCCAAACTGTGTGCCTCCTTTAGGGATTTCTTATTTTCGCACATTAATTCCCACCCGACAGAAACCCTTCATAAACTCATCCTTCAAACATTCTACCACCTCAAATACCTTCTCAAGACCTTCCTCTAACACCCCAACACCTTTCCAAGCCACCACACAACCCTTAGGAAGTCGGTACAAGGAGTGAAAGGCACCCGAAGTCTACTAAACTTTTGCTGAATTCGTCACAACAAGTATGCTGACTTGTATATGAGGTTTCATATACTTTTTGATGTTCATTCTTGCAAAACCAAAACTAATGCGAAGCCCTACGTGTCTATATTCATCTCCAATTAACTATCTACGTAGTTTTGCACAGTTTATCCGGAGTGTCCATTTTACGAAAAGATGTACAGACTGAACCACACATTATGTTTTAGATGTGTGCAATTATTTTGCTTGAAACATACTATCTTTAATCTAGTTTGTGCTTATTGGATCGATAATTGATTAAAAGTCACCTTCTAGTTAAAAGAGCTAATGATGCCTCTAATTTACAAGCTATATATAATTAGTACATATCAATTGCAAACGAAGAACTGTGAAAAGTATTATCTGTACAACAAACCATTGAGTGCAGTAGATACGCTGAGATCATGTGGTGTTAAAGTGTTCCAAAAGTTAATACTTTCAATATAAAAGTTAGGTATGGAATTATTCTTTTCGATTGTGTAGATGGGGTTGCCAGTATGTTTGATGTATTTTCTAAAAAGAACTTTTAAATAACTTTTGAAGCTTCGTCACTTGTATCAAAAATTGCAAATCGTATAAAGGAAAAAATCTCCCGCTGATCACGACAGGTCCAATGAAGCGCGGGCTAAGCTTCTCACTTCCACCAAACGTATAGTACCACGAGTCGGAGATATCCTCAGAAAAACTATGTCTCCGACCTAAACACAAACAAGGTCTCTAATTACTAAATAATCAAACATAATCAAACAACACAACAACAACCTACTTTCAATCCTATCTTCAGTCAAACTAAGTCAAACATAGTCAAGGGTCAACCACTGGTCAACAACTAGTCAATTTCTCAACATCCAAGTACTTGGTCATCAAGTGGTCAACTTCTTAGGGTTTTACCTAGGCTAGCTATCTAGGTGTTGGCAACTAGAAATTAGTAAAAGGAAAAACTCTATATTAGACTAACTCTTAATTTTCCAATCCTATCAAGCCACCCATAACTAAATACCAATAAGCTAAGTACACAAATCCCAAATACCACATATACATAAGCTCAAGAACAACAACCCATTGCATATATCCTAAGTATATCATATATATATATATATATATATATATATATATATATATATATATATATATATATATATATATATATATATATATATATATGTGTGTGTGGTCTGAATCAACAAAGAGTATGTGTGTGTGTGACTGATCAACAAAGTGTTTAAGTAGACTAAACTTATAAGGAACTGAACAAATGCTTAGAAATCAGGCTAATGGTGAATGGTCTGAATCGTCAATGTAGGCAAAAGGGAATGATGCTAAGGAAACTGAATTTATAAGCAAAAGGACAGGACATTAGGATCCAACTTGTAAAGTTAAAGTGAAAGGAACCTACATGGTGACTGAAACATGCCTTAGTTAAACCTGGGCCCCTCCTCTCTATCTGGGCTGAACACCTACTAACTATACGCATGACAGTGGTCTAAAAGAAGTGAACCAAACTGGTGTGCAGGGAATACAATAGGCAGTATACTGTAATTGAGTGTAGGCCACATACCAAATCAAAATACATTACATATATACAAGCTATGTATATTTAACTCTCATCACCTCAACTCTATTCAAAGTCTAATAACACACACACCCTACCATTTGCCTATCACTGCAATGAAGGGGTCAGATACTGTAGGGTGTGTTGGGACAGAACAGTGGTGTAGCATGGCTGCTTATGGAGATGTAGAACAATCATATGTAAGATAATGATAGGTAGAACACATACATATAGAAAATTGAACTAATGCTCAGGTAGAGGCTTTTGGAAGACTTAACCAACAATGAAAGAAAGGGTTTGGGCATGTATCTGGACAGATGGGCTAAACAGGTATCATTTGTATCTAAGAATGTAAGAGGGACAGAACAAATGATCAGGGAAGAACCCTTATTAACAACCCACATTATATCTCCAATGTATGCAACTGTCCTAAATGGACTGAACAACCATGCCCAAAGGTTCGGTAGGGCAGGTACTGCAGGTTATAATGAAGGGTATTGCAAGGCTATCAAGTAAAGTAAAATGTTAAGAGATGCAATATGTCACCATGTCCAGAAGGTAAGGATGAGTGCAGACCTCTAATATTCATGGTACTAACTCTCCAGATATGCAAAATATGATAAGGGGTTGATGGTTATATTGGTGAGTCAATAATTGGGGTCTAAATAATGGTCCAGTGAAATCTATGATACAATATGGTAGGTAATGAAATGTTGAGTGTTGTGAACAACTTGTACAAGTCTGAACCAAGGGAACATGATATCTAGTGAAGGGTCTGCACACTTCCTATAAAGGTTGATCAAACTTGACTGAACTCAACACAAAGAGAACTTAATTAAAATAGAAAACTGGGCCTAATATAGGCTAAACAACATGTCTATAACTCTATACAATAATGACCTATAGATACCAACCAAACCCCTATCTCATGTGCCAATATCATCTGTAACATATATATATATATATATATATATATATATATATATATATATATATATATATATATATATATATATAGACCTCTCAGTCTTAGGTGAAACTACAACTATATTCAAGGACATGCTCCGGTCATGGGTGCCCTACTGGAAAAGGTAAGGGAAAATAATAAATCATCAAGGCTGTAAGGCATACTAACATCCTATATGGAAACTGGTAGGTTTTATAAATAATAGGAGAATCATCTACAATGGATTATTATTCTAATACCAATGCTAACTATCATCTCTAGGGCACAGACACTCTACAAGTCATCATATCATTACACTATGAAAGAACTACATATGAATAAGCTCTAAAAAACTAAAATATCCTTACTCTTAAGGTATTTGATGATGGAATACAATTTTATAACAACAGAAGGGTACGATAGAGATGATATGTTTAAAAACCTTCTCAAGATACAGTCTGATAATTATATGCGTCTTTCCAAAATTATGTTTTTCATAGTCCTCGTCATGCCAGTAAGCAAGGCTGTGATAAACGATAGATTCTATAACTGGGGTATGCACCTCTACAATCATGTCGTCTAGAATTTTTGCTATGTCGACTAGTATAGCTGCGAGAAATTCCAAATCTCATAACCACGATACGTACATCCGAAGTCAGGTCTCTATATTTTTGCTACGCCATCTAATATGGCTGCGATAAACTATATGTTCCATAATCAAGTAGACGTTTTACCATCCCTGTTATTCTCGTCAACATATGTTATCAGAAAATTTCGTAACTCAGGCCATAAAATTTATCTCGATAGGAAAATCAAAATCAACAATGATCCATCAAAATCAAATTCAATAATCAAGGAGTGAGAGTGAACAAAATAAGGGAAATGATTTCAAATTAAAGTTTAAATAAGATTCTCAAGGGTCGTCCCAGGAATCTCTCAAGGAATCCTAACTGTGATTTAAAACCTTCAAAAATATATCCTAATCCTACTGCAGGCTGTAATGATACTCTAGTTCGAATACCACTACATAATCTCGACCTACATGGGCCACCACTAAAAACGTGTTACGACCCGCACCCTAGAGTAAGAGCACAAAAAGTGGGTACGTCCAGCCTACGCCACAGTGTCGGTAGTAGAACGCTATCCTAAGTCAATCACCTAATAATATAAGGTACCTGTATAGTATATACACTCCGAATGGAGATGACATAGTAGAATACAGTCTCAATCACATCTAAGGTAGAATACGATAAGATAAATAGATATGAAATGAATCCACAAGGAGATACAACAAATAGAAGTCTAAGTGTCTAAGATATCACAATCCAGAAAATATCCCAAGTCTCAAATACAGTAATCTAGAGTGAAAATAAGTACAATTAAAAATCACTAATCTAAACTAATGGTGTGTCATCCACTGCTAATGGATCCTGCTGGAGATTCAAGTCACATAAATCCTCTAGGGTAGTCCCATGGTAAGTGGTACAAGGTTCTTCATCATCCTTTGTAAAATTTTTAACAGGTCCAGTCAGGATAGGAGCGAGCACAATACATCTCATGCAAATCATAACAGGTTAGAAAATATAAACATGCTAGAGAGTAAGATACATAAAACTGAAAGAACAACATGTGTCACGACCCAGCCTACGTCGCAGTGTCGACGGTAGAACGCTGTTCTAGGTCATGAACTATAACTAGCATAATATGAATACTCTCCATAAGGAGGCCAACACAAAGGTACAACTCAATCACAATCTAAGGTAGAATGATAAAGATAGATAAACATGAAATCCAAAAAAGATACATGAGATAGAAGTCTAAGTGTCTAAGATACATAATCCCAGAAATACATCTCAAAACTCAAATACAGTAATCCACAAGTAAATACAACTCCAGACAAAATGAAATAACTATCTAAACAACCTCTACTGTGTCTCCTCTAGGCTAGCAGGCAATCCCAAGCTATCTGTAAAATTTATCAACAGGTCCAGTCAGGACAGGAGCGAGCACATTACATCTCAACAGTTCATAGCAGGTTAGAAAATATAATCATGCAGTAAAGTAAGATACATGAACTGAAGAAATACAGTATGTAAACAGAGAGAGAACTGTAATAGAAATATCTACTATACATAGAGAACTAATAGTGACTAGTGAGTCAGAGTAAAATATAAACATGTGAATGGCATAGAAGATTCATGACTACAGCTAAGAGAGTGATTCATGAATACAGCTACTTGGATAATATTCATATGTCTATTTCTACTCCCCCATCCCCAATCAATATACAAAGATCTATTCAAGTTATGTTAAGATTCATGAAACTTCATATGGCTCATAAAATGAGTGATACGTGAAGGTGATTCATGATGGCTCTGTGAACATGTGAGTACATGTGTCACAAGCGATTCGTGAATCAGAGGAAGCATAGAGATACGTGATGATTCGTGAAACGCACAAAACATGTTGTATCCGATGCTCCCGAGGGAGATAACATCTCATGAAAAGATCTATATAGTACCAATCTGTGTGACCAACGTGACAGTATCAAGTAAAGTAATTTAAAGCAGGAAAATAATTCTAAACAGAATATGAAATGATCAAAGAATGTACTCGCCTGATATCTGAATGTCCAAGATAAAGATACTATCCGAGGAGAGGTGTCTGGCTCCTAATTGGAATAGCACAAGTCACAACATGTCCAGAAGGGTAATATAAAGCACTACAATGCATTCCACATGAATCTAGGTCAAACTAGGCCAAAGTCAACCCTTGGTTAACTCTGGTCAACTGTACTAGTCAAACTAGGTCAAACTAGGTCATGTCCTAACCCAACAAGTCTTACTAGGCCTAACCAAGACTATCCTAGCAAGCACACATCAATACAAGGCTATACAAGCCAACATACATCCAACTCTATATAGCATACAATTATTCAATACTCAAACAGGCAAGAATTCATATTGGATATACACTAGGTAATCTATTACTTTAAACTATATATGTCTACACATATATACACATGCATATATTGGTATTCAATATTAGGTCTATAATCATGGCATTTCAAATGGTTATATAAACTTATATATTACAACACAATATGCTAATATATATATAATATACATACATAGCTAAGTTAACTGTATTCATAAATACTTATTTAAGAGGCTATGTGTGTGTATGTGAACATGGCAAAGGGACAAGTGAGGGTTAAATGGGCATACATAGTGTATACATATCAAAGAGTGTCAAAGTGTAAGTGAACAAAGTGTCAAGTGTGATAGTGTCTACATAGTGTAAGGGGTACATGAGGTAATATAGGATTTGTGTTAACATAGAATATTACATCTCATTAACTTGTATATTACATACATTACATCTATTATTATATTACATTTATGCTTGTATTCATTCATTATTCATTTATTCTCTTGCACTACTATATGCACCATACATTACATACTATGGAACCTACATATTCATTACAAGTCATACTTATACATGCTTACATTAGATAGGATACTTACACCTCATACATTATTTATTTAAACATTTACTCATGCTTGCATTCTCTATTTAACTAAATAATGTATATACATTAACATGGGTTAAAATCAAATAGAATATTATATTACACACAAGGGTGTACAAAATGCATATGCTGAATAGTAACTCCTACTAATAATCAATACTGTACCATTTCAGCATGAATTAAAATCTAGGATTAAAGTATGTAATAGATCTATGTGTTAGCTTTCCGAAACTTTAAACGGATCGCGTTTTCGTTTCTGGAAACTCCCGGAATCGCGAAAACATCGAGAACGCATTTGTCTTTCGTACAGCTGACACTCATATAATTCTCCAGAAAGTTACAGAAAGAACTAGGCCTATTAATATATGTTTTTGGAAAGCTAACTTCAATACTCTTCTTTTAAAAAAAATGGAAGATTAAATCGAGCTTTCCGCTAGAAGTTATGACATTTCTAAGTTAGAGCTGAAATTAAAAACGTGGATAAAAATTATGACGGATTTGGGTAGTTTGAGACAAAAGAGCACAAGTATATAACATAATATATCAAGAACTCACTCTCTACACTAATATATATATATATATGAGACACTATAGAACACATCTCCAATACAAAAATATGAGATTAAACATGTAATAATTTATTCATACATAACAACAACACATAGTGTGTCCAAATTTGGGGTTTTCCCACATGGACACAACCACAACACAAAGGACACTCCTATGACCTCCAAATGGACACGAAATGGACACAAATGGAGATACAACTATGGGGGTCATTCCTATGGATTCAAAATAGACCTATATGCATGAGGAAATGAAAAGGAGAAGGGATTTATACCTCCCGGTAGATCGAATCGAAGAAAAGCCTTCCCGGAGCGACACCGACACGTAGAGATTCCAAAAGGACACGAACGAGCTCCGAATCCTCCCAAACTTGGGTAGCTTCCTCCTTGGCTAGAATGGAGAAGAAAAGAAGAAGATTTGGTGACGAAATGGAAGGATTTGGTGGAGAAATTGCTAGGGATTGCTCTCTAGGAATTTGGGAAAGAACAAGAGAGAGAGTGTGGATGAGAATAATAAAATAAATTTGAGCCTATCCTCTCCCAAAGTGGCTGGCCATATGGGGCTATTTGTCCTATTGTGGTAAGGTCCAAAATGCCCCCACTAACCTATTCTATGAGTATTAGGAAAGGGCTAATTGGTTGGGGCTAAATTAGTCATTCTAAAGTCTCTAATCACACTAACCTTATCCATAATAATTAGTCTAACCTCTAACTAAAATATTTCTATCATGTAGACTAAAATTAATATCATGTGGGCCATGCCTAACTAGTGTGTGGGTCCCACTAGAGTCAAACTACCCCCAGGTCCCCGTTTCAAGTCGGATTGAGTTGAAATTCGAACCCGACTCAAATAACCCCAAAACAATATCATAAATAATAAAATAAATTTTAAAAATATTCAAAAATGCAAAATGACAAAAATACTCCTGTTTCTGAAAACTGGGGGTGACAAATCTATCCACCTTAAAAAAAATTTCGTCCTCGAAATTAAAACAAAGCAATCACAGGAAACACATGCAAAAAACAATCTCATTCAAATACTTTTCAAAAAAAAATCAGCAATAAAAAAAATCTCTTTGAGGCACATCAAACATTTGTAAATAAAAACTGATACGTGTCCGATACGGTCACAAAACCATCACAAAATCACACCTATCAAAGGTCAAAATCAACAATCACCAACGCAATAAATATCAAAATAATTCAAAGAGGTCAAATGTAAAATATCCTTAGGCCAGAAATGACATTAAAATATCCTAATCACATGGTTAGGCTCTAGGTCAAACAGTCTCTAGGGTTTCACTAGCAAAACATCAAAATCACAAGTCATAATTTTAAATAGTTTTAAAAGTGATTTAAAAATTACCAAAAATCATATCATGATTTAAATGTCAAATCAATAAATGATTAAAATTACAAAATTTCAAAATTATACTCAATTTAGAGAACTGGGTGTTACAAGTCTACCCACCTTAGAAAAATTTTATCCTCAAAATTAAAATGTTCATACTCCTTTAGGTCAAACCTCCCACAATCAAAGTCCCAGAACTTAAACAATTATACGATTTAAAAGGATTACATACAGGGTCATGGCATACGGTGGTAGTGAAAGTCTCATCTAGGTATACTAGTCATGCTAAACCAAAACGGTCATATGGTATCAAAACACACAAGCAATCTAGGGTGCTAAACTAGAAAAGATACAAAAATAACAATCATCAAGACTGTAAGTGTCACCCCCATTTCCTGTATTTCGTATTTGTACTCGTAATTTGATTTTGGCACGTATTTTATTTTCTCAACTTGCAGATTTTGGTTTCTCGTAAATGGGTTTGGACCATGGCTTGGTTTTATTTTTTTGGAGTTGGTTTGGTTTGGTTCATCATGAGTGGAACACTTTAACCTACACTCTACCCTCAACACAACACACCCACCTCCATTAAATCCTACCTAACTTTTCTCTCTCCTCTTTACTTTTCATTTACTTCTCCATCTCCTTCTTCTTCCTTCCTCTACACAACTCCCCAATCCATAGGCAAGTGTACCTTGCCATCAAATAAGCACCACTTTTTATTTGTCCATTAGCTAGATTAGGCCATGGAGAACAACTTTAGAACTTGACATTTTGTGATTTGGAGTTTCCTTTGTTCTAGATCTAGGTTTTTACTATTTTCGGATTTACATGGTTTTGATCTATTTAACTTTGATTTTTGTATGTTTTGATGCTTCCATGTGGAAGAGAATTCGATTTTACTCAAGTTAGAACTTTGAAAATCTAGATTTGGTTTTAATTTGGCTAAGTTATGAAGAATTGAAGTTCTTGGTGTTCTTGGACTTGCTCTCGGCCAGGAAGAACAGCCCTCTGCCTTGCGCTTTTTAGTGCATGGCCGATTGCGCACCCCCGGCCTGTGCACCTTAGCGCATGGCCGATTGCGCAATCACTTGGCCAGTGCTTTGCGCTGCGCTAGATTGCGCTGGCGCAAGCTAGCCATGCGCAAGCCAGCCATGCGCAAAGTAACCCCTGCGTAATCGACCATTGCGCAATCCACCCCTGCACAATCCTACTGTGTGCAATCCATCTGCTGCGCCATCCACTCCTGCGCAGTTGGTACCCTGCACAGCTCACTCCTGCGCAGTTGGTACCCTGCGCAGCTCACCCTGCGCAGTTGGCCTCCTGGCGCACTTGACTCCTGCGCAATCCAACCCCCTGACCCCTTGTGCAAACCATTGGCTCTTGGAGATTTGGTTTTATATCCTTACGCCTTTTGTCATGAACTTGATTTTACTTAATATGTTTGGAATGTCTATTGTACATGGCATGGTATGACATGACCAACCTGACATGACAGTGACCCGTAGTGGTGCACTCCTGACATGACCAACCTGATATGACAGTGACCCGTAGTGGTGCACTCCTAACAAGCACCCTGACATGAATTATCTTGATAACTTGATAGTGGCCCGTGACGGCGCACTCCTGACTTGACTTGACTTGTAACTTATAATTAACTCGTATAATCAACTTGACACCGTGGGTGTTCCTGCTTGCTTGCTTGTACAATCCACTTGTCTTGTCTTGCATCATGTCTAGGACGTGACTTCCTGGGTACCACGGCCAGGGACTCACGCTAAATTGGATTAGGCTAATGATTAGATCAAACTAGAACATGGAGAATTCCCAGTCACAGGCAATCTCGTTATCTGGGCGCTTTAATGGACTTGTAGCTTGCCGACGAGTAGAGCACATTTCCAGCACACTGTCATGTGTTGTACTCTCTAAGTCACCTAAGGGTATATTTGTCTCCCGGGCAATGTACCCACCTATAACTCTCAACCCGCGGAAGGATAACTGGATAGTCTGCAGGGCTTGGGACTGGGAGTTTCTCACTTGCATCTTGTTAGTAATTAAGGCTTGTGATAACCCTAGTTAGTTAAGTAGTAAGCCGTAGTATTTGTTTGGCCGATTGCGAATGGATGGTGTCCAGCCTTGTCTAAGTCTTGTCTAGCTCCAGTACCTGCTATCTCCTGAGCATGTTTGTTTTACTTATCTCTAACGATAAATGGGTAGAGACAGTGAGCTATTCAGGCGAAGGGGTACAATCCCGGTCCTTGTTTGGTTTAAGGATTGTAACCTGGCTCCCGGAATGGTTCTACGTCCCTAGTCGTTTATCGCCCTGTGTACTTTACTACTTGTACTTCTTTTATTCTTATGTTCTGATATGCTGGCTTTTGTTCTTATTTGTGGCCTCCTTGTGGCACTTGCTCTTTCTAGGGTTTGACCCAGCTGGTTTTGTGTGGCCAGATTTCGGAGCAGCTCTCGAGGATCTACCAAGCTTCCAGCCCAATGGTGATAACTAGACGGAACCCGGGCCAAGAGTAGGTTTTCCTTTTATTTCACCCACTTATATGTAAATTATTCTTTTGAGGCGTTTAGCCGACGAGCACCTGTTAGCTCGATGCACATTTACTTACTGTCTGCCTACGGGCTGTAAACATGATTAACAAATCCTAGGGTTGATCATGTATGACTGAACTCTTGCTAGTCCCATCATTTTGTACGACTAGCTTCATGATCATCCAATATGTAATATTTGGGACGCCTTATATATATATATTTGATGCTCTAATATCTTGTAACTCTGTTAATTGCTTGAGATTGAGACAATAGGCTTGACCTTAAGAGACTGCTGGCTTGTAGTAAACCCTCATATCTAGACAGCCGTGACCGTATAGTTGAGATGTATTCTATTTCAATATACGTAGCTGGCTATGTCTGCCCCCGCTCTCCAGTATTCTGGTTCTGGGGCGTGACATGGTTTAAGTGGTGGCCCATGCAGGTCTTGTCAATCAAGAAATGTGGAGGTTTACCGAATAGATATCTCAATCAATGTTCGTCCTTGATCTCTGCTCGTATCTTCAAATCCCTGAGATTCTTGACCTGATCACATGCTTGTATCATTGATCTGTCCTGGTCCTTTCCTTACTGTTCCCTATGTCGTCTTCAGCGGCATTGCTCCCGGACCTGCCAACCAGCCAGAGGAAGTACGGCAAGCACCCCAGCGCCAGGAAGATCAAGCTCAGCACTCTGGAGTAGCCTCCCGAGTTATGCTTCCCGGAGGCTCGGAACCTCCAGTTCAGGTAGCTCCGCCCGTTCAACCAGCTAGACAGGTTGAGGGACCTTTGGTAGGACTTATCAGAGAACTGCTTGTATCCCAAGATCGTCGAGGCGACGCCTTGCACCAGGAAGTTCATGATGCACTAAACCGAGGAGGTCCCCAAGGGAATCAGGCGGCCAACAGTTTCAAGCGCTTGAACCCTCCCTTCTTTGACGGCAGTGAAGATGCGATTGCAGCGGACGCTTGGCTTCAGGATACCGAGGTAGTTCTAGAAGCAGCTAGGACACCTGAGAATGAGAAGGTAGCGGTGGTACGCCTACAGTTGTTAGACTTGGCTCGCGATTGGTGGGCAGCTCAGGCCATGGGATTACCAGCACCAGTCACTTGGACGACGTTCAGAGAGAGGTTCCAGACAAAGTACTTCGATACGGTAGCACGGTACGACCTGCAGACCAGATTCACCAACTTGAAGCAAGGAGGCAGGACGGTCGATGGCTATGCGACCGAGTTTTCCAGGCTGAGTAGGTTCGCCCCCACCTTGGTGGCAACCGAGTTCGATAGAGCTCAGCGATTCCAGCAAGGGCTGCACTTAGAGATATTATTGGCTGTAGAGCAGTTCGAGCACCAGACGTTCGATGCAGTGTTGAAGGCAGCAAGGAGGCATGAGTATACCTCCCGGAGAATTGTGGACAGGACCGGAGGCAGGAAGCGGTCCCACAACCAGATGCACCAATCTTCAGCTCCAGCCCCGGCAGCTAGGGGTATAACCATTGGAACTCCGAGGCGAGCGGCCTCAGTGACGTCGGTTCAGCATTCGACCCCGACGTACCCGCAGCAGCAGAAGCAGAAGCAGTCTTCCGCGGTAGGATGTTCTCATTGCGGGAAGCCGGGCCATGTAGTGGCAGAGTGTCGTAGGGCACAGGGATTGTGCCTGGCTTGTGGAGGAGCAGACCACCAGATAGGGACCTGCCCGAATAGGGGAGGTCCATCATCATCAAACCTTTCTAGTTCTTCGGTGAGAGGACCAGCCCCAGTTCCAGTCCAACAGCAGCAGCAGCAGTACCCGAGGCCATTGTTGCCTCAGGCCCAGGCCTTTTAGCAGCAGAACTAGCAGCAGTTCACCCAGGCTCCAGCACAGAACCGACAGAGGGGTTTCCAGCAGAGAGGACCCGTAACTAGAGGTTAGGCTATGATGATGACCATGGAAGAAGAAGTTGTACCAGGTGAGGTAGTGGCAGGTACTATTCTCGTCAACACCTTTCCAGCATCTGTATTATTTGATTCTGGTGCATCGCATTCATTCATGTCTGCACGATTCACGACACGGATAGGATTGGAGCCCGAGTCATTATCAGTGAGGCTCAATATACTTACTGATAATGGTCTTGTGGGAGTAGATCGAGTGTTTTCCTCGTGTCGGATCGTAGTTAGCGGTAGAGAGTTCCCCGCTAGATTCATAGAATTCCCTATGGCAGACTATGATGTAGTCCTAGGCATGGATTGGTTGAGGAACCATTATGCTAGGATAGACTGCCATGATGGCAGAGTTGTCTTTAGTATTCCCGGAGAGCCAGAGTTTTCATTTTCCAGAGGCGCCGTGGAGCCTTCTCCCCCAGTATTGCGGATGGCAGTAGCCGCAGTGCAGTTGCCCCGGATAGTTGAAGAGTTTCCAGATGTCTTTCCAGAGGAACTTCCAGGGATGCCACCAGAGCGGAAGATCGAGTTCACCATCGACTTGATTCCCGGGACAGCGCCAGTATCAGAGCGAGTCTACATAATGGCGCCTTCAGAGTTGGAGATTTTATACAAGATGATTGAAGAACTTAGAACCAAGGGATTCATTCGTGCTAGTGGATCGCCTTGGGGAGCCCCGATGCTTCTTGTGAAAAAGAAGGATGGTACGTCCAGGCTATGTGTTGATTATCGTACCTTGAACTCAGTGACAATCAAGAACAGATACCCTCTCCCGAGGATAGATGACTTGTTTGATCAACTCAAGGGGGCTTCAGTTTTCTCGAAGATAGACTTGCGGTCAGGATACCACCAGATCAGAGTCAGAGAGCAGGACATCCCGAAGACGGCGTTCAGATCTAGGTACGGGCATTAGGAGTTTCTAGTTATGCCCTTTGGAGCGACCAATGCGCCGGCGGTGTTCATGGACCTCATGAACCGTATTTTCATGCCTTACTTGGATCAGTTTGTGATAGTGTTCCTTGATGACATCCTGGTCTACAGCAAGAGTGAAGCAGAGCATGAGCAGCATCTCAGAGTTGTCCTCCAGATTCTCAGAGAGCACCAGTTGTACGCCAAGTTCAGTAAATACGAGTTCTGGCTCGATCGCATTTCTTACTTAGGTCACATCATTACCAGAGGAGGAGTGGAAGTGGATCCCCAGAAGATTGTGGCTATCGAGTCATGGCCAGTACCCAGCTCAGTGGCAGAAGTTCGCAGCTTTCTTGGATTGGCCGGCTACTACCGGCGGTTCGTCTCTGATTTTGCAAGGATTTCAGCGCCGATGACCCAGTTGACCCGTAAGGATATGCCGTTCGTTTGGATGGCAGAATGTCAGGAATCATTTGAGAAGTTGAAGCGAGGTTTGATAACGGCTCCCATTCTCACCCTTCCAGATGGGACCGGAGGATTCACAGTTTATTGCGACGCTTCAGACAGAGGATTGGGATGTGTTTTGATGTAGCATGGGAAGGTAATTGCTTATGCATCACGTCAACTCTGTGATTATGAGAAGAATTACCCAACCCACGACTTGGAGCTAGCAGCAGTAGTGTTTGCACTTAAGTTATGGAGGCACTACTTGTACGGAGACAGAATGGAGGTATTTACTGATCATAAGAGCCTGAAGTATGTTTTCACCCAGAAGGATCTTAATATGCGGCAGAGAAGATGGCTCGAGCTACTTGTGGACTATGATGTGGACTTGCAGTATCCCAGGGAAGGCCAACATAGTAGCAGATGCATTGAGCAGGAGAGCCGGAGTCTATTTCCTGACGGCACAACCAGAGCTATTGGCAGATCTTCAGAAGATAGGAATTGAAGTGATTCTTCCTTCCAATGTGGCCTTGATGGCCAGCCTACAGATTCAGTCCACCATAGTTGAGAGGATCCGGACAGCACAGTTAACAGATTCCAAGATTCAGCAGCTCAGAGCAGAGTGCGAGGCAGGGAGAAGGCCAGAGTTATGTATTCATGAGGATGGTACACTTCGACACGGCATGTGTCTTTGTGTACCCAGTGGAGATATCAGACAGGAAGTCATGGCAGAGGCTCACAGTTTGCAGTATTCCATCCACCCAGGCAGCACGAAGATGTACAGAGATATTCGTCAACACTTTTGGTGGAATGGTATGAAGCGGAAGATAGCCCGGTATGTCTCTCGATGTTTGGTTTGCCAACAGGTCAAGGCTGAACATCAGAGGCCAGCTGGACTTCTTCAACCTTTACCGATCCCAGAATGGAAATGGGAGCACATAACCATAGATTTCGTGACTGGGTTACCCAGATCTCCGACAGGCAGAGATGCTATTTGGGTCATTGTGGACAGGCTTACCAAGGTGGCACACTTTCTTCCATTTAGAGTTGGACAGTCGACGGCGCAGCTAGCAGAGATGTATCTCAGGCAGATCGTCCGACTTCATGGAGTGCCAGTCAACATAGTATCAGACAGGGATACGAGATTCACATCGTACTTCTGGCGCAGTCTTCATCAAAGTTTGGGGACTCGTCTCAAGTTCAGCTCAGCGTATCATCCGCAGACAGATGGGCAGTCAGAGCGTACTATACAAACTCTCGAAGATATGTTGCGGTCGTGTACCCTTGACTTCGGTAGTTCGTGGGAGGATCACCTGCACCTGGTGGAATTCTCGTATAATAATAGTTTTCAGGCCAGTATCCAGATGGCACCCTTCGAGGCTCTGTATGGCAGGAAGTGCAGATCCCCGTTAGCATGGGACGATGTCGGAGAGAGGCAGATGCTTGGTCCAGAACTGATTTCTCAGACGGTTGAAGTGGTCAGGAGAGTCAGAGATCACCTCCGAGTTGCTCAGGATCGCCAGCGCCATTGGGCCGATGCTCATCGGCGTCCCTTAGAATTTGCCGTCGGCGACCATGTATTCCTTAGGATCTCGCCTACCCGTGGCGTCATTCGTTTTGGCGTACGGGGAAAGCTTAGTCCTAGGTATATAGGGCTGTTCGATATTCTGGAGCGAGTAGGCGATGTGTCCTATCGTCTCGCTCTTCTGCCGTCGCTAAGTGAGGTACATGATGTATTCCATGTATCCCAATTACGACGGTATATCCCGGATCCGAGCCATATCCTAGATCATTCGGAATTGGTTGTTGGTACCAACCTTTCGTATGAGGAGAGGCCCGTGTCTATTTTGGACCGGAGAGAAAAGACGCTCAAGAACAAGACTATTAACTTAGTCCGTGTTGCTTGGGGTCATCACTCTCTAGGTGAGTCAACATGGGAGCGTGAGGACGACATCCGATCGCGATATCCCTACCTGTTTGACTCGTAAGGTATAATGTCCTCCTTATGCCTTACGCTTTCCCTTCCTTGCTTGCATTGTATGATTGTATGATTGAACTGCTTAGTGTAGCTTGTCTGTGCTTAGTATAGCTTGTCGTGGCAATCTCTAGCTCCTTGATTAAATTCCGAGGACGGAATTCTTTGAAGGTGGGTAGAGTTGTCACCCCCATTTTCTGTATTTCGTATTTGTACTCGTAATTTGATTTTGGCACGTATTTTATTTTCTCGACTTGCAGATTTTGGTTTCTCGTAAATGGGTTTGGACCATGGCTTGGTTTTATTTTTTTGTAGTTGGTTTGGTTTGGTTCATCATGAGTGGAACACTTTAACCTACACTCTACCCTCAACACAACACACCCACCTCCATTAAATCCTACCTAACTTTTCTCTCTCCTCTTTATTTTTCATTTACTTCTCCATCTCCTTCTTCTTCCTTCCTCTACACAACTCCCCAATCCATAGGCAAGTGCACCTTGCCATCAAATAAGCACCACTTTTTATTTATCCATTAGCTAGATTAGGCCATGGAGAACAACTTTAGAACTTGACATTTTGTGATTTGGAGTTTCCTTTGTTCTAGATCTAGGTTTTTACTATTTTCGGATTTACATGGTTTTGATCTATTTAACTTTGATTTTTGTATGTTTTAATGCTTCCATGTGGAAGAGAATTCGATTTTACTCAAGTTAGAACTTTGAAAATCTAGATTTGGTTTTAATTTGGCTAAGTTATGAAGAATTGAAGTTCTTGGTATTCTTGGACTTGCTCTCGGCCAGGAAGAACAGCCCTCTGCCTTGCGCTTTTTAGCGCATGGCCGATTGCGCACCCCCGGCCTGTGCTCCTTAGCGCATGGCCGATTGCGCAATCCCTTGGCCAGTGCTTTGTGCTGTACTGGATTGCGCTGGCGCAAGCTAGCCATGCGCAAGCCAGCCAAGCGCAAAGTAACCCCTGCGCAATCAACCATTGCGCAATCCACCCCTGCGCAATCCTCCTGTGCGCAATCCATCTGCTGCGCCATCCACTCCTGCGCAGTTGGTACCCTGCGCAGCTCACTCCTGCGCAGTTGGTACCCTGCGCAGCTCACCCTGCGCAGTTGGCTTCCTAGCGCACTTGACTCCTGCGCAATCCAACCCCCTGACCCCTTGCGCAAACCATTGGCTCTTGGAGATTTGGTTTTATTTTCTTTAAGCCTGGCTCTTCTATAGTCCTATATATATTGATATTGTATTAGATATTTTACGCCCATTTTATATCCTTACGCCTTTTGTCATGAACTTGATTTTACTTAATATGTTTCGAATGTCTATTGTATATGGCATGGTATGACATGACCAACCTGACATGACAGTGACCCGTAGTGGTGCACTCCTGATATGACAAACCTGACATGACAGTGACCCATAGTGGTGTACTCCTAACAAGCACCCTGACATAAATTATCTTGATAACTTGATAGTGGCCCGTGGCGGCGCACTCCTGACTTGACTTGACTTGTAACTTGTAATTAACTCGTATAATCAACTTGACATCGTGGGTGTTCCTGCTTGCTTGCTTGTACAATCCACTTGTCTTGTCTTGCATCATGTCTAGGACGTGCTTCCTGGGTACCACGGCCAGGGACTCACGCTAAATTGGATTAGGCTAATGATTAGATCAAACTAGAACATGGAGAATTTCCAGTCACAGGCAATCTCGTTATCTGGGCGCTTTAATGGACTTGTAGCTTGCCGACGAGTAGAGCACATTTCCAGCACACTGTCATGTGTTGCACCCTCTAAGTCACCTAAGGGTACATTTGTCTCCCGGGCAATGTACCCACCTGTAACTCTCAACCCGCGGAAGGATAACTGGATAGTCTGCAGGGCTTGGGACTGGGAGTTTCTCACTTGCATCTTGTTAGTAATTAAGGCTTATGATAACCCTAGTTAGTTAAGTAGTAAGCCGTAGTATTTGTTTGGCCGATTGCGAATGGATGGTGTCCAGCCTTGTCTAAGTCTTGTCTAGCTCCAGTACCTGCTATCTCCTGAGCATGTTTGTTTTACTTATCTCTAACGATAAATGGGTAGAGACAGTGAGCTATTCAGGCGAAGGGGTACAATCCCGGTCCTTGTTTGGTTTAAGGATTGTAACCTGGCTCCCGGAATGGTTCTACGTCCCTAGTCGTTTATCGTCCTGTGTACTTTACTACTTGTACTTCTTTTATTCTTATGTTCTGATATGCTGGCTTTTGTTCTTATTTGTGGCCTCCTTGTGGCACTTGCTCTTTCTGGGGTTTGACCCAGCTGGTTTTGTGTGGCCAGATTTCGGAGCAGCTCCCGAGGATCTACCAAGCTTCCAGCCCAATGGTGATAACTAGACGGAACCCGGGCCAAGAGTGGGTTTTCCTTTTGTTTCACCCACTTATATGTAAATTATTCTTTTGAGGCGTTTAGCCGACGAGCACCTGTTAGCTCGATGCACATTTACTTACTGTCTGCCTACGGGCTGTAAACATGATTAACAAATCCTAGGGTTGATCATGTATGACTGAACTCTTGCTAGTCCCATCATTTTGTACGACTAGCTTCATGATCATCCAATATGTAATATTTGGGATGCCTTATATATATATATATATTTGATGCTCTAATATCTTGTAACTCTTTTAATTGCTTGAGATTGAGACAATAGGCTTGACCTTAAGAGACTGCTGGCTTGTAGTAAACCCTCATATCTAGACAGCCGTGACCGTATTGTTGAGATATATTCTATTTCAATATACGTAGCTGGCTATGTCTGTCCCCGCTCTCCAGTATTCTGGTTCTGGGGCGTGACAGTAAGGCAGTCTACCATCCTATATGAAAACTGGTACTTATCAAAATAAAATAAAGTTAACTACCATTTATCTAATAAGGGGTGCTATTCAAGAAAATCAAAATCAAAAGTTAAAGAATGAAAGCCAATTGCATGGAAATCCAATCACAATATATTTATATATATAGCGTTAGAGAGGGAAAAGCTAGCATTATGTACAAGTTATGTAGTTCGTGTGTGTATGGGTGTATGTGGACATGTTCATATTGTTAGATAATAGGCGTGTGTGTTTGTGAAATATACATAAAAGTGCATAGGAGGATTTGGGATTTCAAACAATAACTATTAAGTTACACTAATCATGGCATATTGGTTAAACAATTTACAATACACAACTCATTTGCTCATAACATGCATGACTAACCATGTATATGTATATATAAAGAGGTAGAGATTTAGTTATGTATGTATATACATTATAACATGTATGCCTAAGCTCTATATATATCTATATAGATATATAATCATGACATAGAGAGGAGGAGTTAGGTTACATGACAGGGTATATTAAGTTAGGGTGTGTGTGTGTGTCCTTGTACAGGGTTATAGCTTAGTATTGAAAGGTTAAACCCAGTTTTAGTTCAGCATTTACATACAAAAGCTGAAAATAAGCTAACATTTAAACCAGTACAATATTAACATAATGCAATTTCAAAATTTAGGAGTTTGAAACATCACAACTAATCTCAATGCTCCCAATACATCCTAACATGATAGAAATGAAACCCTAATATACTATCAATACATTTATCTACGCATACAGTTCAATATTACATGTTAAATATGAAATTGAACTAAACATGAAAATCAATGTAAAAATGTTAACATGTATTCAGTTTTCAGGATTTTGGAGAATTTGCACATCAAAACCAACTCAATGTTTATCACAACCTAACATGTAAGAATATGGAACCTAAATATTTATCCCTACAACAACAATGTACACAGCTCTAAATATTACATTTAAAACAATCAATTTGAACTAACATTTAAAATCCCGTATTAAGGGTTAAGATGCACACAGTCTCAGATTTGAAACCCTACGTATAACATACATGTGCAGTGATATAAATAAAACTATTATCATAAAATTTTATATTTAAATTACGAGTTAAGCTAGGAAAAGCAGAGAATCGAAAATATTGGGGTTTTAAAAATTTAAACATTAACGACATATTAATATGTATTCAGATAGGTGAAAATCAAGTGTAGCATGCATAAGTGTCAGGAAAGTGTCCACTATATATATTCATATATATTCTCATGTCCTAATATAAAATTTTAATTCTACGTTAAGACCAACAATTAGATTCCTACCAAGGTTGCAAGCAGGTGATTGACGTAATCAAGACAGTATTATTATTATTATTTAATACAAGAATAATAGCAAGAAAGAAATAACAATAAAATCTGTTTTTGCTTATCTGTCTAAAAGAAAAACCCATTTTGAAACCCAGAGCTAAATTTTCAAATCCAAGATAAAGTCTAGCAAAATCATCGATTCATTGTATTAAGAAGAATTTCATAGTAAGAAGTTACACAAAGTTTATAAAAACAGCTCAAGCTACTCCAAAGTTAAATAAATGAGAAACAAAACAAAACAAACAAATAACAATTCTCTCTTTCTATCTTTTTTTTTCTTTTTTTTGAAGGACTGAAACAAAAGTAGAGAAAACATGTTCAAAAATATTTAAGGTACAATCTGATAATCATATGCGTCTTCTTGAAATTATGTTGTCAGAATTCTGCCACGCCAATAAGCATAGCTGCAATAAACGATAGAGTCCACAATAAGGCATACACCCTATAATCATGTTATCTAGAATTCTTACCACGCCACCCGGTATGGCTGTAAGAAAATCTAGATTTCATAACTAAGATAAGTATAGCTATATCAGGCTCTACGTCCTTGTCATGCTAGCAAATATGACTGCAATAAATTCTAAATTCCATAATAAAGTAGACTTTTACTTTTCTCACTGTCCTTATCAAGTATGTGATCAGGTTATACCTTAATTCCAAAAAAATGTATATATACATATAAATACAAACTCAAATTCAACAACTAACATCAAGATTCAAAATTCAACAATAATCTATCAAAAATCATAAAAATACATACTCAAATTCAACCACTAACATCACGATTCAAAATTCAACAATAATCCATCAAAATCAAGTTCAATAACAGGAAGTAAAGGTAAATCAAATCAGGGAAAAACAGATTTCAAATCGAAGTTAAAATAAGATTCTCAAGGGTCGTCCCAAGAATCTCTCAAGGAATCCTAACCGTGATTGAGTACCTTCAAAATATATCCTATTCCTACTGCAGGCTGTAGTGGTACTCTAGTTCGTATACCACTACATAAACTCGACCTGCATGGGCCACCACTAAAAATGTGTCACGACCCGCACCCACCGTGAGGGTACGAGTACGTAACAATGCCCAGCCTACGCCGCAGTGTCGGCGGTAGAACGCTGTTCTAGGTCATGAACTATAACTAGCATAATATGAATACTCTTCATAAGGAGGCCAACACAGAGGTACAACTCAATCACAATCTAAGGTAGAATGATAAAGATAGATAAACATGAAATCCAAAAAAGATACAGGAGATAGAAGTCTAAGTGTCTAAGATACATAATCCCAGAAATACATCTCAAAACATAAATACAGTAATCCACAAGTAAATACAACTCCAGACAAAATGAAATAACTATCTAAACAACCTCTACTGTGTCTCTACTAGGCTAGCAGGCAATCCCAGGCTATCTGTAAAATTTATCAACAGGTCCAGTCAGGACAGGAGCGAGCACATTACATCTCAACAGTTCATAGCAGGTTAGAAAATATAATCATGCAGTAAAGTAAGATACATGAACTGAAGAAATACAGTATGTAAACAGAGAGAGAACTGTAATAGAAATATCTACTATACATAGAGAACTAATAGTGACTAGTGAGTCAGAGTAAAATATAAACATGTGAATGGCATATGAGATTCATGACTACAGCTAAGAGAGTGATTCATGACTACAGCTACTTGGATAATATTCACATGTCTATTTCTACTCTCCCATCCCCAATCAATACACAAAGATCTGTTCAAGTTATGTTAAGATTCGTAAAACTTCACATGGCTCATAAAATGAGTGATACGTGAAGGTGATTCATGATGGCTCTGTGAACATAAGAGTACATGTGTCACAAGCAATTCGTAAATCAGAGGAAGCATAGAGATACATGATGATTCGTGAAACGCACAAAATATGGTGTATCCGATGCTCCCGAGGGGAATAACATCTCATAAAAAGATCTATATAGTACCAATCCGTGTGACCAACATGACAGTATCAAGTAAAGTAATTTAAAGCAGGAAAATAATTCTAAACAGGATATGAAATAATCAGAGAATGTACTCGCCTGATATCTGAATGTCCAAGGTAAAGATACTGTCCGAGGAGAGGTGTCTGGCTCCTAATTGGAACAGCACAAGTCACAACATGTCCAGAAGGGTAATATAAAGCACTACAATACATTCCATATGAATCTAGGTCAAACTAGGCCAAAGTCAACCCTTGGTCAACTTTGGTCAACTGTACTAGTCAAACTAGGTCAAACTAGGTCATGTCCTAACCCAGCAAGTCTTACTAGGCCTAACCAAGACTATCCTAGCAAACACACATCAATACAAGGCTATACAAGCCAACATACACCCAACACTATATAGCATGCAATTATTCAATACTCAAACAGGCAAAAATTCACATTGGATATACACTAGGCAATCTATTACTTTAAACTATATATGTCTACACATATATACACATGCATATATTGGTATTCAACATTAGGTCTATAATCATGGCATTTCAAATGGTTATATAAACTTATATATTACAACACAATATGCTAACATATATATAATATACATACATAGCTAAGTTAACTGTATTCATAAATACTTATTTAAGAGGCTATGTGTTTGTATGTGAACATGGCAAAGGGACAAGTGAGGGTTAAATGGGCATACATAGTGTATACATATCAAAGAGTATCAAAGTGTCAAGTGTGATAGTGTCTACATAGTGTAAGGGGTACATGAGGTAATATAGGATTTGTGTTAACATAGAATATTACATCTCATTAACTTATATATTACATACATTACATCTATTATTATATTACATTCATGCTTACATTCATTCATCATTCATTTATTCTCTTGCACTACTATATGCACCATACATTACATACTTTGGAACCTACATATTCATTACAAGTCATACTTATACATGCTTACATTAGATAGGATACTTACACCTCATACATCATTTATTTAAACATTTACTCATGCTTGCATTCTCTATTTAACTACATAATGTATGTACATTAACATAGGTTAAAATCAAATAGAACATTATATTACACACAAGGGTGCACAAAATATATATGCTGAATAGTAACTCCTACTAATAATCAATACTGTACCATCTCAGCATGAATTAAAATCTAGGATTAAAGTAAGTTATATATCTATGTGTTAGCTTTCCGAAACATCAAACGGATCGCATTTTCGTTTCCGAAAACTCCCGGAATCGCGAAAACATCGAGAACGCGTTTGTCTTTCGTACAGCTGACACTCAAATAATTCTTCAGAAAGTTACAGAAAGAATTAGGCCTATTAATATATGTTTTTGGAAAGCTAACTTCAATACACTTCTTTTAAAAAAAACGGGAGATTAAACTGAGCTTTGAGCTAGAAGTTATGACATTTCTAAGTTAGGCATGAAATTAAAAACGTGGATAAAAATCATGACGGATTTGGGTAGTTTGAGACAAAAGAACACAAGTATATAACATAATATATCAAGAACTCACTCTCTACACTAATATATATATATGAGACACTATAGAACACATCTCCAATACAAAAATATGAGATAAAACATGTAATAATTCATTCATATATAACAACAACACATAGTGTGTCCAAATTTGGGGTTTTCCCACATGGACACAACCACAACACAAAGGACACTCCTATGACCTCCAAATGGACACGAAATGGACACAAATGGAGATACAACCATGGGGGTCATTCCTATGGGTTCAAAATAGACCTATATGCATGAGGAAATGAAAAGGAGAAGGAATTTATACCTTCCGGTAGATCGAATCGAAGAAAAGCCTTTCCGGAGCAACACCGACACGTAGAGATTCCAAAAGGACACGAACGAGCTCCGAATCCTCCCAAACTTGGGTAGCTTCCTCCTTGGCTAGAATGGAGAAGGAAAGAAGAAGATTTGGTGGCGAAATGGAAGGATTTGGTGGAGAAATTGCTAGAGATTGCTCTCTAGGAATTTGGGGAAGAACAAGAGAGAGAGTGTGGATGAGAATAATGAAATGAACTTGAGCCTATCCTCTCCCAAAGTGGCTGGTCATATGGGGCTATTTGTCCTATTATGGTAAGGTCCAAAATGCCCCCACTAACCTATTCTATGAGTATTAGGAAAGGGCTAATTGGTTGGGGCTAAATTAGTCATTCTAAAGTCTCTAATCACACTAACCTTATCCATAATAATTAGTCTAACCTCTAACTAAAATATTTCTATCATGTAGACTAAAATTAATATCATGTGGGCCATGCCTAACTAGTGTGTGGGTTCCACTAGAGTCAAACTACCCCCGGGTTCCCGTTTCAAGTCGGATTGAGTTGAAATTCGAACCCGACTCAAATAACCCCAAAACAATATCATAAATAATAAAATAAATTTTAAAAATATTCAAAAATGTAAAATGACAAAAATATCCCTGTTTCTGAAAACTGGGGGTGATAACATGATATGAAAGAAAGCGAGACTATAAGTAAATATCTACAATATAATAGAGAACTAATCAGTGACTAGTGATTCAGAGTAGAAGATAAACATGTGAACAGCTGGAGGGTGATTCATGACTATACTAAAGAGGTGATTCATGACTATACTACTTTAGAATTATTCACATGTTCAGTTCTACTCTTCCATCCCCAATCGATACACAAGGATCCAGTCAAGTTACGTTAAGATTCATGACTACGCTTCTGGCCCATAAAGGGTGATTCAAGAGTGATTCATGAATAGATTCGTGAAGGCTCTGTGATTTATGAGAGTACAGGAATCACAAGCTGATACATGAAGATTCACGATAATAGAAGCATGAGGTACATGATGTAAGTGAAACACACGAGACATGAGTATCTGATGCTCCCGAGGGGGATAACATCTCATGAAGGGATCCATATAGTACTAATCCGTGTTACCAACGTGTCAGCATCAAGTAAAGTAATCTAAAGCAGAAAATATAATCCTAAACAAGATATAAAATGATCAGAGAATGTACTCGCCAGGTATCCTGAATATCTGAAGAGAATATACCGTCCGAGGAGTGGTGTCTGGCTCCTATAGAACAGTACAAGTCACTACATGTCCAAAATAGTAAAATAGACTGCTACAATGCATCTACATGCTGTCTAGGTCAAACTAGACTAAAGTCAACACTTGGTCAACTCTAGTCAACTACATGTAGGGTATGAAAAATTGTGACACGCTGACATAAGACTCAGCCAAAGCCATACGCTCAAGGCCATACGCTCAGCCAAAGCCGTACGCTCAGTAAATATTTTATTATTTCTTAAATGACAGCACAGTATACATTTAATGGAGGATGAATCTGACACTTCGTCTTTCGTGCAAAGACAGCTGCCCTATGAAGATTAACCGTCGTATGGGTTTTCGAGAATTGATTTTGTCTTTTACGAGGACAGCTCATCAGCCATCATAAATGCACAGCCATCATTACTGTCATTTCTGACAGTCTGTCAGCCATCATATCTGCAATACGACGTTCGAAAAATATTTGTCAGTTATTAGAAGATATGGCATATTTGAGAAGATTGAGGACAGCCACGTGTCTACTTCCTCAATGCTTACGACTCCTTGTCAATCAAGTGAGCGTATGGACTTCATACGACTCCTTGTCAACCAAGTGAGCGTATGGACTTCATACGACCCCTTGTCAACCAAGTGAGCGTATGAACTCCATACGACTCCTTGTCAATCAAGTGAGCGTATGGACTTCATACGATTCCTTGTCAACCAAGTGAGCGTATGGACTCCATACGACTCCTTGTCAACCAAGTGAGCGTAAGGACTCCATACGAGTCCTTGTTAAGAAAGTGAGTGTATCAGCTTTATATGACTCTATACCATCCAAGTCAGCGTATGATTCCTCTTCAACAAAGACAGCGTATCACAGCAAATGCGTTCAAGATGACTTCAAACGTACAGTCAACACACGTTCTCACGTGTCCTGTACTCAGTTACCCACTTATTCAGAAGTTATGCAATGTGGCATCCATGCCATCAATCTCTCATAGATATATTCTACTACTTTCAACCGTACTCCAATGTGTCTCCATCAGAATTCGCCACGCGTCCCTGCAGTTATGCACACGTCAAGTAACTGACTGAGCGTATGCTTCAGAACAGTTATCCAGAACTCTATAAAAGAGAGTTTCTTCATCTTCATCAGACACTACATTCAATTCAGAGAGAACAGAGAGATTGCCTAGTTGCTGTCCAAGTTCTTCGAAGTTCGAGTTTTCTTCATCGCATCGTCCAAGGGATAAAGTAATCGTCTTCTAGATTAGATTTCTACAGTTGTAATTTTCTCAGAAACACAATAAATAAAGTGAATTTATTTATGGAAAACAAATTGGCGACCCTGCTGGGGAAAGCTGTCTCCTCCAACGAGATAGCAACAACTCAATGCGGTACTTCGTCGATCGGCTCGACGAAGAAAGTGATGGTTGTACAATTCGACCAATCTGCTTACGAAAAAATGCTCAAAGCGAAGGAGGGCCGAACTGCTTCCTCCGCTCTTCTTGCTGCCAAGAAGAAGGGACGCTCTGTCTATGTCCCTAAGTCTTCTTCGACGGCCCGAGACGCTTCTGTCACTCACGCTGACAAGAACACGTCTCCAACTTCAACGAAGCACGCCTCGGCTTCTCTGAACACGGCAACAATGGCTTCTCCTAGTCACGCTGACAAAGTGGGTTCTTTAACCAAGTCAGCGTGTCCAAGGAAAACCATCTCTGGACATGTCAAAGTCTCTTCTCCTTCTACCCTTATGACAGCAGTCGGCTTTTTAGCCATTAATGACTCTGTGCGTATGGCAGTCAAAGGGCAGCGTACGGCAAAGGCAGCGTACAACAAAAGCCAACAGCAGGTAGCGTACGCTAAGTCGAAGCCAACGTATACTAGTAAAAAGGCAGCGTATGACCTGAATTCCAAACTGAAGTCAGCGTATGCCAACCATTACAGTCCTTTGACTGTTTCTCAAAATCAGGCTGGGGGTTCTCTTCCACAGAATATACAAATGATTCCTCCACAACTTGCACATCTTGTGCCAACCAAGGAGAAAGACTCTTTAGTCAACTCCTCTACTCCTAAGGTCTTTACCTCTGGAGTTAATTTGACTAGTACTTTTACTAGATCAAACAAGGAAAACGCCTTTTGGCTACTTCCTCTAAAGATGGATTATTACCGACTCCCAGTCGTAATAATGTCCATCTTCCTTCTCTCAAAATTTCTCGATCCGAGAAAGGCAAATTACAAGTATCCAGGACTGGTACCAAGGTTGTACCTCCTATGGACCTTCGTGATAAGCTTAACCGGAAACATCTCGGTTCCACTTCCGGTATAAAGAAGCCTTATCAAACTGAGACAAGTATACTAGAACCTGATGTAGAATATGCCAAGAACTATATCGCTCAAATTAATCGGTCTTTATACACTCAAGAACCGAGAAGACAGGAGAATAAGAGATAAGTTTCTACACAGAAACTATCTTCAAGTACTTCCCAATCTATTCCTACAGATCTCCGGGAACATTTGCAAAACAAACGGAGAATCGACACTCCATCTAGCTAGGACATTGCTCATATTCGTCATGAAGAGCATGATTGTAACTTTCAACCTCGAGTCGTCATCCAGTGTTGTTGTTCACCGAAAAGGTGATCTGTCTTCGAACGGATTCAACATGAATCAATATCAGACGAAGACGAACCTCTTTATGCTTCTGTCAACATGACCTCCAGAAATATTGGGGGTAGAATACGATCTGATGCTATGGCAGATTCTGAAGATGGTGTTTACCTCGGTACCCGATCCAGGACCGGAGCCTCGACCAGGGTCTCTTCTTCTTCCCATCCAACTGATAATCCGGAGATCACAGAGGACTTCCTTGGAGAGTCCAACTTTCCGGTATTGACTCCCGTAAATAGCCCCGGGGAAGAGGCTGATTCTCACAGCGATGATTCAGAACAGACTGTTTCATCATTTATTCCTCGAACGATTACCACTTATATGGTAGATGGTAATCAGGATCCCTCGACTAGCACTGAAGCTCATGAACAGAGGATTTCTTCCTTGGAACAACAGTTACGAGCTATGGCAGATACATTGACTGCTATGCATACTCTTATGCAAACTCAGCAACAAACTCAACAAGTTCAACAAACAGCACCGCCAGTAGTATTAAATACTCCTGTTGCCCCAAACCTGGAACCTTCTACTATTCCGGGGGTACAGTCTAATGTTCATGTACAACCTACTCCAAGTCAGTCTGGAGCTGGGGGTGGTACATATGCTGCAGTCCTTCCTCCTAATTATGTTCAACAAATAACAACACCGCAATCTTCCGGAGCTGTCACTGAAGAGTTGAAAAATCTTCGGTCTCAGTTCGAAGCATTCAAGCAAAAAGATGGCTTACAAAGATTGGGTATCAAGTAGCCTTATCCCATACAATGGAAAGAGGTATCGTATCCCCCAAAATACAAACCTCCGACCATCTCTTTCTTTGATGGGACTACCTTCCCAAGTCAGTTCATTAATCACTTTGAAGTAATGACTGATCAGTTGCAACCAAGTGATGCCCTCCTCACTCGGGTATTCGTCGGTTGTCTTAAAGGAACCGCTTATGAATGGTATCGAAGTCTCCCTGATGGGTGTATTACTTCATTTGCTGGATTCAAACAAATATTTCTAGAATGATTCTATGAAGGCGTCAACGACATGACCATGTCGGCCCTTATAAGAATTAAATAGCAAAATAATGAAAGCACGGAGAGCTTCATTGAAAAGATTCAGAAGAGAAGCCCTCAAAATGCCTCTCGAAACTCCCGATGCTGTTACTATCGACACTTGCAAGTCGAATCTCTTACCAATCATCAGCATGTGGATAGGGTCCACTCAATTCTAAGATTGGCCTTCTTTTATTGTCAGTGCCAAAGCCGCCGAAGTCAGTGCTGAGACCTTCAAAGGCCTGGGGGTACAAATGACTCCCAAAGAATCAAATCAGAGTACCGGTAATAGTGCTCGACCCAACAATCGCAAAGGAAAAGAGACTCTCGAAGTCAATCTCTAGAGCAAAAATCAAGAGGTAATGTCTGCTCAAGCTACCCCAACCCCAACAAATCAACAACAGAGACCTCCTCGGCCGAAGGAAGAGTATTCTTTCGATGATGATGATGTTCAGGGTATCTTTGAATGCTTGCTCAAAGGTAACAAGATACAATTGCCAGAAATCAAAAAGCCTGATGAAGCCAATAAGACGGATCATCCAAAATACTGTCCATATCATAGAATGTTGGGTCATACAATCCGGTCTTGCTATGTATTAAAAGGAAAGATTCAGGAAATGATTAAATCAGGAGCTATGACACTGACACCTAAAGACAAGACAGTTATAGCAAATGTGATTTTAATGCAGTTCGATGACTTCTTTTCGTTAATGGTGGAAAGTGGGGTTGTTCCTATCCCCAAAGCAACTCTTGAAGTTGTGAACATCCTACCAGCACAGAATGAAGGACTTGTTCCTGTCACAACTAAAAAGGGAGAGATCATGTGGATTCACCCGGATTTAATGACGGAGTTTGAAACGTCTTCCTTTTCTCCTCGGAAGACTCCTTTGTCTAAAAAGAAGCCTGGGAAGACTAAGTCGTGCAATATGACTTCTAGTATCACACCCAATCTTTATCTAACCTCTACTTTCATCTTGGCAGAAAATTCACCCCCTACGGAAGTAGAAACTATACCTCAATCCGAAGGCAGATACAAACCTGCGTTTTATCTATATAGTTCACAATCCCGTGAATTAATGGTGAAGATGGGTTATGATTTAGCCATTGCTCCTGGTTTGAATTTCGGCAAAGGACTCCGAGCACCTCTAGCCCTCACTTTGAGACATAATCAATCTCGTGTTGGTCTCGGTTTCTGGACTGAAGCTCTTATCAAGCACCAAAAAACCAAGAACAAGACGAAGGATTGCAATATGGTTTCAATAGACCCTGAATCTGAGCCTGAAGTTGAAGCTCTCTCCGGAACCCGGTCAGGAAAAACATACTTGAATGATTATGATGAAGTTCCTGAAGAAATTTCTGATGTCCCTCCGGTTGTAGCTCCAGCACCCATTTCTAATGAAGGACCTTCAAATGCTCCTGTTGAGACAATTCCTTCTAAACCAACAGCAGCTGACAAAGACAAACAACAAGTCCGCTTCGACAAACCATTGAAGACGTCATCTCCTACAGGACTTGAAAGGCCTTATAATTTTGATATATTGGCTCAACTAGCCAATACACTAGCTAAATTGTCAATCTTCGAGCTCTTACGCCGCTCTAAAGAGACTCGAGAAACTCTGAGTGAAGCATTATTGCAAGCAGAAACCTGCCTGACTTTCCTCAAAAAGCCAGAAACAGAACCAGTCTCTCGTCTTCATTGCCATAATGTATTGAAATTAATTCCAAATATTACCTTTATGCAGGACGATATGCTGCTAGAGGATAATCGACATGACCGTCCTTTATATTATACAGGATATGTCGATTCTATGAAGGTTGATCGTCTACTAATTGATCCAGGATCCGCTCTCAGTATTATGCCAAAGACTATGCTAGATGCACTGAAAATACCCGTGCATAGTCTTTCCGGTACTATCGCTACCATCCTGGGATTCAATCAAGGTAAAAGTGAGCCTTTGGGCAAGATTCGCCTCTAATTTCAAATAGGCAATCTTCGCACTAAGGTTACTTTGTACATCATCGACAATCATGGTTGCTCATATAATGCTCTATTGGGGAGACCATTCTTGCATGAACATAATATTGTTCCTTCGACTCTTCATCAATGCTTCAAATATGTTGATGATAATGGAGAGGTTCAAAAGGAAGTTGCAGATCTCTATCAATTCAGAGGAGTCGAAGCTTACTTCAGTGACTCTCGCATGTACAAAGATGAATACTCAAAAGTCTTGCAAGCTATGGATGGCGACGATGAGACATCAAAAGTTGACACCTATGTTATTCCTGTAAAAGGGCGTATCACTCATCCGCAGTCTCTTAAGCCATCTGAAGAAAACTCATCGATAATTCCTATCAGTGGATGTACCTCTTCATTACCTTTCCAAATTCCATAAGGTTCACTGATAATTCCTGTCAGTGGACGTACCACTGCATTGTCTTCCTAAGCTCCACAAAGTTTGCTGATAATTCCTGTCAGTGGACGTACCACTCCCCTTTCATCTTCTCAGGCTAGACCAGATACTCTAGTCATTCCGGTCAGTGGACGTACTACTTATCTACGATCTTCTTCAAGGGAGCTCACCTCTTCTGAGCCTTTTATTATCGATCTTAATCGAAACAAAACTTCTGATTGCTCTTCTTCTCCCCCTTTAGTCATTAATTTGACTAAGTCTGATAAGGCTCAGCCTTCTCCTGTAAATACAGTATCTAATATTAATGAAGCATCTCCTTTACAGTATATTGATGTCTGTATTCATGTACAAAGTTATTTATAATTGCTAGATAGCTTAGAGCCACTAACTATAGGAGTTGTTCAAACTCTTCACACAGAAGTATCATTAGAGTCTATACAAAGATCATACTTCATAGTCCCTATCAGAAAGTTGGGATAAAATCCAATATTCTTCCATAAAGGACCCCAGAATCCACCTAACCTGGAAGAAGATGACAAAAACGACGATACTGGAATGTTACAACTACGTCGCTATAGTCAGCAGTCCAAGAATATCATCAAGAATATGGGTTATGACTTCAGAACTAGCCTCAATAATGGAAAAGGATGAAGAATGCATGTTCGAATTCCTCCATTAACATACGGAAGGACAAAATATGGTTTAGGTTACATTACTCCTATCTCCTTTATCAACGCAGTCCATGAGGATTCAGAATCCAATGGAGACGAATGATCTGAGTCTTCCGATTCCCTCTCTTGGGATTCTGACACAAGTATTGGCGATTTTCATCGTTCTATTTAATCCATCAATATGGTCTCTGCTGATGGCCCACAAGAAAATGATGAAGATGAGGATGATTTTGAAATATCACCCGAATCAGAACGATGGGCTCAAAGATTAGATAACCAATGGGAATTCAGGTTCGAGCAAAGAGAACCTCCCACTGAAGATAAATTGATCCAAATCGATGTTGGTAAAGAGGGGTCTCCCAAGCCAATATTCATCAGCAAAAGTCTTTCAGAAACAGATAAGCAAGACATGATCAAGCTTATTCATGATTATATCGATGTCTTCGCCTGGAGTTACGAGGATATGCCAGGACTAGATCCGAAAATTGCAACACACAAACTTAATATCATACCAATTGCTAAACCGGTCAAACAACAACAACGACGATTTTGTCCAGACATTATGGATGCAATTGAAGCTGAAGTCAACAAGCTTATGGCTTCCGGATTTATTCGAGAGGAACAACATCCTGAATGGGTGGCTAACATCGTTCCTGTCCTCAAAAAGACTGGCAAGATCCGAATCTATATAGACTTTCGCGATCTCAATGCGGCTTGTCCTAAAGACGAGTTTCCTCTTCCAATTACCAACGTCAAGATCGATAACACGTGTGGTTTCGAACGAATGTCATTCATGGATGGATATTAGGGGTACAACCAAATCAAAATGTTTCCAGACGACGAGAGACATACTTCCTTCAAAACGCCGATCGGTACATACTGTTATACAGTGATGCCGTTTGGTCTCAAAAATGCAGGAGCAACGTATCAGCGAGCAATGAGCACTATATTCCGCGAACATCTCCGAAAAACAGTCGAATGCTACGTTGATGATATTGCAGTCAAGAGTCGACAAAAAGAGGATCATATCCAAGATTTGAAGACTATTTTTGATTTAATGCGTCAGCATCAACTTAAGATGAACCGTACTAAGTCCTTCCTGGGCGTCTCTAGTGGCAAATTTCTCGGCTTTGTCATTACCGCTAAAGGTATACACGTGGATCCCGAGAAGATCAAAGCCATCCAAGAGATGCGTCCTCCACGCACCTTAAAAGAGCTACGAGGATTTCAAGGAAGAATTGCTTATATCAGGAGATTCATTTCCAACTTATCAGGACGCTGCAGACCATTCAACAAACTTCTGAAGAAAGGTGTATCTTTCGTCTGGAACGAAGAATGTCAAAAAGTATTTGACGATATCAAACAGTATCTCATGAACCCTCCGGTTTTGGTACCTCCTTTCTCGGGAATACCATTTCTTCTATATGTTCGAGCCATGGATTATTCTCTCGGTACATTACTCGCTCAGAAAAATAAAGATGGCCATGAACAGGCTATTTATTATCTCAGTCGCACAATGACAGGTACTGAACCGCGTTATTCTCCAATCGAGAAAGAATGCCTAGCATTAATGTTTGCCGTTCAGAAGACGCGACATTATATTATCGGTCAAACGATTCATGTCATTTCCAGAGTGAATCCCATCAGAATTATGATAAAGAAACCTGGTATTCTCAACTCCAGACTGGCTAATTGGGGAATCTTGTTAGCCCAATATGACATGCATTATATTCCTCAAAAGTCAGTTAAAGGACAGGCTCTTGCTGATTTTTTGGCAGCACATGCGGTTCCAGAAGATTCTAAATTATATGATGAGATTCCAGATGAAGTTCTGGATTCGAATCTGGTTTCTGAAGAAACTCCTACCTGGCGTCTATTCTTTGATGGAGCATCTAGAATAGGTCCTAATGGCGATATTGTCGCCGGAGTTGGGATTGTTCTCGTATCCCCAGAAGGACTAACTATTCAGAGGGCTTATTCTCTGGATCAATCATGTTCAAACAATGTAGCCGAATACAATGCATTGCTCATCGGTCTTCAACTTGCTAAACGTCTGGATATTCAATATTTAGAAGTTTATGGAGGCTCCAAGCTTATCATCAATCAGATCAGAGGAACGTATGAAGTCCGTCATCAAGATTTGATACCTTATCATCGAGCAGCACTCTCTATGGCCTCCTCCTTTGAAGGTTTCTTTATTGAACATGTTCGGCAAGCCTGTAATACAGAAGCCGATGCTTTGGCTAATCTTGCCGCTGTGTTAACCATACCAATCAGACGTCAGCAAGTGATAGTGGTTCATAATCGAGAACTATTCTATGTTGAGAATAATTTGGCTTTGGGTTTTCCCCATAATCCAGACGAAAATTCTCTCAACCTTGATGAATTTTCATCCAACCTTAGCACTGGATTAAGGTTTGACAGAGTGTCCTCGTCTTCTTCCGATTCTACTATGGAATATGTATTTTCTAACAAAACAGAAGCCATAACTGAAGACTGGAGACGTCCGTTTTTAGACTTTATGTTGTATGACATACTTCCCGACAATCCGAGCGAAGCAGCATCTATCCGGCGTCGATCTCTCAGATTCTATTATAATCATACAACGAAGACACTATATCGTCGGGCCTACGATGGTCTTCTCCTCCGATGCATTGCTGGTGAAGAAGCACAACAGATTATCCGTGAGGCACATGATAGTATTTACGGAGCCCATCAACCAGGTCCTAAACTTCAAGATCGTATCCGACGCATGGGTTATTATTGGCCCACGATGGTGGCTGACGCCATTCAATATGCTCGGAAATGTAAAGCCTGTCAAATTTATGCAGATTTTATCCATCAGCCATCAGAGTTCTTACATCTAACAGCGGCATCATGGCCCTTTGAGGCTTGGGGCATGGACGTCATTGGTCCTATCAACCCACCATCATGAAAAGGACATCGGTTTATTCTAGCAATAACCGATTACTTTTCCAAATGGGCTGAAGCAATCCCGTTATCTGAAGTCAAAACTTCTAATGTCATCAATTTCGTCAAACATTATGTCATTTATCGATTTGGTGTTCCTCGGCATATTATTCATGATAATGGACCGCAGTTCGTCAGTCAGAAATTTACTCGATTCTGCGACGATCATCGAATCAATAATTTAGCTTCTACAGCATATAATCCAGCAGCTAATGGATTGGCAGAAGCTTTCAATAAAACGATCATCAAACTCTTGAAAAAGTTCGTTTCTTCCAACAAACGCAACTGGAGCGAGAAGCTTGGTGAATATTTATG
This sequence comes from Iris pallida, assembly GCA_029216955.1. Lineage (NCBI taxonomy): Eukaryota > Viridiplantae > Streptophyta > Magnoliopsida > Asparagales > Iridaceae > Iris > Iris pallida. Next base: position 283,496 of record JANAVB010039432.1, on the reverse strand, counting down.
GGCCTACCGTACCACAGTTCGCAATACGACTGGATGTACGCCTTTCTCTTTGGTATATGGGTGTGAAGCTATTCTTTCCCTTGAGACCAGATTCCTTCTCTGAGAATCGCAATCTCCAATGAACTTACAACAGAAAATAATGATCATCTTCGACTTCAAGAGTTGGAAGCTCTAGATGAAAAGCGATTGTATGCTCAACAAAATATCGAGCTGTATCAGGCCCAAATTTCAAAAGCTTTTAACCGAAAAGTAAAAGTCAGAGCATATCGGAAGGGAGACCTGGTCCTTACTGTCAGACGTCCTATGACTATGACACATATGAGCAAAGGCAAATTCGACGCGAAATGGGAAGGCCCATTCGTAGTGAACAAAGTCTTCTCTAATGGAGCATATCAGCTTGCCTCTATGGATGGTAAAGTCACGATGATGCCTATCAATGGCAAATTCTTAAAGAAATATTATATATGAATTTCATCAATATATAATATTGTTCCCCAGCGAATATAAAATCAGAGTTAATTCTTCTCTACAAAAGTTATCTCGATATCGTTATCCCCAGCGGAAACTGATATTCTGCCACGTATCATCTTCCCAAAGAATTTGATATTTTGTCTTATTAGATCCCCAGTGGATTTAATAAAGATCTCGTATAGAAAATTACGTCCATATTACCTCTGAATTTTCTATCTCAGTATCATACTTTCTATTCTATGAAAATGGTATCTAGTCTTTTGATTTCCAAGTCCAAAGATCATGAAAAATAGAGTTCAAAGATATCTTTATATCTGAATTCTGTTTTCTCTAATCAGTATTAAACTAAAATTATATTTGGTTTAATATCATCTGATAGAATTACAAAGTTCATTTGTATATTCTATTCTATTGAAATATGTCATGTATTATTTACCTTTGAACATATTTTCTACAAAAATATCATCCACAGAATTGAAATCAAGTCAAGATATTCATTTCTTCAATCAAAGTCAAAATATTGATTACAAGTGGGTATAAAAAATTCAACACATGAAAAATGTAAAAGATCTATTTAGGAGGAGTAATTATCTCCTGAATACGAATAATTACATTATTCATCTTTTCTTCATGAGATTTATGGATTCGCTCTGCTGCTTCAACTCCAACCATTCGTTGGTCATAATCCACGATAATAGAGCTACGACGATTTGTCTCTTCAATCTGTTTAGCCTTCATCAGTTCTCGCTCTTGCTGTAAAAGTTGACAGCGTTCAGCTTCAGATATACGAGCAGTGGCAATCTCCGATTGCTCCTTTTCCATGGAGGCAATTCGCTCCTGAAGACGAGCCAGCTCCTCCTTCAACTTCTTAAGCTCTTCAGTTTTTGATGCTTCATCTTTCTCCAAACGCTCCATATTCTGACGAGTGGTTATTATTTCTTCAACTTTCGCCATTAACTCTTCAGAAGACAGAGCGAGGAATTCTTTCAAAGCAGTGTGCTGAGCTTGAGCTTCACTTTCTAATTGGGCAATCTCAGCCGCAGTCAAAGACTTAATATCCACCTTTTTGATCTCCCAGTACTTATGGATGGTTGCTTCTAAATCATCCAGGAGATGCTCAAAGAAGACACACTGGGTCTCATAACCAGCCTGTCTCAAAGCTAAAAGCGGGAAACTAATCGCCGCTCGAAGATTCGAAAAAGGCATAGTTTTATCCTTCATAAGTCGCCTTGAGCATGTATCCAGATAGGAATAAATAATCTCTGAATACATCCCCATGACCTTTGCTATCCCTGTTTCAAAACCGGGAGTCGCTACAACTGTAAAGGAAGGAGCAGGAGTAGCCTCTATTCTGGGAGCTGAAGTGAGTGCTTTTGGGGAACTAGGCAAATGTGAGCTCCCCTCACCCATATCAGTCTGGACAAGTGGGGCTTGAGTCGAGCTCATTGCCGGTGCAGTTCCTACAACTGTTGGAATCAAAGAAGCATGATCAAAATTAAAAGATAATAAAGCAAGAAAAAGACAAAACTTTGCTGAATAAAATATTACCTGAAGCTGGTTCGTATTCTGTTTCTTTTGGATCATTCAGCCCAGCTCGTAGTCTGTTCAGAGTGTTTTCTGACACTGGATTTATTTCACTGCTGCCCGCCCCAGAAGTACTCGGAATATGGACTTCTATTTCTAGAAGTTTCTCCGACTCTGGAGTCAACCCTGAATATTGACCAGCTGTCTTCAGTACATCAATTTGAGTTTTAGATGGTGGCTCATCTTCTATCTCCATGTCCTCTTTTTCAAAGGAATTGGACGAAGGTTCATAGTCAACCTGTTCGTCGTCACTCTTATTGCTCTCCGAAACTTCAGCAATTGGCTTGAGAGTAGTGGCTTCCTTCACTGATTCTCTCGAAATCAGTAAGTCATTAGCTGTTTTTAGTCTGATTCTCGGCCTCTACCGTGGGTTGACTAATCACCTGCGCATCATCGGCCGTTGGCGAAATCAACTCTATATCAGAAGGCATAGATGGTTCAGCAGGTTCAGGCACATCCTCTTCAATAGGTTCTATCTTTACAGAAGAAGCAAAGGCAGCTTGCTTCTCTAAAGCCAATCGCTCAGCACGATTGGTGGGACTCTCTGCATCAAGACAAATCACAGATTTAGTCTTTGAAACTATCACCTTCCTTCCTATTCTTTTTGTTAGTGGAATAGTAGGATAATCATCTTTGGAGTCACTACCTGCTTCGTCCGCATCTCTGATTCGTATTCCACGATTATGAGCCTCTGTCCGAGTAACCCTTTTTGGAGCAGACCCAGAAGCATCTTTACCCCGCTTCCTTTTCGGTGTACTGTCGGCAGATACACTCTCTTCAACACTTCCAATGGGTACATGTAATGGCTGATGAAGTTCATCAGAGAAGAAATTCTCTAAAACTTCATCATAAACTTTATCAGTAGCCAGAGGATCTTCTCGGTTATGACAATCTCTTGGCAGGGCTGATTTGGTTGATCTCTTATCAACATGGATGAAGCTTTTACCTAAGATGCTGAATTTTTCATCAAAGGTATTAGCCGATACATAGAATTTGGCATAAGATGCTAATATTCTGGCTCCTCTCCGATAAGTAACCGGATCTGGCATGGAAAAGGTAGCCCCGGTACCTTTAGCAATATAGTATATCCAAGCTCTGGCGCCATCGATTAATCCGCCTTGGTGGCCAAAACATGTCGTTGCATTTCCCACATGCAACTGATCATAGCCAAATTGCCGAGCAAACCTACTCGGAAGATATGGCTCCAGATAGGTGACATCGTCACGGCGACAGATCAAGTGAGATGGCCTGATCCTTTTCAGCCATTCATGTTGAATATCATCTAACTCATTGGCACCAATGCCATCAATCAACTTCTCAGGCATGGTTTCATAACCAACAGGTGGAGGAACACAAGTGAAACTCCATAATTCTCTCCTGTTTAATATGGTTCTACAGTCCGTCAGAGTGTCATGCTTCCATTTTGGTGTATGATGGTATCTTTCCAAAAAAGTATCGTCTGGTCTAGCCATTCCGACACTCATGAGAGATTCGAAATGGAGAAGCAGCCACCCAAATAAATATGTAAAGGGTATTTCTACCCGTGGAAAAGTTGTGAGCTTCTTCTTCGCCAATTCAAACATCATGTCTGTATATGCCCTTAAGCCAGCATTCAGACGGCATGTCATTGCTGTCAGCAAATCTATTTTGTACCCGAAAGTCAGACGGATTGCTGCAAAAACAACTCCTCTGTGCATCCTGTCTGCTGAACAGGTGTCGGGTACTACAAATTTTCTCAGCCAGAGGGCTATAAATCCGGCCAGATGACCTTTATCAGATAATTTTTGGCCACCTTGCTTTATATAGGTCTCCAACCTATCACCAGCTTTGTAGGTGTCTTCGTCTTCTTCAATGATGATGTCGTCATGAGTGGTGTCCTGGATTAGTTTGTCAATCTCAGCTTGACTCAAGGGTTTAAAGCGACCGACATATTGATCAGTCTTTTTCTTCTTCTGGACTTCTTCAGTGCGGCCTTGGATTAAATAGGCCATCCACTTAGAAGAATAGCAGTTGGAACCTCCCTCTGCACCTTGTGCCTTATAAAAAGCCTTACATATACTGTAATGGCACATTAATTCTTCAAATACATGAAGAACCAGTGGGTTGGCCTCGAAAATTTTATTCATTTCATCAATGAAAGGAATATACTCTTCATATGGCAAATCTCCTGTTGGCAGCTGAGAAATGTATGTCATCTCATGGAGGGTGAATCCCATCTCGCCTCTTGGAGTCATAAAAGTGCCGGTACGGTAACTATACCTTTCCGCCAATGCAAAGAATAAATCTGGATTTGGCCTAAAACCATAAGCGGTGCACTTAATGGCATTATATAGGCCTATCACCTTTAACTGTTCTCCAAAGTTGTTCAGAATCCATCTTACAAGAACAGTCCATCTGGTATTCTCCGGGTTCACCGGACCAGTAAGCCTCATAGACTGTTTTGGGTAAACAGCATTTTCTAGCTGAATAAATTCATTTGCAAAGATTGGGACTCTAACTGGCCTCAGAAGTGCCGAGTCCTCAGGAGGAATGGTAGCTGGCAGCAATCCTCGCAAAACTGAGACATGTGGTTCAGTACCACTGCGGAATCTTCCTTGACTGTATCCTATCCATCCAGCTTTTGCTTGACGGAATGGAGTGATATCCCACTTCATTTGCTTTTGATGACTCGCGTGGAATAAGCGAGCTATGTTGATGCTTTTGGACAAACCAGTCAGATACATTGGCTGATTCGCATCACCATCTCTATAATATGAGTATAACACTTTATCGAGAGCAGGCTGGGAGTTTATATCAATATCATCTCCAAAAAGAAATGCTGGCTTCGAGTGGGTAGCACTATCCACACTCTGTAGAGACAGTCCACTCATCATATTCAGCAGGGTATCATTTTTCTGATTTGTCAGAATAGCTATCCTTGTGGAAGGTCCATCAAATTGAGGAAAACGGACATGTGATAGATCACTGTTATAGTTGTTCCCTACATATCCTTCAAATTGTGCATCCTGAGCCAGAATATCCACTGCAAAAGAAGAATAAGAAGTTAGAAATCTTCAACACAAAGAGATGACAAAGATCAACATATGCTCACTCTATCCTAAGCGTATGGCAGATTCAAAGATCAACATACGCTCACTCTATCCTAAGCATATGGCAGATTCAAAGTTCAACATACGCTCACTCTATCCTAAGCGTATGACAGATTCAAAGATCAACATACGCTCAGTCTATCCTAAGCGGATGACGGATTCAGAGATCACTTTCTATCCTAGCCGTATGATAAATTTTAAAGTTTAGTTTACGCTCAGCTTTTATTCAAAGGTTAGAGGATGATTGGATCTTTTTCTTAAGCGTATCAGCGTATGGTTGACAAGATGTTCATCAAAAATACGCTAACAAAGGAGTTAGCGTATCTCAGTGAGACAACTTGACATAGCGTATTCCTTCAAATCAGCGTATTTTGACATTTCTATCAAAGATACGCGTATCTTACAGAATACGCTCCAAACATATTTTTCGTATAAACGAAAAATATGGAATACGACTAAACCCTAAAGAGGGAAGCGTATTTTCTGACGTATTGACCCTAAAAAGGGGATATGTTTTATGATTTTGTCCTAACCAGAGCCCTAAATAGGGGATAGTTACTGTTCATCATCTCCATCCTCACCATAGAGGGGCTTCAATGGGCGTTCACTTCGTCGAATACGCTCATCAGCAGTCTTCTTAGTAGTAGTGGTGGCAGGTCGAGATGACTCCGCAGGAGCCTTCCCCTTTCTCTTTGCAGCAGCGTCGACTTTGGGCGCCATTGATAAAGATTGAGTCGAAGAAGAAGAAGTTTGAGTTGTGGAGCTTTTTCTCTCTCGAAGACAAATGCAGAAGTAAAGAAATGAATTAGGTTTTGAGAGACCTATTTATAGAAGAAAAGAGAAGTTTAAACGGCGACCGTTCTTTAAACAGAATCCCTAAAGATTTGCACTGATATTGAGGAAGATAACAAAATCATGCCAGCGTGTCAAGACTTATTTCCACTTTAAGTTCAAAGTAATTTCGAACTTTTGAAATTTATAAAGTTCGAAAACTTTGAAGGGGGTCTTGTAGGGTGTGAAAAATTGTGACACGCTGACATAAGACTCAGCCAAAGCCATACGCTCAAGGCCATACGCTCAGCCAAAGCCATACGTTCAAGGTCATACGCTCAACCAAAGCCGTATGCTCAGTGAATATTTTATTATTTCTTAAATGACAGCACAACATACATTTAATGGAGGATGAATCTGACACTTCGTCTTTCGTGCAAAGACAGCTGCCCTATGAAGATTAACCGTCGTATGGGTTTTCGAGAATTGATTTTGTCTTTTACGAGGACAGCTCATCAGCCATCATAAATGCACAGCCATCATTACTGTCATTTCTGACAGTCTGTCAGCCATCATATCTGCAACACGACGCTCGAGAAATATTTGTCAGTTATTAGAAGATATGGCGTATTTGAGAAGATTGAGGACAGCCACGTGTCTACTTCCTCAATGCTTACGACTCCTTGTCAATCAAGTGAGCGTATGGACTTCATACGACTCCTTGTCAACCAAGTGAGCGTATGGACTTCATACGACCCCTTGTCAACCAAGTGAGCGTATGAACTCCATACGACTCCTTGTCAATCAAGTGAGCGTATGGACTTCATACGATTCCTTGTCAACCAAGTGAGCGTATGGACGCCATACGACTCCTTGTCAACCAAGTGAGCGTAAGGACTCCATACGACTCCTTGTTAAGAAAGTGAGCGTATCAGCTTTATATGACTCTATACCATCCAAGTCAGCGTATGATTCCTCTTCAACAAAGACAGCGTATCACAGCAAATGCATTCAAGATGACTTCAAACGTACAGTCAACACACGTTCTCACGTGTCCTGTACTCAGTTATCCACTTATTCAGAAGTTATGCAACGTGGCATCCATGCCATCAATCTCTCCTAGATATATTCTACTACTTTCAATCGCACTCCAATGTGTCTCCATCAGAATTTGCCACGCGTCCCTGCAGTTATGCACACGTCAAGTAACTGACTGAGCGTATGCTTCAGAACAGTTATCCAGAACTCTATAAAAGAGAGTTTCTTCATCTTCATCAGACACTACATTCAATTCAGAGAGAACAGAGAGATTGCCTAGTTGCTGTCTAAGTTCTTCGAAGTTCGAGTTTTCTTCATCGTATCGTCCAAGGGATAAAGTAATCGTCTTCTAGATTAGATTCCTACAGTTGTAATTTTCCCAGAAACACAATAAATAAAGTGAATTTATTTATGGAAAACACCACATTAATCAAACTAGGTCAACTAGGTCAAGTCCTAGCCCAAACAAGTCTAACAAGTCTCACTAGGCCTAACCAAGCCTAGGCTAGCACTCACACAATCACAAGGCAATGTGAACCACAACAATGCATAATATAAAATAGATACTATATATAAATACATACCTTCATACATACATGCATATCCACATTACATACATATTTATATATATAGACATATGTTACATCATGCATATTTACATAGTTACATAGATATGTACATTCATGCACATTTACATACATACTTTTATACGTTATATATGTTAACATTCATTACAATGCATTATATTTTACTTATACCTTTGATTCATTCATTCATTCATATATGACATTCATTCATACATTTATACATTCATGCATTCATGTTATCACTATATACATACTTGATTCATGTATCCACACATACATACATGGATACACAACATACATGTATACATTCATACATGCTTATATTGTATACATGCATACATACATATCATGTATACATACATACATTGTATACATGCCTACATATATATCATATATGCATACTTGTATTCATTCATGCACATTACAAACTTACATGCATATATACATTATATACATTGTATACAACATGTAAAAATAGAAGAGGGAAAAAGGAGGAAAAACTAAAATAGAAAGGGAAGGGAAGAAAAAATGTAAAAAAAAAGAGAAAAATAGCGGACATATACATGCTTACATCATATATTCTACATTACCATACATGCTATCATTATATATTACATTACATTATGCATTCATATCTATCATTACATGTATACCTTGTATTCATATCTAGCATTCATTATATACTTTCATGCATACATTGTATATCATTCTTTCATTCATACATTTATGCATTGCTTACATACATTACATTGATTGCATTCCTACATGCTTGCATTCAACCATATATATACATTAATGTAAATAGGATACATATCATATATATATCATTTCATTCATCTAATATATCATGTATTACATACTCTACATTCATTTAATATCCATACTACATAGGCTCATAGGTTACAAAAAATGTCTATGTCGTATAGTCACTCTTCTACTTGAAACCAATACTCTACCAATTGGGCCTTCACTAGATTCTAGGATTAAAGTATGTCGTAGCCCTTCGTGTTAGCTTTCCGAAACTTCAAACGGATCGCATTTTCGTGTCCGGAAGCTCCCGGAATCACGAAAACACCGAAACGCGTTTGTCTTTCGGACAGCTGACACTCAAATAATTTTACAAAAAGTTCCAGAATGATTTTGGCTTATTAAAATGTATATTTCGAAAGCTAACTTCGATATGGTTCTTTTATAAAAAATAGAAGATTAAACAAAGTTCTAAGCTAAAAGTTATGACATTTCTAAGTTGTTTTGGTTAATAAAAGCGTGGATAAATATTATGACGAATTTGAGTTATTTTGGACAAAAGAAACACATGTAGGCCGAGATACTTGGATACCAACATAGGTATCCAAGTGAAACTCATTCTAACCATCCTAACTAAGATCTATCCACTCTCTAACCATTCTAAAACTGAATTTAAATATCTATTTAAACTATTATCATACATACATACACATGGTGTGTCCTAATTTGGGATCTATCAAGTTGGACACAAGACACATATCTAAAATCCTCAAGAGAGCTCCAAATGGTCTCAAATTTGAATCTAAGGGGGAAACATGCATGAGGATGGATCCTACGGATTCAAAACTAATTTACATGCAAAGGAAATCAATTTAGAGGATGGGTTTTACCTATTGGGAGTGGAATCCCAATAAAATCCTTTAGGACACGGCTCCGATACGAAGATTCCTCAAAGTGGACACTCCTCCTTGCACTTCTCTTCCAATCCTTGGTAGCACCCTTCCCTTGGACAATGGGAATGATTGAGGGAAGATTTGGTGAAGGAATGATTTGATTTGGAGATCAAATCAAAGGGAAGGCTCTCTAAAATTAGGGAAGAACAAAAGGAAAATAAAAGAGGCAAGATTGTAATGAATGAAATGAATCACTCTCCTAAAGGTGGCTGCCATAAAGAGTCTATTAGAGCTAATGGAAAATGTCTTAATTGCCCCTCTCTAGTCTCATATGGTTAAGTCTAGACTAGGTTCAAGTTTGGGGTCAAAGGATCTAGTTTTGAGTCTCTAACTTAACCATTCTAATATGATAAAAATTAGTTTAACTATCTAACTTAAATGTTGGGTTTTGTGGGCCATGCTTAACTTAATATTGGGTCCCATCTAGAGTTTAAGCTACCCGGGTCACAATACAAGTCGGAACGAGATGAAACTCAAACCCGACTAAACAAATCCAATAAAAACAATATTAAAAATATAAAATTTTCCCATAATATAAAAATGACCAAAATCATAATACATCAATTTAAATATTATTAAAATAATCTAAAATTCACCAATTAATCAAAATCCTAAATAATTTAATAGTCACAAAATGACCAAAATACACTCAAGCTAAAATGTGGTAGTGACATTATCGATGTTACCAAAATTCTCAAATATCTCTAGTATACAGTTTACGTCCAAATTCCTAATGTTAGAATTTGACCAGCTCTGCTACCTTCGGTCACCTTGTAATCATCAACATGCGAGCAAGATAAACCGTTTGAGATGGAGATGTCAAAAATCATGAAATTTGGAAGTAGGATAGAAATGATATTAATTTAATCATATAGTCAACCAAATGTCTCCAAAAGATAAAAGCAACAATTGACTAAATTTCCATGTGTTTACAGAATGTTTCACTCTTTAACAACATGTCAAAACAGGACATAAAAAATAATAACTCCTATAATCTCTTAGATTGTTAGAGTTTTCTTTAATTTACCTAAACAAAATAATAAAAAGATTAGTGTTACTGGTCTGTAGGAAACTCGTATATGAAATAATGCCCTAAAAGATTTGTTGCAATATTCTAGGTCTATCTGCAGACTTGTTCTCGAATACACCCAGAGATAAAACTAGTCATGACCCGCACCCGCTTTCCGGGATACGAATGCGTGTTCAAGCCAGCCTACGTCGCAGTGTCGGCGGTAGAACGCTTGTATAGCCACAATGCTCAAAATCATAAATAATGCTCATTCATAACATTAATTTAATTTATAATATTCACAAGTTTTATATTTGCAGAAAAATATAAACTCTTACAAATGTTAAAATGATTACAACTTATCTATCTAGCTAATCTCTAGGTTTTCGTCTGCAAGTACACCCGTAACTTCCAATGCTAAGTGAAGCCACAGCTAACCTAAAAAATGTTGGTTTTCAGTCAGGAATGGAACGAGTACAATTCACTGAATGCAGTTTCAATATATAAAAATGACTATACAACAGAGGTTAGCCTTTAAATATATGATTTAAAAAATAAACACAGAAAGACAAAATAAAACTAAACAAAGGAAAACAGTAAATAAATATAAAGACAATACTCACCAACTGACTGAAGTACCTTTGATATGTGATCGGTCTCGGGATAATTACCCGACACGGTCTACGATATCTACACTGTATAATGTACACGGTCTACACTGTATAAAACAATAATGAAATATTGTCT